>CM052312.1:17561266-17586428 GCA_028455605.1 Lasioglossum malachurum | reverse complement strand
GAATTTTTTCAAGTTTTTGAGTTGAACATCCTGCTTGAAAAAATTCAAAAGCCTCGAAAAAATGCAGATTTTACATAGAAGGTCTAATGGTTATGAATGGGTTATTCTTCGAAAAAAGGATGTCCACGTTGCGTGGGATAAATAACAGTGTTTCCAGTTAGAAATAAGAGAAAGAGTTTGGTCTGGTGTTGTCGTGACCTTGGCTGGAATCCTTTTGCGTAATGAAAACAAATATTCTTGCGAGGAACAATGCTAATGACCTGCAATGCAGTTCGTTTGTGCTGCAAACTGCTCCAATTGTGAGTCCCACAATGCACACATGTGCGTCACGGTCTGTATACCTCGTAGCACTATTTCAGAACAGTGTCGGCACGAAACTTTTCCATTCGAACGTACCCAGGTATAATAATTATGAGCGTTTCCCAACCGAAAATTATCAGTCCCTTATTTGTTATTCCTCAGTCCCTTAGATCATATAGTACAGTACAGTGAACAACGAAAGTATTTATTTGAACACACTTTTAATCAGTATAACTTTTTCATAATTGTACCAAACGACCTGATGTTTCGTAAGCAATTAGAAGCATTGGTTTACTAAATGATCTGCAAAATAGATTTTCCAAAAATTACAATCCACGAGGTTACATGCAAAAATTAGAAAAGCATATTTTTGAAAACTTTTTCATTTAGGCCCTTAATGAAAATTTGAAATATGCGTTTCGTAGTTTCGTAGATGTATGTTAGTTATACACATGCTGAAAATTTCATAAAAATCGATTAACATACCCAAGAGCTACAAGTGGTTAAATGTGGTGGGAATCATAGTTTCTCGCGACTTTTGGTCAGTTTCTGCTTAACGAATAAAAACGTGGTAAAATACACAGATTCTTACATCTTTTGATGAGCGTCGTTTTTTTCTGCGTCAACCAATATTTCGATGAAATTTTCAGCATGTGTATAACTAACATACATCTACGAAACACATAATATTTTAAATTTTCGTTGCGGGCTTTAATGAAAGTTATTTTTTCAAAATCTTTTGTGTCATTTGGTAAATCAATTCTTCTAATTGCTAAAAAAAGCAAAGTCGTTTGATCCGATCATAAAAAAGTTGTACTGTTTTAAAGCGTGTTCAAATACTTTCGTGGTTCACTGCATGTAATTTTTTGATTTTTTACAAGCCATTAACGCATAAAGATCCCCGGTCTATCTATAAGTATGTTTACGCATTCTCCAATTTTTTTAGACAACTTTTAAGTAATGTGGGACGATATATTTTACTTTTAATTGGAACAGCGTTTGCAGCATTTGCAATTTTATATGATAGCCTTTTGTCGAAAATTGTTGCAAGCCATAAATGCATAAAGATCCAGCCTATAGTAGTATTAAGATAGTATAGAGATCCAGTATACAGGGTGTCTCAGCTAACTGGACCACCTGGAATATCTTTGTTGTTTTTAAAGATACGTCAAATGTCTGAAGGACAAAGTTGAACGGTAAAATGGGGCTCATACGATACCAAACAAATTTTTGTTCTAATGTAATTTTTTTTAGAGATATGAAGGTCACCTTCATTTTTTTACGGAATGAGGTATTTTTTAATACATCAATCAATGCAGCTGGACATTCGTTATAAAAAAGTAGAATCTATGTATGTCGAAAAGTTAGTAGTTCAGGAGATATTTCAATTTAAATAACTCTAAAATACCATTGCGGTCGTACTAACAATAAGACGTTACAGAAGTAAGTAAACGCTAACTTTTGGAATGCATTTTCGTATCTTTCATTTGCATCCAGCCGAGGGCCTCCAATCATTTCCATACACATTCTCAACAAGACAAGTATGTATCTAGTAAAAATCGTAGGAATTACAAAAATGACGTGCACCCACCCAAAACATGACGTTAAATCGAAACCTTGAAATTTCTCTTTTAAACTTGAAATTTCCCTCAATTTAAACTTGAAATTTCCCTCAATTTAAACTCGAAATTTTCCTCAATTTAAACTTGAAATTTTTCGCCGAATTCAAAACTTGGTTCGATTCCCTAAATTCAATACTTGAAATTTCTCCGAATTTTTAAACTTGAAATAGCCCTGAATTTAAACTTGAAATTTCCCCAAATTTAAACTTAAATGTTCCCTTAATTTAAACTTGAAATTTCTCTCTCAATTTAAACTTGAAATTTTTTTCTCTCAATTTAAACGTGAATTTTTTTTCCCACAGTTTCAACTCGAAATTTCCCTAAAGGTAATCTTAAAATTTTTCTCAATACAAAACTTGAAATTTCCCTCAATTTAATCTTCAAATTCCTTGACTTAAAAACTTGATATTTCCCTCGATTTTAACTCCAAAAATTTCCGTAAATTTAACTTTAAAATTTCGCCGAATTCAAAACTTGGAGGCTCCCCAAATTTAAACTTGAATTTTCCCTTAATTTAAACTTGAAATTTCCCTCAGTTTAATCTTGGAATTTCCCTGAATTCAAAACTTGAAAATTGTCTCAATTTAAATCTTGAATTAATTTTCTATAAAAGTTAACTTAAATAAAATTTAATATAAGAATTTTGCTTATAACTTTCAAAAATTAACTTAAACTTGAAAGAAGAATATGGTACCAAATAAAATTCTATTTTCATTCGTAAAAGCATTTGTAGATTCAAAATAAATAAAAATCGTACTCAATTGTTTTGATTTTTTACAAACCATAAATGGATAAAGATCCAGTCTATCTATAAGTATATTCATGCATTTTCCAATTTTTCTAGACAAATTTGAAGAAAGTGATACGAAGTAAAATTTTATTTTCATTGGTAATGGCACTTGTAGGTCCAAACTAAGTAAAAATCGTACTAAATTCTGTTGAATTTAATACTCCCAACATCTTTTGAACATTTTTACAAGTGATAAATGCATAGAAATCGAGCCTATTTGCCTATAAGTATTTTGACGAATTTTCCAATTTTTATGATCAAATTTTAAGTAAAGTGAATCGAAATAATATTCTATTTTTATTGGGCACAGCCTTTTACGACCCAAAACAAATAAAATTGTACAAAATTCTATCAAATCTTATAAATTAGTCTTCTCCAAAAATTTCCATAAACGCATAAGCTCCGCAGTTCAGCCACTAGGGCCCTCCATCCGAACCAACAATTATTTCTAATTCATTTTCGTATCTTTCAACCGTCATTGTACCGAGGTCCTTCAATTATTGCCATACACATTCTCAACAAAACAAGTAATCGACTAAAAACCGTAGTTACAAGATTGATCTTCACTCACCCAAAACATGACGTTAAATCCGAATATCACGTACTTCAGGCAGCAGCTCACTTCGCTGGTGTCCCTTCTGTACTTGCGTACGGCAGGCATGGCGACCACACATCTATCCGTCGCTGTTTCGAATCATGCGTGCACACAACACAGCCACAGAACCGAAAACCACCTTGCACACAATAAGAAAAACAAACACTCTCCTCTTTTGGAGGCGAAGCCTGTCACAGGTGCGACGTCATGGCTACCGAAATTCAATTCTTCCGTCCACTAGCGCGTACTTTTCTCGTTTTCTGAAGAAAAACACCGGCTCTTATACTCGATTTTCCTGGTTTAAGTTACGGAGTCAATCAGCTAATCAGAATAACGCGTCGTTTCACAATTAAAGGAACCGTCATCGTCACATCACAATGTGTAGAATCACTCTACCCGTAGCTGGCTCCAGACTGGAGCGGGCTTCGGGCTTCCTCGGGCTTTCCAATCGCTCCCCTCTACGCCCCTACAGCGGAATAAATGCCCCACCATCGCTCGATGCCTCCTTCCGCCCTTCCATATTATTTCCCTCTCTCACTCTCTCTCTCTCTCTACCTCTCTCTCACACGTGAGATTGACGATTTTCGTTGAACTGGAGACCTTCTTTCCCTTTCTACACCTGATTCTTTTTAGCTTGTGTTGTACACCTGTGTAGAGGAAGCTTCTGTCCTTGTCAATCGATACTGTATACTCTCTCTCTCTCTCTCTCTCTGGCTCTCTCTCTCTCTCTCTCACTCTCTCTCCTTCCTTGCGTTTATTAGCTAGCAGTAGTATCCTCTGTGTACTTCGCTTAGAAAACTGTGATAAGACTAATTGTAAGAAACAGAATTAATCCTTAGCAGTTGAATGTTGGCTCTGAGAAAGACAGAGAGAGAGAGAGAGAGAGAGAGGCGCCACTAAAAATTGCTGTACCATTATTCAAAATATTGTTTATATTATTTTTAGCTTTAGCACTGCAGTACAGACTCTGAGGCGCCACAAAAAATTGCAAAATATTGTTTAAATTATTAACCCTTAGCATTGAAATGGTGACTCTGAGGCGCCACTAAATATTGTTGTAATATTATTCGAAATATTGTATAGATTGTTAACCCTTAGCACTCGAATGGTGATTCTGAGGCGCCACTAAAAATTGCAAAATATTGTTTATAACAATTTTAACCTTTAGCAATCGAGTGGTACTTTGAGAGGTGCCACTAAAAAAAAACTATTATTGACATTATTGCAATATTTACAATATTCACAATATTCATAATATTCACAATATTTACACCATTCATAACATATTTCACGAAATTTACAATATTCACAATATTTCCATTACTCGTAATATTTATAATATTTACAATATTCATAATATTCACCATATTTACACCGTTCATAACATTCACAATATTAACAATATTAAAGATACAATTTACAATATTCATGATATTCACAATATTTACATTACTCGCAATATTCACAATATTTAGAATATTCAAAAATATTTAAAATATATATTCACAATATTTATATGCACTATTCACAATATTTGTAGTATTCAACGATATTTACAATATATTCAAAATATTTACAATATTCATAATAATCAAAGATATTTACAATATTCAAAAACATTTACAATATTTATAATATTCAAAAACATTTACAATATTCAAAAATATTCAAAGATATGTACAAATATAATATATAAGATATATAATATAAGATATATAAATTATGATAATATAAGATGTGTAAATATTTACATTATTCACAAAATTTATAATACTCAAAGGTATTTTCAATATTCTCTCATAATATTCACAATGTTTCCATTACTCACAATATTCACAATATTTATAATGCCTCGTACAGACCTGAACATTTCGGCGAACAAGACGCCGAACCCAGACGAACCGCGCATTTTGGCGAACATTTCGGCGCGCCGAACGCCGCGCCGCACAGTGGTGCGAAATGGCCAAAAAACGGTCAAAAATCTGTAAAACCGAAACTATCCAACGAATTTGTTTAAAACTTTGTGGATAGGTTGCCACAAGTACAACGCTTAAATGGGTAAAAAAATTTAGCAAAAAATTATTAAATATTAAGTAATATGGGCTAATTGGAAATCTCTGTTTTCTGCTCATTTTTTATTAATGGAAGCAAATTTCAAAAGTGTTAAGCAGCTTCGGTCTGGCACTAATCGTTTTGGCAAGGTATAATATTGAAGTAACTTTGTGTAAAAAATCTCGGCCAACTTCGGCCAACCTTCGCCGCAATTTAAATTTAAATATCAACTCTTAGAATGTCCAAGAATGAATCGCGCGGAAGTTACGATTATTTGGGGTTTAATGTGAAAATTTTTAAGGAATATTTTCAAATAATAAAGAAAAATGCGAAATGTATATGATTTATTAATCCTTTCTTTGTATAAAAAATTTTAATAATTTTTATAGAGATTTATTTTTATAGAGGTCACTATGTATTCTCAGAAAAATGCCTATTGAATTTTTGCGACAGAGGTCGCAAATTGAACGAAAACTCTGTTTACTTAACAAAAAATTGTAATAACAATTTGAAAAAAAAGAAAGAATAAATATCCTTTTAATTATGAATTTCACCATTTTCTTTATTATTTAAGATATGCTCCTTAAAAATTTCACCTAAAACATGAATTCAAGCAGTGGTATTATATGCCTGCAACCGTGCACAAAATCCTGATTCACGGGGCAAGCATAATTTTTAACGTAGTTTTCCCAGTTGCTTCGCTGTCAGAAGAGGCTCAAGAGTGTCGAAATAAAGATTATAAATATTATCGTATGCATCATTCTAGGAGATTTTCTCGTTTCTCAACGGATGAAGATGTATTTCACATTATAATGGTATCTCCAGATCCGTGGATCTCTTTTTTAAGACCCGAGCCAAAAACGAAACACCTTCCACTAAGCCAGGAAGCTCAATACTTAATGTTGGAATAGTATCACAATTTTTTTGCCTTTTCATCGTACATTAGAAACCGATTACATCACTAAACACACACTCAACATACACTAAACATACACTCAACATACACTAAATACACACTACACATGAGATACAAGTCCGAACATGCAACCTCCTCGTGGTGTATCTAGGGTTAGTCTAATGCTGGCGGTACACTTTTCAATCAATGTACGATAAAATGTTAACAAATTTGTTAGTTAGTTTCATCTTTACAGATTTTTTGCCATCTTTTGGCAAAAACAGAGATCTAACGAACGAAAACTTTGTTTATTTAGCATAAAAAATTATTATTACCTTTTTTGTTTAAACAATTTATTAAAAATAATTAATTTTAACAATTCACTCTAACTAACTGTACTAACTAATATATCCTTAAAAATTTTTATCCTAAACCCCAAATAATCGTAATTTCCGCGCGATTCACTCTTGGAAATTCTAAAAGTTGATATTTAAACTTAAATTGCGGCAAAGGTTGGCCGAAGTTGGCCGAGATTTTTACACAAAGTTACTTCAATGTAACACCTTACCAATACAAGTAATGCCATACCGAAGCTCCGTAACACTTTTAAGATTTGCTTCAATAAATAAATAATGAGCGTAACGCAAAGAGGTTTTCGATTAATCCATATTAGTTAATGTTAAACAACTTTATTGAAAAATTATTTGTGCCAGTTAATAGTTTAAAGCATGCGTAATAACCCCTATAAATTGCAGAGCTGTAAGTATTCAATTCCAGACACAATAATTAAATAACTATGGCGCTGAAAACTGGTGAATTCCCAAGAGAGAAAAGTAGGTAACTTGCCATGTCTATATGTCCGTAAAAATTTTTTTTTTTTAAATTGGACTTTGGCACATTATACATTCACTATTTGGTAATACAAAAATAATATTTTTTTTTTGTAAATCGAAAATTTATAAAATCGATTTTTGGCCGCCTCGGCACCACTGTGCGCCGCACAGTGGGCCAGATCGACGCGCTTCGTGAGCTAAAAATTTTTAACGAATGTACAATGTTTATTAAATGTCCATTACATTCGAAAACGATAATATACTGAATATTTTCAGATACGATTTATCACCGAAAAAATTTCTTTTCTTCATAACGATGTCCTGGAAAACCTACTGAAGATTAAGTGCACAAATTTTTTTATATGAAAAATGTATATCTATGTTGAGAACTCACCAGGAACTAAACATTATATTGTGCATTATTTGTTATAAAAAAAAATACTTAGTCAACTAAGGAAAATCGTCAAAGTAATTTATCTTTGACAAGGGATAAGTTAAAAAGTTAAACGAATTGGATGCTCTAACAAAGTGGTACATTTTCAGCACAAAGTCTCCTCTAATGATTATTTAAATAAAAATATAAAATATATATAATTTTTCCTAGCCCCATACAGATTGTGAATTTTTAATAGCTATGAAAATACTTGTAAGATTTAAAACGAAAAACGTGGGACACTTGCCTTAATTGATAATTGATGCATGTATAGTTCACCTAAGTCACTAACAATTTTATTGCACTGCAAATGATATGAACTGTTGTGAGAGTTTTCACAACGGCAGCTACTCTCTACACTCCTTACTACAATATTATCTTGCGCCCCCCACGTTATTCGTTTTAAATCTTACAAGGGTACTTTGGGATTATCCCGTCGACCATTTTCGCGAAACACGAAGTTATCGCCAAAAGATAGCTTCTCTGCCAATAACCACAAATTACTGTGTAATCCTTGACTACGCGAGCAGGGGGGTGTAGAGCAGTTTTGTTTTGATTCTTTGTTTTTATTACACTTTTTTATTACGTATTATTGCACTTACATCTTTTTTGTTATTATTATTTTATTATTATTATTATTTCATACATTTAATGTGTTTAGAATGTTTATTTTGGAACTTTTGCTTTTCAAGGATTTGCGCATTTTCGCGAGCGTTGAGAGGTCGACGAGATAAACCCAAATAAGTACCCAAATAAGTACCCTAAAAATGATTTTATACTTTTTAGTCCGTTTTAAAAACGTGGTACTTTTTAAAAATTTATTTTTATTTAAGTAATTTTAAGAAAATGATAATATTAGAATCAAATTTTTTTTGATAATTTGATAAGTTGCACCTAAAAAGAATCTAAGGGCCTACGAATGTAGCGCTCTCCGAACCATTTATCTATCTCTTATGATATTTCTTCAGTAAATGCATTAATAATGGAGTTATGGCTTGAAACGATTGTATGAAACACCCTGTATATTATAACAATACATGTTTTTCACAATAAAATTACGTACGATTGAAGTACTTAAGAAAATATGTATGTCTCTTAGTCGTTAATATACTAATACTATGATTCATTAAAAAAAAGTACTTTGATTTTTACCTAAAAAATATTTTTAACAGAAGTTTCTCTCTTATAATAATTATATGATTTGATATGATTTGAGCATATATGAGAATAAAAAGTAATGAATATAACAATATTATAGGTTCGCATGGCTCACAATTCCTTAGACTTTCCCGAATACAGTGATATCCAATATTAATACATTACGATTGTTTAAGCATGTTTAAACAATCATTAAAGACGGAGAAGCATAACTTTTACACCAATTTTTGAGGATATTTTTCAATTTATTTCAAAAGATAAGGGTCCAGCGGAAAATCGAACTATACCACGCGATAGAGTAGACTTTTATCTCGAGAAATCACCCTTTCCAGTTGGGAACGTCGACGTTTTTTTTTCGTACCAGAAAGCAAAATATCTTCGCTCGACATAAGTTGCCGCCAGTGGCGCTCGGAACGGAATACGGCGCAGCGACGGGATACGGAGCGGCGAACGACTAGTGGTGAGCGCCACTGGTGGCAACTCATGTCGGACGAAGATATTTTGCTTTCTAGTTCGAAAAAAACGTCGACGTTCTAAACTTAATAGGGTGGTTTCTCAAGATAAAAGTCTGCTCTATCGCGTGGTATAGTTCGATTTTCCGCTGGACCCCTATTTTTTGAGGTAAATTCAAAAATATCGTCAAAAATTGGTGCGAAAGTGGTGTCTCTCCGTTTAAACACGTTTAAACAATCATAATGTATTAATATTGCATATCACTGTATTCGGGAAAGTCTAAGGAATCTTTTGCTGTAAAAATCAATTCAATATCTTTTATAATAACATCACAATATTTATTCAAAATTGAAAAATATGTCATTTTTTCAAACTCAAATTTCTCAAAAACTGTGCGTCTAGGAGAAAAATTAAAGACAGATTCGGAATCAGCGCAAATATAGTAAGAGTATAGTATAGTATAGTAAGAATCGAAATCCTCAAAAAAAGTTGAAAGGACCGTGTTATTCAAATTGTAAAGTTGCTTCCATTAGAAATTATTCAATAAATTTCTTCATTCGATCACGTATTATATAAATTGTGAAAAATCTAAATAAATTCGGTGTGTTTTGTAATTTTAATAAAACAATTTATATATATGAACGACACATTTTGTACTAAATTTTTACATTTTACTAATTTTAACATTTTGATTTAAATATGCCGGATCTAATCAATTACTAAACATTTGGTTATTGTATGAGGTATTATACCAATTTCATATGTGCAAAATTTGAAAAATCATGGGGAATAGAAATAATATTCCAGCGAGAGGAAGATTTCTAGACAGCTTTGTATAAATTGATAGATTACTTCATCATTACGAAGGTGATAGAAACCTACCGAAAACTCAATACAGTAAAGTCGCGATTTACAGTGAATCACGTATTGGAACGCACTTTAAAACAAGTATAACTTTTTTATAATTGTACCAAACGTCCTGATGTTTTGTAAACAATTAGAAGCATTGGTTTACTAAATGATCTGCAAAAAAGATTTTCCAAAACTTACAATTTACAAGGTTGCATGCAGAAATAACAAAAGCATTTTTAAAAATTTTTTTATTTGGGTCCTTAATGAAAATTCTCAAAATATCTGTTTTTTATAGATCTATGTTAGTTACATGCTGAAAATTTCATAAAAATCGATTAACATACCCAAGGGCTACAAGTGGATAAATGTGGTGAAAATCATAGTTTTTCGCGACTTTTAGTCAGTTTCTGCTTAAAATCCATAGAATCGTACATCTTTCGACGCCTTTCGTTTTTTCCTGCGTCATACCGATTTCGATGAAATTCTTAGCATGTGTATAACTAACATACATCTACAAAACGCATTTTTTAAATTTTCATTACGAGCTCTAATCTCTAATAAAAAAGTTATAAATGGTGCCTCTTTTCCTTTCTCATGTAATTCTTAGCAATTGCAATTTTTCAAAATCTTTTCGCATGTCATTTGGTAAATTAAGTCTTCTAATTGCTTAAAGAAAGTCAGGTCGTTTGGTCCGATCATAAAAAAGTTATACTGTTTTAAAGTGCGTTCAAACACTTTCGTGGTTCACTAATATCTCGTCTCCGTCACTGCTCTGTTGTAGATGCGTTAAAGTTATGAATGAAAAGCATTGTAATTGTAAGGAGGCTTGGTACGTTACGATCCTTTGCTCTCAATGTAACATACATTTGTTAACAAAACGTTAACGCAACGCATAAATCAATAATATTATATATAACAGCATAAATCAATAAAACTATATACAACAGGTAAACATATGAGTGAAACAATCAGACATCCATACGGTGGTATAAACATACTTACATAATGTCATTCGTAATTCACCACAAACAAAATTCATAAATTATCATTGCACATTTTCATTCTACTTATGTAATGCCTCGTACAGACTTGAACAGCGCGACGAACATTTCGGCGCGCCGAAGGACGAACGATAAACGGAAGGGATTTGTGGTATTTCCAGAATTTCTTGCAAACAACTTTGAGCTGCAACGGTGTATACTACACAAAGAAATACAGAAAATGTTCGCAGTTTATTGAGTGAATTAAAGTTTCAAAGTGAAATGTTCAGGTCTGTACGAAGCATTAAAGACATCAGATTCGAGATTAAATGACTTGAATTTTTGGAGAACGCCGACACGCGCATTTCGGCACGCATTCGTGGGAACGACGCGACACGACGGCGAGCATTTCGGCGCGCACGAACGCAAACGGGTAGCACTTACAAATCTGTTGGCAGGATAGATAGCATATATCCTAAACATTCATAATATAAAGAATAAATGTCAAGAAATAGACAGAAATTTATAAACAAAGACAGCGGTGATTTAAATTACCTGAAAAAATTATACAGTGAAAGCTCCTTCGTTGTCCAAAGGCCGGGGGTTTGAGCGGACAACGACCGTGCCCGGACACTATTTTACCACTTTTTTATTAGCTCGCTTTCTTGTTTGTCTGCTTGTCTGTTTGTTCGGTACAAATCTTGCAATTGATTTTAAACTAACTTCCCGATGGGCGAGAGACTTTAAATTTTAAACATAGCTCAGAACTGGATGACAATGCAATATTCCAAAAAAATGTTTTAAAAAACCTTGCGTTTAGGAGATAGTAATTGGAAAATCGTAGTAACTGGACCGGGATTCGAACCCGAGCCTCAGTAAATATGCTCGGTAAAGGTAGTACGTCATCGATTCAGCGATAGCCAATCCGCGCGACAGAGCGTTTCCCATTCCACTACGCGTTCCCACTCCACGGATCCACTTCGCACCGTTGGAGCTCAGTGTGCGTTCAAGCTCTGTGCGGTGTATACATAGTTAGTACGTATTATTATACTACAATAATGTTTGTTTACCAAGTGAAAGAGAGAGTGAACAGGTACACCGAGATTCTCCGTCGAACCATTATCTTTGACATTTTACCACGGCGTTCCGATATGACGCGGTCACAATTCTGCCAGAAATTTACTACATGTCTCTGTTATAATCTCATCAAAATGTTTAAAATTCGATTGAAAAATTTCACACACACAAGACTAAAAAGCAGAAAATAATTATTTAAATAGAAATAAATTTTTAAAAAATACCACGTTTTTAAAACGGACTAAAAAGTATAAAATAATTTTCCCTAGCCCCATACAGGTTCCTAACCCCATACAGATTGTGAATTTTTAATAGCTATGAAAATATATTATGTATAATACTTTTAAACTAACAATTTATTAATGTTATATTTTTAACTAATTCTTTAATTTATTTGATTAACTCTATGAATAAAATTTTTGTAATTAGTTCTTTCAATTACAATCGGTATAACACTATATGATACGCCCCACAAATTTTTAAACATTGACCAAAATATTAACCAGGGCGTAAAGAAATAAGAGATGTTTGGTTAATTGAGCCTAGAGAAGCATCTATTTTAATCCCGCTATTGTAGGGACAGTTCATGAATGAATTAATTAATATTAATATTTTTCGAAAAGGACTCGATGTGTGACCGACCTCGTTGTTTTTTATGGAACACGCTCTCGGAATTTAACCATTCCGTTTTTATTCAGAATATGTATTGTAGAATCATAAAAAGACGAAAATTCATCATGTTGCAATATCTCCAAAAATTCAACCCAATCAGCACAAGGCGTTATATGGGCGTACGTTTCAGGTCCAGTTCATGTCCAAACGTCCGACGTCCATTCTGAACATTCTAAGGCTGTCCCTAGGACATGAATTTTTGGACGTTCTAGTAATGTCCGTTTCTTAGGTTCTATGGATGTCCCTAAGACCTGCATTTTGGACGTTCTAGAAATGTCCGTTTCTTAGGTTTTATGAATGTCCCTAGGACCTACATTTTGGACGTTCTGGGAATGTCTGATTCACACGTCTTATGGATGTCCTTTAGGTTTGAATTTTGGACGTTCTAGGAATGTCCCTTTCTTACCTTTTACGAATGTCCGCAACAGCACGTAGTCAACTAATATTACAGACGCGCTAAAAAATCGGCTTTGTATTACTCCCCTCCCCATACAAGTGTGAAACATACAAGTGTGTTTCACTAACCTGCCTATATACGTGAATAATTCGTGTCAGGTTATGTGCCCAGATTACGTACAAACGGAAAAAGTAGTACAGTGGATAATTCACGCGAAATCCTAACCTATAAAGTGAAAACGAAGAAGAAAAAATGGCGGTACTATTTACACGTCGCGCAGAATATCGACAAAGTAAATGATGAATCCTGGAAGTCCAAGATGAGTAGTGTACTCGTCTTTAACGAGCTGTGACAGTGTGTGGGACAGAAAAGACAATTTTACCCACTCCCCCAAGTTTGGAAAAGAAAACCAACATTGGTATGTAAATGCAGAAAGAAGCGCCCTACGTATGGAACATTAAATATTACATTCATAGCTGTACATCTCATCCTCTTACTGTAATTAGTATATCTTTTTTCTTCAAAATATATTTTATTTTCAGTAGCTGTTGTTACGGATGACGAACAGGTGTTCAATATCATCTCTGGCAGAAACCGTCCTAGATAAACGAACAGAGCCACCCTAGACAAATCTACATATCTGTTTAGTTTAGTTTAGGGACCAAACATACGCACGACCAACTGGTAATTGACAAAATACGAATGTTCATCCAAAGGGTACTGACAAGTACCACCCGTCATTGCAGGGGTAGCTAGTACTATCGTAATCACGTATCGTGTCGCGTCGTGCTGCATCTCGGAAGTCAACTACCAGTGAGATCAGGCTAAGTTCCCCTTCAAATCAAAGTTAACCGTATAAATTCTGCGAGTTCGGTCTAAAATCTATTAGGCAGTGATAAGGTTGCTCCGAGACCCCCGCATTGCCAGTGCGTCAACACCGTGCATCTCAGTTTAGGTAACACACATCTTCTTTCAATTCTTTCTATTCTAATCCAATTCATTCGCGACAGTTACACAATTGTATTACAGAATCTTATAATCAGAATATATCTGTGTTCTTTGATAATTAACGCAAATTCATTAAACCCATAATTATTGACCAATATCCTAATCGTGTAATTGAACGTCCCCACACGATACAATCTTACCGCTCGGATTGTATCATTAAATTATACTAGTTACGAGGCTTACTAACTATCCTAACAGCTCCCTGATTTCTCATCAGGTTCGTCTGTACTTTTATCCAACCTCCTAGCGGTTCCCCAATTCCGCATTGGGTTCGTCCGCGTCGTTCTACAACTTCCTAGCAGCTCCCCGGTTTCGCATCGGGTTCGTCTGCGTTTGACTTCATTGCTAGAGGCTCCCTGACTTCGCGTCAGGTTCGTCCTCACTGTCTATAATCCTAGCGACTCCCCAATTCCGCATTGGGTTTGTCCGCGTACCTTTTACTTACTAAAGAGTTGCAACAGTCACTAATAAGAATATCCTTAATTATAAAAATGATTATACATATATAAGTATATAAATCGTTATTCTTAAATATGTACAAATTGTCAAATTGTTGAATAGAAAGGAAATAAAATTATATAGTAATTGAATTTTTAAATAAAAGTAACTTCTTTAAACCTTCACAAAATGTCCAGAGGACGTTATTTTCGACATTCGAAAAACATTCTGGGAATGTCTAGAGAACACGTTTTAGGAATGTCCAGAAAACACGTTTTAGGAATGTCCCCACAGTACGTTCTGAGGGATATCCAGAGAACACGTTCTAGGAATGTCCCCGCATTACGTTCTGAGGTATGTCCAACTTCGTAACACGAACTTTCCCAGTCCCTTGCCAGGCTCTTTCTAGGACCTTATTTGGATATGCAGGATCAATGCAGGATGGTCAATGGATGTCCGGAATGTCCGAAACGGACGTTCACTGAACGCACATAGGATATCCTTGTGCTATTTGGGAAGTCATTTAGTTTCGAATCTGATGTTTTTCATGCTTCGTACAGATCTGAACATTTCACTTTGTAACTTTAATTTACTCAATAAACTGCTAACATTTTCTGTATTTCTTTGTGTAGTATACTGGAAATAGCACAAATCTGTTTGCCATTCGCCGTTCGGCGCGCCGAAATATTCGTCGAAATGTTCAAGTCTGTACGAGGCATAAGACTCTTGCTGCAAGACATTCAGGCTCAACGGTCGCTGTTGAGCAATTTACGTCCATACGTCCTAAGAACGTTCGTAGGACCTAAATTTCGGATATCTCAGGGACGTCCATTTTTTCGTCCCAGGTACCTATACGGTACTTCTGTGGGACTTGAATTTCGGACGACCCAAGTACGTGTATTTTTTAAGTCTTATAGACGTCCTCAGGACTTTCGTACGTACTAGGATGCTCACTTCTCTTGCATAAGACACATTTATACATATGTATATTACAATATATATATTTATAGCAATATATTTTTTTTATTTATATTTGTATATTTATAAATATTATTATATATGTATATTTATTTATACATATACATATCGGGAACCGTACAAATAAACTTACAAGACAGGTGAGCAGAGTGACAGAGTTTGGCGTCGTATCACCGACATGTTCCTTGTGCACGTGTTTGTAATACATATTCCAATTACTAAAAAGCGTGCGTGAGCGATTCGATAACTTCAGCCGATTGGGTAGGCATTGGGACTGGATAGCGATCCCGCAGACGACTCAGGATAGTAAACCCGAAATTACATATTTCAAATTTCCCGCTCTGTAATAATTCCCGAGCCCTGCACTCTAATCTGTGCAAGTGTGCAAGATCAGTGCTATGGCGTAGACTATATAAAAACCAATAACAGAGAGAATTACAGAGAGACAAATAACAACATGCTAAAATGCTAACCACACAAATCTTCATAATGGACATTCTTAACAAAAAATTGTAATTGAACAGTGAAGATATTCCCATAAAAATCTTTACGATCAAAAGCGTGTATACGTTAGCGAAGAAGTATTTTTACGGTTTACGGTTACGTTCTCCAATTGTGCTTTCAATGATCAAACATTAACTCATTTCCATAGAAGTGAATTATTTAATACAAACTTGTGCACTATTATCGAAATGTCAGACGAAACAAAGGCAATATTGAAGGAAGCTTACCAGCTGCTCCGACAGAAGGAATACTCAAGCGTAGTAAAAAAATGTAAGAAGATTCTACGCAGAAACGAGAACCATTTCGATGCGCTGCTGGTGCTGGCTTGTGCAATGCTCAATCTTGACGAACACAAATTGCAAGTGCCGATGGTGCTTGAAAGGGCGATGCAAATCAAACCAGATAGTCCGAAGCCTTGGCAGGGTTTGATCACTTACTACGAGGAGAATCTCGATAATAACGAGTCTCGTAACAAATTGATATCGTCATACTGCAAACTGTTGCAGATTGATAGGTATTATGTTCTTTTATATTTGTTGTAAAACGACTGCAGAGCTTTACGTATTGTTTATGGCTTTTGAAAATTTTGAGAGAATGGTAGAATATTAGATTATGCAGGAATCTACACTGAAAATAAGATTTTGCACGATTCTACTTTCTCGAAATTTGCCTACAAACATTGGAAATTGGGTGGAACAAAACATAGGGATGATGCGTTTTATAGATTTTGGTAACTTATACGCACACTGAAAATTTCATCGAAATCTTTGTCAATCGATTACAATTGTGCTTTTCTCGTTCCACCCTAATTCGCAGTCTAACTAGACTAAACCCCAGTTTTCTCTTATCGTTTAAACATTGCCTATCTAATCTACTTTTCACAGTAACAAACTTCTACACAATCTGAATAAAATACTAGAGGTTTCTTCACAAATAAAAGATGACACTGTGCTTGGCCAAAGCGTGGAAAGTTTATATGAATTACGGAAGAAATTGGACGACGAACAAATGAAGATGGTTAATGCAACACTTGCGGAGATAATAGTACACAGCTTCGGCAGACTAAATAATCATCAAGATTTGATGGAAAGCGTTCTGTCATCTGTGGTTAACGATACTGGAGCTAGCAATCGACAAAATTACTATGGGAAATATTTAAAAGTGTTGTACGATAAACATAAATCAGACATTGTAATCAAAGAAGCTGTGAACATGCATCGACAGTTTCCCAACGACAAGTTACCGTTAGGTAAGTTTTGTCAAATAACTCGTAAGTTGCTTATTCTACGAGAAAGTGTTTCGAATAAAAGTTTCATAGAAAGTTAACATAGATTTGTAGTTGTATAGTGAAGATACACAGTTGCTAATGTTTATTGATAGAAGATAGTGAAACTACACTTCAATTTTCAAATTTAGGAAGAAATTTTTCAATTTTGCTCCGACGTTTTTCTCAATTTTCTCGAAAACCATTTGTTCTACGAAAAAAAGTAATAGGACATAAAAGACGCAACCTGTCCAGACCTACAAATATCGTCTAACCCATTTTCCAACACGGTAAATAGATTCGAAGATATTCGAAAAAAAAAAACAATTTTATGACTATTGAATGGATTATGGGCGAGGTAAGCAACATGTCCCTAACATTTTTCTCAATTTTCTCGTAAACCGCTTGATTTATGAAAAAAAGTAATCCAACATAAAAGACGCAGCCTGTCCAGATCTACAGGTTTTGCCTAACACATTTTTCGATGCAGCAAATAGTTTCAAAGATATTTGAGAAAAAGTAAAAGAAATTTTGACAAAATTTGTTGATAAGAATAAATAAGAGCCACCATAATGTATTAATTATTCAGTTCAACTCTATTTTAAATCGCCAATTTCTCAAGCACTGCAACAAAATTAACGACAAATGTAATTTCCTCTATTCATAGAATACATTTGTTGTGTTTACTACGAACACAATATTTTAAACAACAATTGCTACGAAGATGTAAACATAAAGCAATACTATGAATCTCTAATGACATTAGAAAAAGATTCGCATGATGCAGCGGTGGCTCAAGCGGTGCATTTAAAGAAAACAAATGATCTGCTTACGGCACGACAAATATTGAAGAACATTCTCGCAATAAAACCTCGTTTACTATATGGTTGGATTACGTTAAGCGAAATAAGTGTTCGACTGTATTGTTGGGAGGATGCAGAGAATGCCATGCGACAAGCCATGAAGCTTGTGAACAATAACATAAGCAACGAATCATTGTACAAAATGGAATTAATATTGATAGAATCGCTGAGCAGAAGCAGCAAGCCTCAGAAGTGGAAAGCTGCTCTGCAAATGTGCGCAGACGTAAGAGACTTACTTATTTCTGTAGTTAAACATTGTGCTCCTAATGTTACTTGATGAATCGTATAAGAGTAATCGTTTGTTATTCGAGGTACTTGCGGATAGTGAAAGCTTTTCGATATTTAAGTGTGTTGAATTTGCATTTAAAAATGTAGATTTAAATATAATGTTTGAAAGTTGAAGTTGAATTTAGATTGAAATATAATGATTGAAAGTTGAATTTCGATTTAAATTGGGTTGCTGAGAGTTGAATTTAAATTCCAATTGACATATAATGATAAAATTGAACGATTTAGGTTGCTGAGAGTTGAATTTGAATTTCAATTCAAATTGGATCACTGAGAGGGTTGAATTTGAACTTTTAAAGATTTAAGAATACGTTACGATACATAAACGGTTTACAAATTAAACTGATAACTTCTAGGTTGTCTCAAAAGTTTCTTTTGAAATGTGTTTATGTTAATGTTTTAGTACTTCCTAACATGAATTTGCATTATGTGCATGTATCGAAAACCAACTTTTGAGGCAACCTAATATTTATTTAGCAATATTAAAGAAAAAAGAAAAAAAAAACAATCCTAATATAATTTACTAAAGCTACACTTTCGTCTTCCTCCATCAGCTTCTAAACAGACATCCTTCAACGCAAGCAGACTTACTCTACGCACGAATCCACATATTACTGGATGATCCCGAAGTATCGCTGAATAAATTGCAAGACTTGGAGTCGAAGGACGACACGAAGATCCAAGCTAGTCTCCTAAGAGCGTTATACTTCAAACACCAAAATCAGCTGGACTTTGCGATAGAAGCTGTGAACCTGGCGTTAGAGCTACCGGAGGCCTGGCTGCTCCTCGGAAGCGTGCATTACGAAAGGGAGCAATACAATCACAGTTTAATGGCATTTCTAAATGGTGTCACTGCGGATCAATTTAATTGGGAGTGTCTGGTTTATTTGGGACATTATTATCGAGAGCATGGTAACGATTTGGAACGCTCGAGAAGGTGTTACCTAAAGGCGTTGCAGATTAATCCTAATTCTGAAGAAGCTGGAATTGGTTTGAGTACTGTATACAGGCTTCTTAAAAATTATGTGAGTATAGATTGCATTTATGGTTGTTGAGCGAGCAGCTGCGAGGCCCTATGTTCTTGTAATTCGATTTTGGTTTAAATCTGATTTAAACTTGAAATTTCTCTAAATTTAAGCTTGAAATTTTCCTGAATTCAAAACTTGAAATTTCCCTCAATTTAAACTTGAAATTTCCATCAAATTTCCCTTAAAAATTATGAGTACAGATGTGTTCGTGGTTGTGAGGAAAGCAGCTGCGAGGCCCTACGTTCTTGTAATTCGATTCACTGATGTTATCGCTTCGACCAACAGCAGAATTACATATGTGCGCTTGGGGTCATTCCACGCGAAAACGGACACTTTTTGGAGTAAAATTTCGGAGTTTGTTCAAATTTAAATATGTTGTAGTCTTTAGTGACCTATGAACGAATCTCAAATGATTTTTCGATATCTTAAAAATTGTTGATTTTACAAATGTGTAAAAAAACGTGTTATCCTTCTTTTCATTGAACCATAGGTCTAGTACTATCAAACCGATGAAAATGAGTTTTTATCTACTTAAAATGTTATTTGAAAAAATTTTTTTTTCACCATTTATTTTGCAATTGGTTTAAACAAATGCCATGTTTTCACAGTGGGCCACATTTTAAATTGCTTAGTCTCCTGAGGTTTCCACAGTGCTCTAATAAGTTTTTTATTACTTTTAAATAACGATCTTAATTTTGTATTGAATAGGTATTTGATGGAAATTCAACTGCTATGCGTGGAAATTGAATATTTAAACCAAAGATCAACCTAGGATTATAGTATACTGAATCGTCTAGTCTAAATAAGTTGAATCTGTTTTAAAATTAGTTTGTCTTGGGTTCGCTATGCATTTGGTAAAAGTTAAACTGGAGAGCTGAATTTTGATTTAAATTGGTTTGCTGAGAGTTGAATTAGAATTTAGTTTAAAATATAATGATTGAAAGTTGAATTTCGATTTAAATTTGGTTGCTGAGAGTCGAATTTCGATATAAATTGGGTTGCTGCGAGTTAAATTAGAATTTAAATTAAAATATGATTAAAAGTTGAATTTCGATTTAAATTTGGTTGCTGAGAGTTGAATTTCGATTTAAATTGGGTTGCTGAGAGTTGAATTTCGATATAAATTAGGTTGATGCGAGTTGAATTTGAATTTAAATTAAAATATAAAGATGCAAAGGGTATAGCCGGATAAGATAGTAAAAAATGCCCTTGAACCGAATTATATCGACGACGGGTCATTCGATAGGGCACCCAGAAAAAACATACTGTGCAAAGTTTCAACCCTGTATCTCGATCCGGAGGGTAGTTATGGGGTAAAATCGAAAAATCAGTTTTTGGCCTATTTTCCCTAGTTAATGATGTTTATAAATTCTGAAAAAAATCTGACACATGTCAAGAACCCAAATACATACTTTGCAATTGATTTCAGATTTTTAAAGTGAAAATCCGAAATCGAATTCGAGAAAAAATATTAGACATTCCATTTAAAAAACTGATGACATCATATTTCAAAAATAAAGCAAATTAAAAAAAAACAGATTCAGAGCACTGTCCCCCCCCCCCCCCCTCCCAGCAAACCATGCAACTTTTGTTCTCTCTCATACAACAAACAACTTACGAGTTATTTGAGATCGCTACGTTACCAGACTCACCCTGTATACAACTTTTCCGGATCACACTTTCTGGAGTTCATATTAGAATATGTTCATAAACGAATTTGTTTCCGAAAGAGCCAGATCATCGAGCATAAGAGACTTCTGTGTAACAACATTAAACCGCAAATGTTTAAAATTTATTGATTGCAGAGTGCGAACATGCAACTACTAGAACGTTTGACTGCGGAAGACAGTGGCCCTAAGTGGGCTTGGTTTCAACTTGGAAAGCAATACCTTGATCAGGAAGACGGATTGCAGGCTATCAAAGCGTTCCAACGTGTTATTCGAGCTGATCCTAACAACAGGTGCGACTTATTTTATGTATCGTTCATTTATTTAAACAATTCCAAACTTTCTTATGCTGATTAAAAAAAATTAAATAGTATGCAAGTAGATGACATTTTTTATAGTTCACTTCGAATTTGCAATATCTAATTTTTACAGTAAAACAAAATCAATTGGATTAACCATTTATTTTCCACTAACATGATAAAGAATTTTTAATTCAACATTTTAGAGAGAGAGGATTTTGCTTTTCTAAATTTAACTAAGTAAGTTAAATAAGCTGGTTCAATAGAAAGTACCTAGTATTTATTTATTTGCTCATTTGTTTTTACAGTGACAATTGGGAAGCGTTAGGAGACGCCTACTTCATCCGAGGAGCTTATACGTCAGCGTTGAGATCTTACCAACGGGCATTGGAATTATGTCCTACTTTATTGTACTCTCTGACGCAGCTTGCAACTATTAAATTAGTAAGCACTATTTACACTAAGCACCTCCTAGAGTTGTTCCAAATAATTAAAAAACAATCTGTGCAAATTTTGAGGGCGATCAAATCACTGGAAAACGTCCCCCCCCCCCAAATGGGTCAAACATTTTTTTCGAATATCTTCGAAAGTATTGACCGCGTCGAGAAATGTGTTAAACGAAACTTGTAGATCTGGACAGGCTGCGTCTTTTATGTCTTATTTTCTCGAAAACCGTTTGTTTTACGGAAAAAAGTAATAGGACATAAAAGACGCAGCATGTCTAGATCTACAGGTTTTGTCTAACATATTTTTCGACACAAACAGTTTCAAAGATATTCGAGAGAAAAACAATTTTATCCGCATTCAATTAATTATTTCAATATTTCATTAATTTGGTCCGACGTTTCCCTCAATCTTCTCGAAAACCTTTTGTTTACGAAAAAAACTAATACGACATAAAAGACACAGCCTGTCCATGTCTACAGGTTTCGTTTAACACATATCCCAACACAGTAAATAGTTCCGAAGATATTCGAGAAAAACGATTTTACTAATTCAACTAAATTCAATCGATTTCAAACAATGCACAGATTCTTTTTGAATTATTTGTAACAACTCTGGGAGGTGCCATAAAAGAAAAATTCAATTTATCCCATTCATTAATATCAAACATAATTCAAATTGAAAACTATTCACACTCTTCCACAGATTCTGGAGCAGTACACCGAAGCGAAGCACGACTTCGAACAAATCCTAGTAATCAAACCTCAATACATCTCCGCCTTGAAAGGCCTAGCCGAAGTCTGCATAGCTCTGGCGAACGAAAGTGCTACGAAACAATTTCTGGGTCGCGTGAATGACTATCTTCAACAAGCGTTGACCAATTTATCCTTAGCTATTACGGAGCGCAACGACATGTCTTGCCTTTGGAAGTTGCTAGGTGACGTATGTTACAAAGTTGCTCTTCTACCAGAAAAGTACAATTCCTTGAGCGTACCGTCCAAATTGATAAAGAACGATGACAGCGAAGGAGTCGCATGGTTGAAACGCAGAGATTTGTTTTTACTTTCCACGAGGAACGTGTCTGTACGCTAGTATCATGACTTGCTGCGTGACTGCTTTTAACGAAAACTTCAATTACAGATGTTATTGCTGCGCGCTGTCCATCTCTCCGCAGACTGCCTCTTTGTGGCATGATCTAGCGTCATGCTACCTGATGCAGCTAAAGTTCGATCCAACCGTTGACCACAAAACTCTTGCGAGCAAGTGTCTAGCGGTTGGAAAACACGCTGTGAAACTGTGTCCTTCTACGTGGTTGCATTGGAACCTCTTAGGAGTCATCTGTATGTCTCCGCATGTGAAGAATTATGCTTTGGCTCAACACTCCTATGTTATGGCGATTGATAGAGAGCTGAATAATCCTGTGGTCTGGTGTAATTTGGGAACTCTGTATCTACATATAGGTAAAGACTCGAATATCTTTGGAAGTATTTACCGTGTTGGAAAATGGGTTCGATGAAATTTGTAGATCTGGACTGGCTGCGTGTTTTATGTGCTGTTACTTTTTTTCGTGGAACAAACGGTTTTCGAGAAAATTGAGGAAAACGTCGGAGGAAATGAATGAACTATTGAAGTAATTAATTTAATGCTAATAAAATCGTTTTTTCGAATATCTTCTAAGCTATTTGCCGCGTCGAAAAATATGGTAAATGAAACCTGTAGATCTCAGGACAAGCTGCGTCTTTTATGTCCTATTTCATTTTTTCATAAATCAAACGGTTTTCGAGAAAGTTGAGAAGAATGTTAGCGACATGATGCTTACCTCACCCATTATTCTTACGCAATCTTTGATTTCTTTCTTCTCATGATGCATAATATTTCTTATTTCTCAGGAGACTTGTACAAAGCGAATGAGGCCTATTCTCAAGCTCAGCGTGCAGATCCAGCGTACATCAACAGCTGGATAGGACAAGCCATAATTGCAGAAATGATGGCTAGGAAAGAAGCTATTGACTTGTTCCGGCATTCCACACAACTTGGGTATCACAATGAAGCCGCACTCGGTTATGCTCATTGGGTGCTCACCGTTCTTTTAACTGCAGATATCGAAAAGGACTCAGCTTATACTTATATAATAGAAAACATGCATGCTCTATTCGTCGCCTCAGATGTCATGACGTGGTATTTGGGTAAGTTCAACAACTTAAAATTCGATCAATCTACGTCAGCGACCCCCACGACAATTTTCTCTGATATCTTCGAAACTATTAGCCGCGACGAAAAATATGTTAAACAAAAACTGTAGATCTGGACAGGACGCGTATTTTATGTTGTATCACTTTTTCTCGTAGAATTTCTCGTAGGTTTCCGAGAAAATTGAGGACAATTTCGGAACAAATGAATGAAACATTAAAATATTTAATTTAATGCTCCTAAAATCGTATCTCTCGAATATATTCTGAAAAAATATGTTAGGCAAAACCTGTAGATTTGGACAGGCTGCGTCTTTTATGTCGTATTTTTCTCGTACAACAAACGGTTTTATAGAAAATTAGAAAATAGGTCGGACCAAATGAATTAAATATCGATCTACATCGATGAATCTACGTCAGCGACCTCCACAATATTTTTTATTGATATTGTGTGCAAAACAATGCTTTTAGCTTGAAAGATAATCCCGCAAATTTTGATTATTATTAATTATTATTTTAACTGTTATTGGAAATATTTGTTGCATTGTTAAATTTGTATTCGATAGATTACTAAACGTATTTAATATTTTAATAAACCACTGAAAGTATTGTACGAGGTATTATATCAGTTTTAGATTGATAAAATTGAGAAAATCGTATAAAATGGAAATATTTCAGGCCGGAAGAAAAATTCGGTTTTCGAATTAGAATAGCTCAGAGTGTGAAGGGTTTAAGGGTGATATGAGGGTGAACACCCTAAACTTTATCATTTTTTTTCTTGGTTGATATTAATTAGGATATTGAGATGAAGAAAATACGAAAATATACTCGAACTTACTTCTTGCATTTCTTATATTTTTTTCAGAATTGTGTACAAATTATGAAGGGTGGAATAAAACATTTATTTCTACTAAATAATTCGAGAACAATTTTCTGTTACTCATCCGAAAGTTTCATTTCTTTTCTCGGTTGTTAATCAACATATTGAGATGATAAAATAACGAAAATACTTGATCTAGCTACCTGCATTTCATACATTTTTTCATAATTGTGAGCAAATCATGAAGGGGTAGAAAAAAAATA
>CM052312.1:17543638-17561166 GCA_028455605.1 Lasioglossum malachurum | reverse complement strand
CAACAAAAAAATCTTTAAAAAATGTGACATATTTTGGATTCTAAGGTGCATTTTAGAGAATTTTTTCACATTGTTTCGTTACAAACAAAAAAATGAAAAACACAACCAAAAATCTGAAAAAATTGACAACATTGCTTGCTACAGGACTCTATCAGGGAACTAAATAGCATGTTTTCATAATCCCAAGAAATCGGCATTTTTCCGATTTATCTGGCGTTTTTCATTTTTCAGGATCACAATTTGCAACAAAAAAATCTGAAAAATTCTCTAAAATGCGCCTTAGAATTTTTGTTGTGGAAGATCATTGTCAAAAACAATAAAAACCGAATTTTTTCGACATTTCTGCTGCGACGAGGACAGTTACACTTGTTTAGGTTTTTCATTTTTTACAACCACAGTTTGCAACGAAAAAATCTGAAAAAATTCTCTATAGTGCGCCTGAGGATCTGAAATATATCACGTTTTTTTCTGAATTTTAGAAAGCATTGGAGATAGGAAAATGCGCAGAAAGGCAAACCTAAGAGCCTTTATTTAGTTTCTTAGCGCTGTTTTTGAAACAATTATAATTAAACTTATTCAATTTTTAATTGCAGATGATGTAAGATATTGGATACAGTTACTCAGAATTCTATTGGAGACTGATGTACACTCTTTTAGCAGGTGCGCACAGAAAGCACTGTTCCTCAATAGAAATATTGTAAATACGAATGCTGTACACGTGGCTTGTGCTTCGTCTTTTAACTATTTCGAAGAATCATCAGAATCAGATCCTCGGTGCAGTGTTAGGTCGGCGCAGAAGCTTCTGTTCACTTACCCAGATTCCGTTGAGAGTTGGGCTACGTTCATAGTAGCGTGTCTACCCAGGTATGCTGCAATTGAATGTTGTTACACAAGAAGTCTCTTATGTTAAGTAACAAATGAAAAATTTAAAATTTTCTTTTAGGACAAAAAAATTTGAACAATTAATTAAAAAATGATTACAAAAAATATATATTTATTATGAGAATTATCAGTAGATAAGAATTGTCTGTTGGTCGAAGCGATCATATCAGCGAATCGATTTACAATTGAGGAAATTTTAAATTGAGGGATATTTCAAGTTTTGAATTCAGGGAAATTTCAAGATTAAATTGAGGAAAATTTCTAGTTTTGTATTGAGAGAAATTTAAAATTTTTAGTTCAGGATATTTTCAACTTTTTAATTCAGGGAAATTTCAAGTTTAAATTGAAGGAAATTGCAGGTATTGAATTTAGTGAAATTTCAAGTATAAAGCTAGGGGAATTTCAAGTATTTAATTTATAGAGAAATTTCAAGTTTAAATTGAGGGAAATTTCAAGTTTAAATCGAAGGAAATTTCAAGTTAAAATGGATGGAAATTTCAAGTTTAAATGGAAGGATTTTAAGTTAATTTTTGAAAATTAAGAGGAATTCTTATATAAAAAATTTGATTCGCGTTAATTTTTATATAAAATTAAAATTGATGTATTTTATTTTGGATTTAAGTTGAGAGAAATTTCAGAAATCCTTTAAGAAATGCTAGACAAAGTCATATAAAGAAATATGAAGGAGCCAGCGACTTTTACATGTTGACTAGTCTGCAAAGGATTAATTTTCGTAAACAATAAAAGCTTTCAAATTGTCTACAGGCCATCGAACAAGAACATCAACTGCGACGCAGAGTGGCTGGCAGAATTCATCCTGGTGACACAGCGGAACCACAAATGCACAGCTTCGATGGCCAAATGGCTAGACGACAATAAAACAAGATTAACACAGTACATCGATCTGAAAACTATGTCATAATGCCATGATCTTATCAATCAGTGTATTATATAATATTTACAGATGTGTATAGTAATGCAAGTACTTTGTGATAAGAACTATGATTTTTAATGATTTTAAAGAACAAATCTGATTGGAAACTACTCTCGATCGTGTAGCTTTTTATTCCATAACAATTCACCTCTTCTCAATTATTAAGTTATTTCCACATTTGTAGAAACGATATTCGTTTATTAATTTAATAATCGCATAAGTGACAACACGTGTAGGGTAACAGTGATTTTTAATGAAACATGTATATTTTGTAAGTCCAGTCTCCTCCTCAACACATCTTGTATCCATAAAGTTGCCATAATCATTTGCGCTTGTTCGTTTCGCAGAATAGTTTCAATGTTTCCAGATAACATAAACATGTCTTACATCCCTTCGACATATACAACGAATTTCTCTAAATCTACTACACGAATAAAGTCATCGCATCGTTATCAATCATTGTACATTTAAATCGAAATTCGAATTCAACTCTCAGCAATCCAATTTAAATCGAAATTCAACTCTCAATCATTATAATTAATCCTGAATTCAATTTCAACTCTCAGCAACTCAATTTAAATCGTTGTTCAATTTCAACTCTCAACAACTCACAAATCTGAATTCAAATTCAAGTTTCGAGCATTATCAATTTAAATTTAAATCATATCAAATTAATTAAGTAACTAATTATTTTTTTATGTGTGAATAAGGTTTTCAACTAATAATACTAAGGGGAAACGTCCTTTATATTTCTAAAAATAATGTTATAATAGGTACTTCATGTCATTTTTATTAATTTCGAAAAACTTTGTGATTTTTAAAGAAACATGTATATTTGGTAAGTCCAGTCTCCTCCTCGACACGTCTTGTATCCATAAAGTTGCCATAATCATTTGCACTTGTTCGCTTCGCTGAATAGTTTCAACATTTCCAGATAACATAAACATTTCTTACATCCCTTCGACATATACAACGGATTCCTCTAAATCTACTATACGAATGAAGTCATCGCATCGTTATTAAAAGTACACGTCAATTTTTATACACACAGTATACGTACACATGTATTCGTATAATATATTACAATTATTCTGTTGACGAGCCCTTGACCAGCAAAGGCAAATAAATACACATGTATTATAATTTATTCTCTTCTAGCAACGTTAGGTAATCTCTCGATACAACAATGATAATTATCAACGTCGAGTATTTTTCATTTTTATAAACATCGAGGCATGACAAAAATTGTCACATTGATCTAATTCTGTCGGATTGTCGTTAAATTGTCGTTACGATCGCTTTTTACTCTCCTTAACGATTAATAAAGTTTTTGATCTTGAATTTTACTGCTTCATAAAAAAGAGATTTTCTTTTACGGAACACCATACAACATTTATTGTACGACATTGTTTAATTATACAGTCATGTCCCATTCTAAGTCCGGCGGAGGTGACCGTTCTATGCCACTTCGCCTACCCATTTCACCGGGGGGGCGTACCCGCGAAGGGCCGAGAAACTCGAGCTGCCTCGGTTGCCGAGCAGTGTAAACATGCCTTGTAATCCGATACCCAGTCGGGTATATCGGTGTGAACCACACTGCGAATCCAATTACATACAAAACTTCTTTATTTTTCATTATTCTTTTATGGGACTCTTTCGCCAATTTATTTAGTGGTTTAATTGATAGTGTGGAGTAATTTTAGGACATAGAAAAGGATAGCGAGTGACAAAGAAAGAGAAACAGCGACCGCGACGGTCAAAAATTCAAAAGTTATTGTATCGTTTAAAATACCAATGCGATGCTAACTTTTTTTATTTTCAACTTTCTTCTTGCACGGTGCGTAAAAGAATGTTTTGACGTGACAATCATAAATGGCTTCTATATCTTTCGATCGGCGGAGATCTGTTAAAAAATCGTCCCACAAAATTGACCTTGACCTCGAAATACAAGGTCAAATTTTTTTCTTGCATCCTGTTCTACGCATCACAAGGGTCAAAGTTGTCAAAGGAACCATGGGTCAAAACTCAACCATTATTTTGAAAATAGTTATTGAATAATATTATGTAAATATTTGTGAATCTTACTTCTATGTGACCACCATTATTTTGTAAGCAAACTTGTAGTCTTTATTTTGTATTGACACATTTGGTGAATCTCTGACCAAAGAATCCAACGGGCTGCAGAGCTCCGTTAATTTGTAAAATTCTAGTCTGATTCTTGAGAACATAATTGTCGGGATGTTAGGTTGTTTATTTAAACTTGTATGATAAATTTATGATTTATCATTTCAAGTTTATATTGAGGGAAATTTCATGTTTAAATTTAGGGAAATTTCAAGTTCCAATTGAGGAAAATTTCAAATTTAGGTAAATTTCAAGTTTTAAGTTGACAGAAATTTCAAATTTCGAATTGACAGTTTCAAGTTTTGAATTGACAGTTTCAAGTTTCTAATTGATGGAAATTAGAAGTTTTTCATTCAGGAGAATTTGAAGTTTTTAATTCAGGGAAATTTCAAGTTTAAATTGAGAAAAATTGCAAGTTTTGAATTGAGTTCGGTCCCGATCTATGTCACAACACAGAACCGAGAATTGAGTTAGGATGGGACATTACTGTACCTTTAAACTTCAGCCTTGAATCGAGTACATTGATACGCGCACTGAAAAATGTCGGATAAGAAATGTCTTGCGAACAATTGGAATACGTAAAGGTACCAGTTACCGGGTATTTAGTGAGGACTTGGAAGTTTCTGTCATTTATTTGTCATTGTTTGTGATAGACGATCGATTAATTATCAACCTTTTTTCTGTATCGTCAAATTTTTCTGGACGAATTTATATATAAAATTATTTTCAAAAATAAAGATTCAAATTTAAATATATTTAAATTATATTTAAAGAGAAAAGGAATTATAATATATAAATACACACACACACACATTTAAAGAATAGAAAAATTATATTTAATGGTATTTTAACTAAATATTTTCTATATATTAAACTGAAATTATTGTAAGACTTTTCATTTATATACAAAGGGTAACGTCAATTTTTTATTTTTAAAAAGAAATTTATACTATTTAGGTACTTCATGTTATTTTTATTAATTTCGAAAAAGTTTATTTTGTAACTGGTACCTTTATCTTAGTTCTCGTTTAATCATGCAACTGTGCTGTTTTAATTAAACTGATGAGAGGATCAGTTCTCTTTAAAAAGAAAGTTAGAAACAATTTAATTTTGAAAATGTTATTTCGACATTTCGTATGTAACAACATTTATGTGGTAATTTGTAATACATTTATGTATTAAAAGCTACATCCACTGAACCGGCTGTATTCATCAGGTCATCTAATTTAATGACGTTGTTGAATTTCTCTTTCCGATTTAATCTTTCCAGATTATTTGAGCCACGTATATGAATATTTTAAGCTCTGTAAGATGAAATTGGAGAACTTACTTTCGAAAATTCAATTTTCCTGAGTTTAAAATTTTTAAGTTGAATAACAGTATAAAATCATTGTATAACAAGTATCATTTTAAAATTTTTATTCTAAATCAGCTAACTCAAAGAGTTCGTACGATTTTATTGATTACGCCACATCATGTTTTATTAGTAATTATATTAATAAAAACGTAATTATATACATATTACGTTTATTATATTAAATAAAGTATTATTAAAACAGTTAAAATTCAGGATATATTATTGTTAGAATGAAAGTTTGCTATTGTTCGGATGTTTCTTAAGGCCTTGTTATATGTATACATATAACTAATGCTTCGCAAATGAGGTTTTACATAAAATTATATGAACATAACAAGGATATTACATACAAATTATGAAGAATGTTGATAGCAAGATTATTCGTAGATTATTTGAAAGATAATTTTCGAGATGTTAAGTTGTTTATTTAAATATATAGTAAATATTTAAATATATGGTAAATTTATAATTTATCATTTCAAGTTTATATTGAGGAAATTTTCAAGTTTAAATTGAGAGAAATTTCAAGTTCTGAATACAAGGAAATTTCAAGTTTAAAAATTGAGGGATAAAATTATATAAAAATAACAAGGATAGTATTTACATACAAATAATGTAGAATGTTGTTAGCCGGATTATTCGTAGATTATTTGCAAGATTGTCTGTCCGAACATTTTAATGTGTCTAATTCCGAATATTTTCATTAATAAGACGTCATCCATGAGATGACCTGATGATAAAGATAAGTTTCCTGGCTGTTACTTAATTTCGTTTCTTTCGTACTTGTTTAACTCTGATTTTACAATTGCCATTTATCAAACAAAGTATTCATCGGTGAGAAAACAAGTACTTCGATTGAAAGGTATAGCTGGATAAGATAGAGTAAGATAGGTAATCGAGAAAAAACATACTGTGCAAATTTTCAACCATATATCTCGATCGGGAGGGTAGTTACGGAGAAAAAAACGATTTTTTGCCTGTTTTCCCTAGTCAATGATGTTTAGAAATTCGGAGAAAAATCTGAGACATATTCAGTGCCCAAATACATACTCTGCAATCCGTTCCAGATTTTTAAATTGAAATCTGTAGTTTTTCGATTTGTTCGAGGTTTTAAAAACCAGTTTTCGGCCCATTTTACCCATTGAATAACGATTGAAAATTCTGAGAAAAATGTGACACATTTCGGATACTAAGCCTCAAATTGACCATTTCTGTCAGATTATTCCGTTGTAAACTCTGCTTATGAAAAATGAAAAACACAAAAAAATTTGCATTTCCTCAATTTTTTTAGAGGTTTTTGATTTTTCACAAGTAGGATTTTCAATTTAAAACTATGATACAAATTGCAGAGTATGTTGAATTTCTAAACATCATTAACTAGGGAAAACAGGCGTAAAACTGATTTTTCGATTTTACGATCGAGATATAGGGTTAAAATTTTGCCTGAAGGTCACTTTTGACCATCGTATCCGACTATACCCTCAATTCCGTTAAAATTCCCTTAAACTTTCCATTCTATTTCCACAAAAAACACACAAGAAATATGTAGAATTCTTTTCCCCCTCTCCTCGTATTAATTCACGTTTTTCAAACGGCAATAGTACATGTCGCAAATTCAAAAATTCGCAGATACACGACGAATCATTTTTAGGACCCACATTCATTAGACCTTACTTTTGAGTTACCCTGTAGACTATGCAGGGTGTCCCACGTAACACTTATCCCAATTTTCAAGTACTCGCGATAATCTAACAAAATAATATTTTAGATAGAAATTGATCAGTTTTCGATTGGCTGTACATCGCAATAAAAAAAGTTCGTAATGATTTTTTAAATTGTCAAGGTCACCTTCATTTTTTTAAACGGCACGTCAAGGCCATCCGAAGGTAATATGGTATACTAGGTCAAAAATATAAATAAAAAACACGAAGTGCCATTATAAAAAAAACGAAGTTGACCTTGACAATAATAAAAAATAAACAAATTTTCGGACTTTTTTCTATTGCAATGAAAGATGAAATGCCCTAAGCTTGCATTGCAATAAAAAATGGTTGAAATTATTTTTTTTAATTGTCAAGGTCACTTCATTTTTTTAAATGGCACTTGAAGCTTATCTCTTTTCTAATAAAAGTTAAAACTATAAATGCACATGATTCGCATGAAAATACACTGTTTTCTATACTGTTTTCAGATAAACTTTGAATATATTTTTAAATTTCATATTATTTTATATAAAATAATTGTTTAACCTCTCTTAATTATTGGTTTCACTATAAATATTCTTAGTTATAGTCTGTTTGAAAAAAGAAAAGTTGAATCAATTTTCGATGGGCTATAACTAAGAAGATTTATAATGAAACCAATACTTAAGAGACTAAACAATTATTTTATATAATTAAATGAAATTAAATAAAATAAAATGAAATTGAAAAATAAATTCAAAGTTTATCTGAAAACAGTATAGAAAACAGTCTTTTTCATTCTTCTGTCAGATTTAAATTTTCTTATTTAATTTTTTTCTCTCAAATTTTACGTGGGACACCCTGTATAACGAACGAAATGGAACTCGAAAAAACTCGAGTATGACAAAAAGACTTCCATTGAATTTTTTCACGGTCAAAGTAACTATTTACAATAAGATAAATTAGAATTGATGATTCGGTAGATTAGTAATCGTTTAGGTCGTGTTAGTTTTTTAATAAATTATTATACGGAAACGTAGATTGCAGATTACTTAACAAATAGATCTTTTAGCGACGAACAGATCGACTGCTCGCAGGATTCGGTTTGTTCTTGTTGTTCCTTCGCATTTCCGGAGAACCAACTGGTCACTTTGCCGGATTTTTGCTTATTCGGTGATACCGATGATTTGCTGGAGGATCCGGATGCTTCCGTGTCGCTTCCTTTCTGCGCTGTTAGGATCTTCTCGATCGCGGTGCCCAACACCTGGAAACCAACTTTCTATTTTAAACCATTACTAGTTCTATCACGAACCTATGGATTGAATTACTAATTTCATCGAACTTTTATAATAGAGTATATAATTTCTACGGTCAAATTCAAATTCAATATCGAATACACTAATGTCCCATTCTAAGTCAATTCTCGGTTCTGTGTTGTGACATAGATCGGATCAGAACGTAGAGAAGGACAGCATGTAAAGACGGGCGTTGTTGAAGGAGTAGTTGAAGGCGGAACAAAATAATATTGTATCGGTGAGACATACAATACTAGTGCAATACTGAAACTTCTTTCTTCTTTCGACATTTTTTTAATTAAAATCACACCAAACAAGATACAATTATACCCATATTTACAGTACATGTGAAGCATAATTTATAATTTATCATATATTTAATATATGCTATACAGCCGAAAATGGGAGGTTCCTGAGATCATTTGAAGCAACATTTTTGCTAAGGAAAATGTCGCTTCAAATGACGTCAGGAACCTCCCATTGCCGGCTGTTGATGAAATTTTAGGACACCCTCTATACATATAGCATATGTTTAAATAACCAACTTAAAATCTCTCAATTGAAACTTGAAGTTTCCCTCAATTCAAAACATGAAATTTCCCACAATTGAATCTTGAAAACTACCTGTGAACACTCGAACTTTGCACAGATTTTTCTTGAATTATTTGGAACAACCCCGTAGAGGGGCCGGGAGGGGGTGGGAGGGTGCCAATTCCTTGCGTAACCAGAAATCTTTGCCTTTCTCCTATGTTATTCAGTAGATTTGGACGAGAAGATGCGAGAAATTCAAGTTCCGATCCTGGAGGATCAACAGTTCAAAAGTTACGAGTGTTTAAAGTTGAGCAATTTACTCTTATCTGCCAAAAACACTGTAAATCGCTCAAATTTAAACTCTTATAACTTTTGAACCAGTAGATTCCCAACATTAAAACTTGTATTTTCGGCATTTCTAAGAAGAGAGCAGGCGAACAAAGTTGTTTACAAACCTGAGCGTCGACCTTAGTGCCGCTGGTATCATCCCAAACAACCTTATGTCTCAGATCACCAAGTGGCGAGCTTTTTCCAAGCGTTTCCTTCATCGCTTTGATAACCTTCGATTTATCAACTTTAAAATTCAAACTAGCCGCGATCAGGCTTTCTGGTTTCTGTTTCTTCGACATTGGCTGGTGCCTTTTGGCGAACCAATTGGACGGCGCCATGACAGAAGAAGAGGCGGCTGCTTTTGAGGAACCAGTGAGCTTTTCCTTGGCCTCGTGGAGGATTGACACGTCGAAGCTGTTCGAGCGGAAGCTTTTCAGTCGATTTCTCTTTTGCTCCGTCGTTTTCCCAGACCAATTCGACTTGCTTTCTTCCCGTAAGCTCGCGGCAGAGCTGAGGGAAAAAGTATTTTAAATTATAAATAATAAATAATCCTATTTATTTGAAAGTATGTGTACAACTTTGAAAATGAAATATTTGATTTGATGCAGTAATTTTTGAAAATGAAATAATTTATGCGAGGCAGTAATTTTTGAAAATAGTATTTGAAATTAGTATTTTTTTTTAAGAATATTGAAAATATTTGTATTATATAACAAGTATTATAAGAAAGCTAAAGGTAAAATATTTTATTTCGTGTTTCAGATTGGTAAAACAGAAATATTTTATTTCGTGGATGGATTTTATCTTCGAAATTGTATATCTTATTTGAAATGCTATTTTCTTCAAGTGAAGTAAAACCTAAAATATTAAATAGTATTTGAAATATTTGTTTCGCCAAATAATGCCCACCTCTGGCTCGAGGCGTCCTCTCCGCACCGATTGATCTCCGTCGCTGACGACGCTAACGAGCTTAGGATCGATATTAGATCCGTGTTCGAACACACGATACCCGCTGTGCCCGAAGCTCCCAGCGTCCTCGGGATTTCTGAAGCTCGTCTTTGCAGAGGAGACGTCTTCTGGTACTGTGTGTAGCGCTGAGAAGAACTATTGCCTTCTAACGGCTGGATCTCGCACACCTGCTCCGTAGACGTTTTGTACATTTTCATGCGAACCTGGGAATATTTTCGTGATTTATTTTTTTTGTTTGGTACAATGGAAAATTACAAAAAATTCGGGAATGTTGTAGCTAGTGGTGTACATGACTGTGAATTATTTCAGAAGTTTTGGTTGCGGAATGGAGCTTTTAAAAACCAGGAAGTATACATTGTGATGGGATACCCAACCTCACTATCTGCGATACAATATGATTTATTTCTTCTGTTCTGCTCAACAAAAAGTTACGAAAATATTTATGAACATTCTATCTAATGGCACACATGACTGTGAATTATTTCAGAATTCTTTGTTGTGAAATGGATTTTTTAAAATTCAGGAAGTATAACATTGTGATGGGATACCCAACCTCACTATCTGAGTTACATTATGCCCTATTTCTTCTGTTCTGATCGACAGAAAATTACGAAAAAATTCATGAACGTTCTACTTAACGGCAGACGTGACAGTGAATTATTTCAGAATTTTTGGTTGCAGAATGGATTTTCTAAAAATCCGGAAGAAAAAAAGGGTGATAGGATATACCCAACCTCACTGTCTGGGTTACAATATGATTTATTTCTTCTGTTCTTGTCAACAAACAGTTTCGAAAAAATTCATGAACATTCTACATAGTGGCACACACGACAGTCAATTATTTCAGAATTCTTGGTTGCAAAATGAATTTGTTTTTCAATCACGAAGTATATTAACATTGTGATGGGAACCGTAACCTCACTATCTGGGTTACACTACGCTTCATTTCTTTTTATATATCGGTACTGAAAAAATATGAATGTGGTACGTCGTTCTAAAGTTTACATTTGAAATCTCCATTTTTTCTATTTTTTTCGATGTTCTTGAATTTTTCCTGACAGGATTTTCAATTTAACAATCTGAAACGAATTGCAAAGTATGTATTTGGCTGCTTGACATGTATCAAATTTTTATTCCAGACGAGATATAGGGTTTGCCCTAATATTGTTAATATCGCGAATATTGTTAATATTGTGACTATTGTGAATGTTGTGAGTATTGTGAATATTCTGAATTTTGTGAATATTGTGAATATTGTAGATATCTTCGTAAATATTGTAAATAGTATGAATATCTTTGTAATATATTGTGAATATTGTCAATATTGCGAATATTGCGAATATGTATTATGAATAATGTGAATACTGCCGGGTCTATAAATACAGTGTAATACAGTGTAACTGTATAATATTGTATACACAGCATTTGAATTGCATTGTAAATGCATTATATAATTCGAACCTTTCACTTCATTTAATTGCTATAGCAATGAATATTGTGAATATTATGTGAACATTGTGAATATTGTAGATATTGTTACGAGCCGAGGGTTAGGCAGTTATGCGTGAACCGATGATAGTTTGAGTTAAGAGATTTGTCGTGGACTAGTCGATGCCTGTGTCATCACCAGGTCGCCACTAGGTAGGAAAAGTACACGTGGACTAGCCGGTGTCTCTTTCACCACCGGGTCGGCTCGTGTGGAACAAGGGAGTGGACTGGCCGGTGTCTCTTTGACCACCGAGTTTTCACTATAATAAATACACGTGGACAAATTCAGGGCCGTATCAGGAATGTGCCAGCGGACCCACCGACTTTCCGAAGTTCCCAGGTAAGGCACCGCGATTTACAGGATTCATCCGCCGAGAAGAAATGGCCAACGTTGTCCCGTGTACGGACAACAACAAGAACCTGGAACGACAGCACACGAGCAACCAACCCGAAGGCGCCGAAGGGACAAGGGCCATTCTCGAATATCTAGTCGTTTCGATGTTCCGACGCTGCGTCATCCCGCCATGGTCCGGCGAAGGAAGTGCGATCGAATCCAGGGGAGGAAACGCCTCCACCGGTCTGGGGCTCTAGGACACTCGCGGGGACGTTCCTGCTAATTAGGAGGTCGCGCGCGTGTCGCGCGCCAATGAGGAATTCGGCTAGAAGGTCGGGTAGGGATAACAGGGATCGATTCGTCAAACGATCGAAAGCCCATGGATCACTGTCGTGCTAGCTCTCGTAAACGCTACGTCAAACGATTAGTAAAGTCCGCGAGTAGTCGTGCGTCCGTTAGAGGTTCCCGTGCGGGGTAGAATTGTGAGTATATCGCTTCCCGGAAGCCGCTTCAGCCAGCTTCCTTTACACGGGGGATAGAAACGAGAGCAGGAACGGTAAGTCGCGCAGTGATCCATCGTGCATAATTTCGTTGCGAGTTGGCTCGGTCTTTGTCGTGCGAGGACGAACGATTATCGTTCCGTCCTTGAACCTTCGCGTCGGCTCGTGTCCATTCCGGGGCACTTTGAGCATCTCCTGAATAATCTTTGCGTCGATTTCGTGAGCGCACGCGTCGGAGCAAACCGCGTGCGGGAGTTATTGCGACAGTCCCGTCTCGCGCCGTACATCTGCGCCGCGCTGGATTCCGTTGTTCGGAATTTTGTTAATTGCGATAACGACCATCCGTATCGTCGCGCGATCCTTTAATTCGACTACCGCGCTGCGACCGAACACCTTTCACCAAAATTGGCCACGTGGCCGCCCATTCTGTAACCATTTGACTCTGATCAAACAACTCGAACCCATATTGTTGTCGCTAAATTGTTCCTGTGAGATCCGCCCTGCCGAGAGGCCTGTCCTAGTTATCCCCGTGTCCGAATCATCTGGCCCTTTCGCGTCGTTGTTCTCGATCCGCGTGTCTCCGAGCCGGAGAATCGTATCGCGTTTCGTGTGGCATCGTCGCGGTGCCTGGCGCCCGAACCGTAGTTCTTTCGAGAAATCGTCGGACCTTCGAATCTCGCTTTGTCTCGGGCGGACCGCGCGTACTCGGCTAACCGCGGCCCGGTCTCAGTGCCAGCAAAGCCCGAAGTTGGCCATTTTCTCGGGTCTTACAATCCGACGAAAAAGGGCAACGTGACAATGTATGTAGAATTGAACAGTTACACCTCGAGCGGCAGAGGTGTATCGTCGCGTCGTAGGATAATACTGACTACTGGAAAGTCGAAAGGGAATGTGCGCAATGGAAATGAACTCTAAATATGTATATTGATATAGAATGATATATTCTTTGTTATACTTTGATTATTACAACTGTCTTGTATAGTCTGTTGCTGATTGCCGATTGACGCTCTCAGAGAAATGTGGGGGCGATCTACTAGAGTGCTCGACAAGGACTTTAATACCCGATCTTGCTCGAAGTGACTGTCGTCGTCGAACGATACGTACGGCGCGTGTTCATTTGAATCAACCCGATTAATAGGAGGGCTCTATGCCCTTATATGTATAGTATCCAAATTGGCCATAAACTAACGGGCATAAACATCGTGTGCTACTTCCGATTAAAACCGAATTCTTAGAAATTATATAACTCGCTGCATCTCTTCCAAGCGCCCTAGTATCTTTCAATATTGAGTAAGCCCTTTGTTCTTGAATAGGCCCTCTGTTTCGACACATATCTCCGGATGGGTCAAGAGTCACCAATGGAAACGTCCGCATACGTAACAATATCTCCGAGAATATTGTGAATATTGTGAATATTGCGAACATTGTGAATATTGCCCGGTCTATGTTTAAGTGTATTTGGTATAAGCGAGGCATCGTTGGACAGCGAAGGTGGGCGCTGCACGAACGAGACATTGTTCTAGGCTAGGAGATCGCCGTTCTACGACATCAATGAAGTTGTAACATCCTGTTCTACACGAACGGAGCTACACTTTCTCTGGATTACTCTATCGTAAGACTGAACATACGACCGACCCATATTCGTCAATTGAAATGTAATTCTGTACAATGCTCACCTTTCTCGGTTTAATTTCCGCGATATTGTCCATGATGTCTAGCTGGAGATTATGCGTGCTTCCACTGTTACTCGGCGGGCCAGATAAACCAGATTTCGAGTCGCGGCGACTAGGTAATATTCTAGTAGCTCCTCCTAGGGGAAATGCGGCGATAGATTCCCGCCGATTACGACCAAATGGAGTCGTCGGCAATTTGGAGATTATCACGACAGAATGCCTTCTGCCGCCGCTAGCTTGCGGAGCTGGCGCTTGAGATAGTGTTGCCAGAAACGCAGCTTCTTTTGACGACGGTCCTGATCCTTCCCCACCGCGCTCGCTCAAACGTCTCACCTGCAAAATTACGAAAATGTTACGTGAAAAATTACGAAACAATTCATGAACATTCTACCCAATAGCATTAATGACAGTGCATTATATAAAAATTTTTTGTTGGAAATTGGATGTTTTAAAGAATCTAAAAGCATGAAATTCTGGTATGGATCTCCAACCTCACTATCTGGGTTACATTATGATTTATTTCTTTTGTTTTGTGCGACGGAAAATTACGAAAAAATTCATGAAAATACTACCCAATTGCATATGTGACAGTGAATTATTTCAGAAATTTTGGTTGCGAAATCGAGTTGGAAGAAAGATTGGAGGAAAGATCCGTAAGTCTTCGGAGTACTGGAAAATCGGCCATTTTATTCTTCCGGATTTCTAGAAAATAGATTTCACACACAAAGAATTTATTTCAAAAATTTTGAAATAATTCACTGATATGTGTGCCATTAGGTAGAATTTTCATGAATTTTTTGTAGTTCTTTGTTGAGCAAATAACTCGATCGTAAAGAGAAGTACATAGTTGCAGAGTCAGTACGGTGACATTTTTCCTCAATCTTCTCAAAAACTGTTCGTTCTATGAAGAAAAGTAATAAGACATAAAAGTTGCAGCCTGTCCAGATCTACTAATTTTGTCCAACGCATTTTTTGACACGGTCAATAGTTTCGAAAATATTCGAAAAAAAACAATTTTATCACAGCATTCAATTAATAATTATTTCAATATTTCATTCATTTGGTCCGACGTTTTTCCCAATTTTCTCGGAAACCGTTTATCGTACGAGGAAAAGGTAATAGAACATAAAAGACGCAGCCTGTCCACATCTCCAGGTTTTGTCTGACACATTTCTCGACACGGAAATATTTTCAAAGATTTTCGAGAAAAACAATTTTACGCGCATTAAATGATTTATGGACGAGGCAAAATGTCAGTGACACGTCGCTGATATTTTCCTCAATTTTCTCGAAAACCGTTCGTTCTACGAAGAGAAGTAATACGATATAAAAGATGGAGCCTGTCCAGATCTACCGACTTCGTCTACGCAGTTTTTGACCCGGTCAATAGTTTCGAAGATATTCGAAAAAAATAATTTTATAAAAGTCGAAAATATATAAGAGCCACCCTAGTGTATAAATTGTCAAGCAACGCAAATGTAGCGAGCAAAAGATTAGACTATAAATACCTGGGACGCGGTTATCCCGGAAGTACATTGCGGCGTCGGCAAAGAATGTTTTCTGGTTTCCCTCCACGGATATAGCAGATCTGGATTCAAGGATGGTAGATCTGGATCGAGCGATCGCGGAGGTGATTCGTTCTTGCAGCGATCCGCTTCCTCCTCGCCTTGCGCGCTTTCCTCCACAATGATTTGTGGTTCACCAATGCTGCTTCCTGCGCTTAGGCACGAGCTGTTTGATTGCTTCCTCATTGTCCTTCAAAAATGATGCTCTGCGGACAGACAATACGATTATCAAAATAATAGCTATTGTGGTTTGGATTGGATTGTTACATCAATTGCATATTACATAATTATTGCGTTTACGTTTATGAAAATTAGCGTTGGAGCAGCAATGTTGATTATACATTATTAATTGTGTAGTATGACGAACGCGATAGAAATAGATGTAGAACGGGTAAATAAACTAATTGTTATAACAGCAAAATTGTGATGACGCCGTTTTGATTTTGCTTCGAGTGATATTATTTGACTAAAATATGTTTACTATACGTCAATATACATATAATATATGTTCAATATTTTGCATATTACACCTACATAGAAAGTAAAGAAATGTTTAAAAAATATATTTTTATTTTTAGTACGATATGCACTGTATAAAAAATTATGAAAAAAATTAAGAACAATTGTTTCAACAATATTTTAATACTGAATGTTTATAAAATTGGTATCTCCAAAAATTCAGTACGAAATATGTATATCTTTCAAATTTTTGGAGGTTTTTAATTTTTTTGAATCCGTTAGCAAAATCTGAAAAATCTGAAAATATTAAGAACAATAGTTTAAACATGCATTATTTTTCTGAATATTAAAATGTTCAATAAAAAATTGATTTTTAATTTTTTAAAGTACGATACACTGTATAAAAAATTCTGCAAAAGATTAAGAACAATATCATGTTTCAACAATATCTTAATACTAAATTTTTGTAAAATTGATATCTTCACAACTTCAGTACGAAATATGCATATTTTTTTATTTTATGGAGATTTCCAATTTTTTTAGGCCTGTTGGCAATATTAGAAAAATCTGAAAAAATTAAGAAATATATAAATTAAACAATATCTTCATTCTGGAATTTTTATAGAACTGATATCTCCAAAACTTCAATACAGAGTATGAATTTTTTCGGATTTTTGGAAAGTTCCAATTTTTTAAACCTGTTACAGCACAATTCGGAAAATCTGGAAACTGTAAGAACAATAGTTTAAACAAGCATTATTTTCTTGAATTTTCGCAATTGCATTGCGTTTACGTTTATGAAAATTAACGTTAGAGGAGCAATGTTATTAATTTCGTAGTATGACGGATAGAGTGTTACGAATAGAGAATATATTCCGTTCATCTTCTCACAGGAATCTCTTCTATATCGTATCTGGCAGGAAGCGTCCTAGATAACCTTTCATATCACAGTTGAACCTTTTAACGAGGACCGAGCTCTGGCCCGATTTAATTGCAAATGACAAAAAACTAGAGTTATTAGTCTGGCCCTAAGCCCTAAGCATGATTAGATTATGAACAGAGCATTTCATTCATTTGTAGGGGTATTATAAACCCTTAGATTCTCGCTCTCGGGGGCTAGTACGTTCGTAGTCACGAATCGTGTCACGTCGTGCTGTATTCTCGTAGAGTCAATTTGCAGTTAGATCGGGCTAAAGTTCCCCTTCGATACAACGTTAACCATATAGATTCCGCGTGTTCGGCATAAAATCTATTAGGCATTTCTTTTGTACTTGACTCGAGACCCCCGCATTTGCCAGTGCGTTAATCTGAGCAGATAGTTAGGTAACTATCCAATTATATTTCAATTCTTCTTTCTGTCTTTCTTCTATTTCACTAGTTAACTTCATTCGCGACAATTACAATT
>CM052312.1:17531121-17543138 GCA_028455605.1 Lasioglossum malachurum | reverse complement strand
GTGGTGTATGCCGCTGGGTAGGGATGGGATCAAGTACCTCGCAAACAGGTTCGAATCTTGATTGATGGAATTCGAACTCTCTATAAGTACTTCGAAAAAAAAGTAGTACTCCCAAGTATACTCGAACCTTTGCCAGACAGTTTCGAATCATTCACAAGTATACTCGAATCTTGATCGAACAGTTTCGAAAATTTCGAAATTTTTATGAATATCGTTACGAATTTTCGTATTCTTGCACGCTTACATAACATATTCTAGAATCACAATATTTAGAACGCAAAGAAGACCCGTTATTATTTTGGCGTAAAAACTCAATGAAGTACCCCATTTTATCAAAAATTGCACGTGATTATATTTGTATATTGGCCACTTCTGTACCTTCAGAAAGAGTTTTTTCAAAAGCTGGAAAAATCATGGATAAAAAAAGAAATAGGGTAGAACCAAGTATTGTAAATGAAAATATTATTCTTAAATAGTTACGAATTTAATAAAGAAAGTGCTCAAAACCTACCATGCAGTTCTGATTTCCAAGATTCGGGTACTACTTGTGAAAGTTTCGATTACGTTCAACATCGAAGTACTTCTAAGTATCTTTTCAGAACTTGTAAGTACTCATTCCGATATTCGATAACTACTTGTATTCAATGAATACTTTTCAAGTATAATCATTGAAACTTTTATTGCTTTTAAGTAGTAATCGAAACTCATGAAATGAAACCTGGTTATTGAACTTGACTCGGATTCGTCAGTACATATTGAACTTTGATCCCATCCCTACCGCTGGATAGAACGTTCTTGAATTTTTTAATAATTTTCGTAACTCGAATGTTCACGAATTTGTTTCGTAAATCCAAGAAAGGGTCTAAATGTTCTCAAAGTCAGTTGCAGAGGAACGCTATTAATTGATGTTGGTACGAAATGTCGAAACTCGCTGAAACAGAAGATTCGATTCTTTCGTTCGAACCATTTGAATAGTGTTCCTGATTTCTCAACATTTTTCATTTCTCGAGAAATGATAAATAAGACTATATTGCTCAAGAATTGTCGAGAATTTTTAAGAGAATAAAAAAATATTGGAAAACTTATAATAATATTTATCGAAAACACGAAAAACATTAACGCAATGTTTATTTCTGTCCAATATGTACAGTGACTCCCACTAATACTCTTAAAAACACTATAACTTTTTTAATATTTGACTATGTGATTTGAACTGTTTTGGGAAGCTAGAGCAATTAGTTTACTACAGGATGTGAAAAGAAATTTTTTCAAAAAGTGCATTTGGTCGGAATTCTAGAGAAAATACTAAAAGTTGTTGCATTTTACAATTTTTTGATGCGGGCCTATATTGAAATTTTAGAAAGTTACGTTTTGTAGATCTGTGTCAATTATATGCACTGTAAAAGTTTCACACAAATCGGTTGATGCGGGGAAAAAACGACAGGCATTCAAAGGTGTCAGAATCCTTAGAATTACTGCAGTTGGTGGCCGAAAATCGTGAAAAACTGCAATTTTTACCATCTTTAGACGTTTGCAGCTCATTACACCGTCGACCGATTTTGATGAAATTTTCAGAATATGTTTAATTGATACAGATCTACGAAACGTGTTCTCTAAATTTTCCATATAAGCCCACAAAAAAGTTGAAAAATACAACTTTTAGTACTTTCTCTGCAATTCCGACAACTTGCAGTTTTTCCAAAAATTTTTGTCACGTTGTGTAGCAAACTAATTGTTCTAACTTCTCCAAAAATTTCAAGTCGTATATTCCAATATTAAAAAAGTTATGGTAGTTTTAAGAGTGTCCGAATATTAGTGGGAGTCACTGTACATTAGGGAGTGGACCTAAGCTATACTTGGAGAAAAATTTTTATCGAGATACAATGCACGCAACTATCCAGTATTGTTCCTTTAAGTGAGAAAAAAAATTTGTGCAAAGTTTGAGATCGATTGGATAAAAGGATGACGTGGCGCACTTAAATTGAAAATTTTGAAAATTGTGAAATTCACCTCAACTATGAAATATGGCACATCGTTGGATTTGTCTTTTTTTCTGAATAGGAATATAGCATAATTATATTACCTCCTTTAAGTAAAAATAACGATGACCTTGAAATTTCGAAATATGGTTTCCAAAAATTTTTTTTATTTTGCTATTATATTTACCTAATTGAACAGTGCAAATTTCTCCTCTGACATTTTTTCGTATAATCACAAGTAACAGAGATATTTAAATACCTATATTCAAATGTAGCATGTTTTGATTGATGGTAGGACATACGTATTTGTTCATTTCCGAGAATATGTTATAAAATAAATGAGATTCATAAGAATTTTCCCAGATTTAAATTTCTCGAGAAATATTGTAATTTCTCGAGAGATGAGAAATAACCAATTATAAAATTTCTCGAGAAATTGGCGAGAAAGAATTCTCTCCTTCCAAACGGCGTGGTTCAGCGTGAATCATGCTGCTTGCGCTGTTAGGTGCTGGTTCTCTAGTCGCAAGGGAGGCGTATGTAGTAGCGGCGCCTGCATTTGCCGAAAATAAAGCGTCACCTACTTGTACAATAATTATTCTAACCTAGAATATTTTAATTCCATGTGATTCATTTTGTGCATATTAAACTGTCGCAATTTGCTCATTCAATACTGAGATGTTTAGTCACTTATTTGGTAGAAAATATAATTTAGAACCTAACAATTATTTGATATTACTGATGCATTATGCTGATCGAGTGCTAAGGACTAATCACGAATAGATCCTCGAATTTGCCATAACCTTCGCTCTCAAGTTTAAACTATATATATGTATAGAAGGAATTTTGACAAGAATCAGCTGCTACAGCGTTTCTGTAACACCGTACGGTGGTGGATCGAGTGAGTCTTCTAGTAAATACTAATTACGATTTAATGGCAATGCTATTAATTACTCATGATGCCATTGTTACGTCCTTTGGTGGACGTTTTTAGAGATAATATTGTTTAATCATTTTTTTTTGTTACGAGCCAGGGCCACGAGCAGCACGAGTGACTGGCGAAGGGTTGTTACCCTGGGAATATGGTGTGAATTTGTTAGCTAAGGTACGGGGACGAACCTGACGCGTAGTCAGGGAGCCTCTAGGAAAGGAATCGAATGCAGACGAACCTGATGCGATATCAGAGAGCTACTAGGATTGTTAGTAGAGATCCCTATTTCACGTGTATATTATGAATACCCGTGGTACGTGAACCGTGTATGTAGTAAGTATTTAAGGATCCGTGAATACATTTATTTATTTAATAAAATAAATATTGTATAAATAAATTTTGTCACTGCGATTTCTGTCCGAACCGATTTAACAGTCGGCATCAATTTAGAAATTTTATTAATATTCTGACGCTCTTAAAAAGACGACAACTTTTTTAGTATCGACCGTACTATTTGGATTCGTATTAGCAGCCAGAACAATTACATAGTTCCCTACATCGCGCATCGCGTGGAAAAGAATCTTTAAAATATTGCAATTGTTCGGAGTTGCAGAGGAAATACTAAAAGTTGTTGTTCACAACTTTTTCATGTGGGCCTGTATTGAAAATTTAAAGAGTACATTTTGTAAATCTGTATCAATTACACACATTCAGAAAATTTCATCGAAATCGGTCGATGCGGAAAGAAACGACAGGTATATTAATATGTTTGAATTCTTAGATCGATTACAGTCAGAGACCGAAGATCGTAACTTCAAAAAAGTGCGACTGGCAGGGTAGCACGCAGGCAGGTTATCAGAATTCCTTCTATATAGTTTGATCTTTCTAGTTTATATAGGGACTTTCTAGTTTTGCATTGTTAAAATCGACTAAACGGCATAGAAAACTGGTACTTGAACAAAGTCTATTTTATTTCACAACTTAAAATATTTTAGTTCACAACTTTACAACATGACAGTTTTACAATTTCACAATTGTCCAATTTTACTATTTTACTTTACAAGTTTAGAATTATACGATTATGCAAATGTACAAATTTACAATTTCACAATTTTACAATGGTGCAATTTCATAATTTTACAATTTTACCATTTTACCATTTTACAATGTTACAACTTTTAAAGTGGCAGATCAGGTATATTTGTTGAATGGACCGTTCAAAGGAAAATTCAGCGAGTCCGGTACAAAATCTATTAGGCAGTAATAAAGTTGCCCCGAGACCCTGCATCTTACAAATAGGTAATACTAGTTCAATCCTCTACACTCTTAATTCAAATTGTCCGCGACAATTCTACAAATTCTAATACATTTCTTATAACCAGAATAGCAAATTCATTAAACCCATAATTATTGTCCAATATCCTAATCGAGTAATTGAACATCCCCATTTACGATACAATCTTACCGCTCGGATTATATCAATTTAATTATACTAGTTACGAGGCCCATTAATAATCCTAGCGACTCGCTGATTTCGCATCAGGTTCGTTCGCAACATACCAATTGGCCAAACAGAGATTTATCCAACCTAGTGGCTCCCCAATTTCGCATTGGGTTCTTCCGCGCACCTTAATTAACAAATTGATACCATATTCCTAGAGTAACAAAACTCTTCGCTGGCCACTTGTGATGCTCGCGGCTCTGGCTCGTAACAATACACAGTGGGTGTAAAAAATATTCGTACGCCCGTTAAAATAGAATAACTTTTTTATAATTCTACTAAACGACTTGATTTTTTATAACCAATTAAAAGCATTGATTTACGAAATGACATGCAAACAAGATTTTCCAATAATTACAATTTACTAGGTTACATGCAAAAATAAAAAAGGCATTTTTTAAAACCTTTTTATTTGGGCCCATAAAAAAATATATATATTTTGTAGATCTTTAGGAGTTACACACATGCTTAAATTTCATCGAAATCGATTATTATACACACGAGATACAAGCGGTACAACAAAATTTTTGATCAGTTTCTGCATAAAATCCAAAGGATCGTACTTCTTTCGATGGCTGTCGTTTTTTCGTGCGTCAACTGATTTCGATGTAATTTTTAGTATGTGTATAACAAACATAGATCTACAAAATATATATTTTCAATTTTCATTTTAAGGGCCCGAATAAAAAAGTTTTATAAAATGCCTTTTTTGTTTTTTATTTTTACATATAACCTTGTAAATTATAATTGTTTGGAAAATCTTTTTTGCATATCATTTCGTAAACCACTGCTTCTAATTGATTATTAAAAATCAGGTCGTTTCGTACAATTATAAAAAAGTTGTTAGTTTTCAAAAGATGGACGAATACTTTGTACACCCACTGTATATGCAATTATAATATTATAAATATTTATATTTTAAAGGGCGTATATATACGAATACTTTTTATTCTCGATGATGGAGCTTCTGGACCATTTAAGGGGTGCACCCAGTGGTAGGGGGGTTAAATTTTCCACAAACGTCGTGCCGACCGGCCCGACCACGCATACGAAAATCCAGAAGTAGTCTTTAAAAATTGAAACTCACCCTATATACCGGGTAAGACAAAGGTGAATGGTAAAATGATAAAATAAAAACAAAAATTTTTTGTTTTTATATAATTTTTTTTACACATATGAAGGTTAGTACTTTTGGTAATTATTTACTTTAGGGGCTCCCTCACCGATTTTGATGACTTTGAATTATGTTGTCAAGGTCATCATTCTGAACAACTTTTTCCTATACATGTTACCGCCGCTCGATTTTAGTTTTCGAGATATTCGCAAAAAACTATCGCTAATACTGTATTGAATTTTTCGTATTTCTGCACGCTCTGCGGCAACGTAAGGCTGTCCCGGCGCGGCATTCGTTTACATTTTGCTTCTACACACGCTGTGGAGATGAGAGAAAACAGAGTGTCACTGTCATAATATATATTATATATTATATATTATACATTCTACATTATATATTATACATTCTACATTATATATTATACATTGTACATTATATATTATATATTATACATTGTATATTATATATGTATAAAAAAATATATTATATAATATTATTGATTTCAATTTCAAATCTAACCCAGACCTACTCCGATCACTTTTCGACATGTTGAAATTTTTATATATTAATATATATTTTATATATTATAATTTTTATATATAATATTATATATTATATATTATTATATATTTTATATTATATTTATATATATATCACACGTTGTAACATGTATAGGAAAAAGTTGTTCAGAATGATGACCTTGACAACATATGTCAAGGTGAAGGTCATCGGAGCTGCCTCCCCCCTAAACGTAATAATTACCCATTAAAGTTTTGTCGTCGAATTAATACTGTGTCGCTTTCGTCCGGGTTAGGTACATCGTTTTAAATGATGATTATACAGAAAATAACTGATGTGTTAAGTATTATTGATACATTAAACTTGCATAATCTTCGAAGCTCTGGATCTTGAAATCTTTCACGAGTTTGCTTGCGTAACTTCTCGCTTTAAGCTGCAGAAACGGTTTGCGTGTTCTTTCCGTAGAACAAACTCCTGCAAAAAAATTATCGCGAGAGTACTAACAGATTGTTGTTATATGGGGAAAAAAGTATACGAACGTGGTGTTGGTATTTATCTGTTTACACGAGCTCTGTTTACTAATTAAAGCCGTGGCGTGAGCTCCGTTCGCCAACTTTAAAGGGAGGTTTACCGAACGAGACTTAATACTTGTTGGAAAATTCGAAAACAAAAGAGAAAAATGAATAATTTGTCCTCCACAATGGAAGGCAACCAAGAAGAAACCTGACGTGTAAAGACACTATTTACTACGTAAACATTTTAACTCGGGATAGCAATAATCAACAGAATTGAAAACAGAAATTGATTTCTTCCCTTAATGGATCATGATCCATTTAATGATGAAAAAACAATAATTTAAGATGAAACTAGCGTAAACATTGTAGCTCGGGACAGCAATAATCAAAATAAAAATTGTTTACCTAAATTCTATCAAACAGAAGTGAAACTAGACATTTTTCCCTTAAAGGACTCGATCAATTTAAATCATTGCGGATGATCGAATTATTAAAGCCACAGTACGGAAAAATAGATCTTCTAGCCCCGCGATGAATAATGTTGTTTACATTGCTGCTAAACGTTCATGTGTGATTTTTTAAGATTAATGGTGCGTGCAGATTTCCATTTAATCGACGAAGAACTTAAAGGGAATTCGGTAAGTATGCGCGTTATTTGTTTCGTTTCAGTTAGAATGGAATATTCGTCCTCCTGTTGTCCACGTTGGAGCATTAAAGTAAAAACGTAGACATCTAATAAATTTAAACTTTCGTTTCCTTTTATGAAATAATTAGATCTAACGAGGAGACCTCGCGTATCGAGAACGCCGGATCGCAACGAGTTTTTGTGTGGACATAGCTTCGGCATCCTCATGAACAATCCAATTAGTTTCAACTGCCAACGCGAACCCGTTTTCGAGAAAATCGATTTTGAAATTGGAAAAAGTTCGTACCACTCAAATATCCCAGGTTCGCGCCCCGTGCGGGGACATTTTTTTTTGTTTCTTTTTCGTAGTTTCTACAGAAATGTACAATAATTTTACAAGAAATAAGCAAAAAATTAAATATATTAACAGTATTAATTCTCCGATTCTCGCTGATATCTAGATGCACGGTACCCTAGTAGCATTATGGTTGGCGTTTTGTTGGGCAACCGTTGGAAATGTCGCTCTTTTTTACCACGTTTTTATTAGCTCACTTTCTTGTTTGTTTGTCTATTTGTTCGGTACAAATCTTGCAATTGATTTTAAACTAACTTCCCGATGAGCTAGAGACTTGAAATTTTAAACATAGCTCAGAACTGGATGATAATGCAATATTCCAAAAAAAATTTTTTTTTTAAAACTGCGTTTACGAGATAGTAATTAAGAAATCGTAGTATAACTAGACCGGGATTCGAACCCGAGCCTCAGTAAATACGCTCGGTACGTCATCGATTCAGTGATAGTCAATCCGCGCGACAGAGCGTTCTCCATTCCACTATGCGTTCCCACTCCGACTCATCCCCACTCCAGGGACTCACTTCGAGCCGCATGAGCTCAGTCTGCTCAGTGTATTTTCGTATGTGGAATGTGGAGGTAAATAATACACAATATCAACCGTCCGCTGTTCGTTCACGCGACCGCTCGCGTTTGTCTTAGATAATCACGCGTGTGAATTACATTGACTTTATTGGTGGTTTGAAAACTGGTAATTTACAGTCAGCGGAGTGAGTGTACAAAGTATTAAGATAAACATAGTGTCTATACAAAAAAGGTAGAAGCCGCCTAATCACCAGGTATGCCATTGAATATTTTTACTACGTTTTTATTAGCTTGCTTTCTTGTCCGTCTGTCTGTCTGTCTGTGTTAAACTAACTTCCCGATGAGCTAGAGACTTGAAATTTTAAACATAGCTCAGAACTGCAATGCAATATTTTCGCAAGAGAGGGATACGGAAAATGCGTCGTGACTTTCCCGACAACCCAGTATATAATATGGGAGTGAGACCCTATTTTCTCTGTCATGTCCACCGCGTGTTTACAAGCAAAATGTAAACAAACGCCGCGCCGGGGCAGCGTTTCATTGCGACGCAGCGTGGAGCAATACGGAAAATTCAATACAGTATTAGCGATAGTTTTTCGCAAATATCTCGGAAACTAAAAGCGACCCCCCTATATTGGAAAAGGAAAAAGGTGTTCAAAATGTGTTGCTGCATAACATACTAATATTTCATCAAAATCGGAGGACGTAGACCTTTTGTAAACAATTACCAAAATTTTTTCAAATTTTAAAAGAGCCTATGCGTTTAGGAGATGTAAGCTATTAACAAAATTTGTAACCGTTACACCTCCCCGCGCGACGCTCGGTAGTACCCACTCGGTTCCCACTCTGACTCATCCCCACTCCACTGACCCGCTACGCACCGAAGGAGTTCAGTGTGCATTCTCAAAGCTAAATACTACGTATTATTATACTATAATGTTTGTTTACCAAGCGAAATAACAGTTACACCGAGATTCTTCGTCGACCTTTATCTCTGACATTTTACCACGGCGTTTGTTTTCGATAGGACGCGGTTGCAGTACCGCCTGAAATATACTACATGTCTCTGTTATAATCTCATCAAAATGTTTAAAATTCATATTGAAAAATTTCACACACATAAGACTAAAAAGCAGAAAATAATTATATTTAAATAAAAATAAATTTTTAAAAAATTCCACGTTTTTAAAACGGACTAAAAAGTATAAATATATATAATTTTTCCTAGCCCTATACAGGTTCCTAATCCCATACAAATTGTGAATTTTTAATAGCTATGCAAATACATGTAAGATTTAAAACGAAAAACGTGGGACGCTTGCCTTAATTGATAAATAATTGATGCATGAATAGTTCACCTAAGTCACTAACAATTTTATTGCACTGCAAATGATATGAACTGTTGTGTGAGTTTTCACACAACGGCAGCTACTCTCTACACTTCTTACTACAATATTATCTCGCGCCCTACGTTTTTCGTTTTAAATCTTACAAATATTTTCATAGCTATTAAAAATTCACAATCTGTATGGGGTTAGGAACCTGTATGGGGCTAGGAAAAATTATATACTTTATACTTTTTAGTATGTTTTAAAAACGTGGTATTTTTAAAAAATTTATTTTTATTTAAATAATTATTGAAGTTGGGCCAACAGTCAGGGTCAACGTTGGGCCAACGATCACACCCAACCTAGAGCCAACTTTGCTACAAGACGAACCCACAGAGCCCACCTTCTGATTTTCTCTTTTTATGATATATCACATAAATAATATGATATTAAAAATGTATTTTCACGGTAAAATTTTGGGAAAAAAAGGAAAAAACTAAAATAATAACCACCTACCTAGGTCGGATTTGAACCCGGACCCGCTTGCGTAGTAAGTATCTACATGCCCTATCGCTGAACCTACACATGATTCTTGTTCGTAGATGCTATGATTAGGGCTACTAGGTACGTCAACAAAAATTAAAATTAAAGTATCTAAAAAAGGAAGACCCATTTTAAAGAAATCCAAAAGTGTCTTCTTATATATATACTACATGAACACCCCCCTTGCCTTTCCCTTGGAAAATGGAAAAATTAAAGAAATGAAAAAATTCCAAGGCTGCTCACAATAAAACTTTAGTGGATCAACCATCGGCCACCGTTGGCCAACTGTAAATGCTACTAGGGTAGTGCATCAGCCAAGTTCTCGCACTACCTCCTTTTACACGAAACAACTAAGCCGTTTTTTAGAGGCTTATAACTCGGCACTGAAGGCAGATGGAGAGATGTAATTTCGTACACTTGTTAAATGCTATCATGTCTCAATATTGACAAAACATTAATCTTTCAACCTTAGTAGGTTCCGGATATAGGACCTCAAAAATCGCTAAATTTATCACTGATTGACTGGCTGACAGATCATCAAAACCTTTTGGGTACTTCCCATTGACCTACAAGCTTGAAATTTGGTACATAGGTCCACCATAACAAACACTCAAAGAAATAATTATCAAAGTTTGAAATTTGACACCTCAGAGGGGTTGTATTGAAAAAAAAACATTACGAAATAGGTACGTAGGATAGAACATAGCAGCATAACATACATAAGTATACATTTTATTAGCTTCGAAGTCGCAACAAATACTGATCAGAAAAACATACGCTCTAACGTAAACAAAAGAAACTGCACCGAGCATCGTCTATAGCGGCGGGGGACAAACGGATCCGAGCGTCGCCGGCAGAGTGTTAACCTTCGATCCATTGAATCAACAAAAATTGATGAAATCCCAACAAGAACATCCTGTAAACAGGAGCCAAGTTCCTATGGCTGTAAAAAGTTGTGAGATCAAACAAAATACGGCCAAGTTCGTTAGCTTAGAAATACCTCTTGCAATACTGAAAAAAGCGTTTGTAAAAATTAGTTTAAAAGAACGCCATTTAATTTTTGAAGAGTTACATGGAGGCCTAAATTATTCATACTTGGCCGTTACTTTTTAAACCAATGGCCATAAAAGGAGTTAGGTATCGGCGAAGTTTGAATAATTTAGCCCTCTCCATGTAACTCTTTAAAAATTAAATAGCGTTCTTTTAAACTAATTTTTACAAACGCTTTTTTCAGTATTGCAAGAGTTATTTGCAAGAGGTATTCAGAGGTATTTCTCAGCTAACGAACTTGGCCGTATTTTGTTTGATCTCACCACTTTTTACGGCCATAGGAACTTGGCTCCTGTTTACAGAATGTTTTTGATAGGATCATCCTTACACAAGAATGCTTTGCGAATGCAAAATTGCTTCGAAAAGGGGCATCGTTAAGACAATCGTTGGCGGTAGGCCCGCGCAGGTATATCGCGTTTTATGATTAAAACCGTTACAGAACTCTCTTTCGTACAGCGTGAAGAAATACACAGCAAAAATAATTTGCGTTATAATACTTGCCACAACGAATATGTTAAATTTTTATCAAACATACAGGGTGTCCAAAACCACCCGTCCAGGGGTGTTTTTAACTTCTCAGATAAGCATACTCGGTAAAAATGTTTGCAATAAAAGTTGCAGGGATTAATGGAGGACATATGTCCATGACCTCGTATTTGACCTTAATCCATTTTCAAGGTTATTTGGAGGTCAGTAAGTATTTTGTATGGCCTCTAGCAGTCATTTTAATATAGGACATAAGTACATATCTGAACGTGAAATTCCGAGCTCTTTCAGAATCCGTAGTCAAAAGTAGGGGTTCCCATTTAAAAAATATGTACTGATCTCCAAATAACCTTGAAAACGGTTTCGAAGGTCAAATACAAGGTCATTGACATATTCCATTAATCCCTGCAACTTTTATTCCAAACATTTTTACCGAATATGCTTATTTGAGAAGTTAACACCCCTGGACGGATGGTTTTGGACACCCTGTATGGCTGTTTGGACACAAGATTTGTCCATTGTAAAACTAGATTACCTGTCATTTGTACTTCC
>CM052312.1:17495570-17515794 GCA_028455605.1 Lasioglossum malachurum | reverse complement strand
ATCGTCCTTCTTGAATATCTTCGAAACTATTGATCGCGTCGAAAAATATATTAGACAAAACTTGTAAATCTGGACCGGCTGCGTCTTTTATGTCGTATTACTCTTTTTCTTAAAACAGACGGTTTTCGAGAAAATTGAGAAAAATGTCAGCGGTCTGCATCAAAGTGACACTTAACTGTAACTCATGAACCATAAAAGATATTCAGTTGAAATTGCCACTGAAATGCATGAAAAAATTATTCCTATCTACTGATAATTACCGTAGTAAATATACATATTTTTTTAAAGAGTAGGACAGGGTAGGAATGTGTGAGACATAGAAATGAATGAGAGAAGGTCTGGACCGAATGTGTGTGAAATAAGATAGTTTTATGTAATAGGTTAATATAAACCAAGTCACAATTCTTAGCTGTAAGGCTGAAATAAAGCAAATTACTATTATTATTATTATTATTATTATTATATACATATTTTTTGTAATATTTTTGTAATATTTTATGAAACTTCTAACGATAGATCCTTATATATGAATCTAGCATGTGAAGGAGTTTATTCGCAGGGACCGTAAACCGCGCATACAAAGAGGCGGTGAATTCGATGTCGCGGAATCGAACAATCATTATATTTAAATCTAAATTGCAAAAATTCAACTCGCAGCATTTCAATTTATATCGCAATTCAACTTTCAATCATTATATTTAAATCTAAATTCAAATTCAACTTTCAATCATTATATTTAAATCTAAATTCAAATTCAACTTTCAATCATTGTGTTGAATCTAAATTCAAATTCAACTCTTAGCAATCCAATTTAAATCGAAATTCAACTTTCAATTCAACTTCCAAGCGTAAACTTTCATTGTACAGGGTGTGACCGGACGGGTGGTACAACTAGGCAGGGGATGATTCTACATGCAAATTAAGTCGAACAAAAGGACTAATATTTTCTCGTTTGGCACCTCGTTTTCGAGAAGATAGACTTTCAAGATCTGTCAGGTGCGCGTGCTTTAGTATACGCAGGAAGTAGAATCGGTTGATCATGATCAGACTCGTCACAGACGATTCCTATCAATAGCACGTATCACTGACGTTTGGCCAAGAAAGTGTTACAAGCCAGGTCCGCGAGCAGCTCGAACATTTATTAATGCATTTCTAATAAAAATGAGCATGTGCAATTTTTAACACAATGAAAATATTAAAAGACTTTAAGAGTATTAATATATCATCTTCACCACATTAAAATTATTAATGAAGAATATAATTTTAAATTTAGCTCTTGCATCGTGCAACTGACGCCCCAACTTTTTATTTTGCATAAACATCCGGACTATCTTCATTACCGAGTTAACGGCGCGTCGTCAATTCGTACCGATCGTCATCGTTTACAAAACCGTCATATCGATGTTACGAGCCAGGGCCGCGAGCAGCCGACACCACTGTGGTGTTGGGGCAGTACCAGTAGCTTGCAAAAGGTTGTTACCCTGGGAATATGGTCTCAATTTGTTAGCTGAAGGTAATTGGACGAACCCAACGCGGAATTAGGGAGCTGCTAGGATTATAGACAGCGAGGACGAACCTGACGCGAAGTCAGGGAGCCTCTAGAAATGGAGTCAAACTGCTAGGACGGTGAAACTTCGTGAACGAACCCAATGCGAAATTGGGAATAACTAAAAGCGATGCTTAGGCGAACCCGATGCGAAACCGGGGGAGCTGCCAGGAGGTTGTAGAACAACGCGGACGAACCTTTGGCGACTCTAGAAATGTGAGAGAGAAGGTAAAGGAAGAGGAGCGTTTCGTCCTAGGTCTGCTAGAGGACTCGGTAAGGCTATCTAGCGGTCCTGCCTTAGACGCTGGGATATCGGAACTGCTTTTTTCTCCAAGTTTCACATGCGCTGTGTTCCTACAGTACCTGGGGAAAAATATCCTTTTAACCTGTATACAGGGAGGTCCGTTTAAGTACGAACACCTAAATATCTCTTCAGATTATTGTGATGCAAAAAATATTTGTTACGTAATGTGCATGGTGTCAATGGACCAAATATCTGGCACGAATATTTTTTCCGAGGGTCATTTTTTTCGGAGTTGTCAAGGTCATCGATGTTTTTTGGTACATAACTACATTTTTTTTTATTGCATCGTGTAACTGATGGGAAAATACATTCAGGTATGTATAATAACATGACCTTGAAATGACCTTGATCCTCGAAAATTAAAGTTTCGGTAAAGTCAAGGTCACGTTCACCATATAATTATTATTACCTAATCTTAGTAAAATCAATAATTAAGAGATTATTATTTAAGACATCAATTGAAATTTATAGTTTGTTTTTACTAGACAAAACCTAATTATCGCGCATAATAATATTGATATTTTAAAATAAATTGACAATAAAACTTAACTTAAATAATAATTATTAATTCAAATATTAGATGTCCAAACTTCGGACTGCTGTGAAATATAAGTGCTCCATACTGGGACGCGATTGCAGTAGCTGTCCAACTATAAGGTATTGTAATATTCTATGTGCATACGCCTTAAGTCGGACAAGTGTTTGCGTCTAAAATCAACACGTAGTTTGCAAATTATTATTAGCTTAAACAAATTACTATTAGCTTGAATAACGTATATAGAAAATGTATTCCGGTTGTGACGTTAATAATACTTAATTTTTATGCCATAAATCTATCAGTATTAATACCTAACCTCAAAAATTAATTATTCATGTCGATATAATTCTTTAAAAAAATGTATTCCACATCACTAAAAATGAAACTTTTGATTCCAGTCGAAAAAGGTAATTAATAAATATCATAAAAAACAAATTAAAAGTAAGAGCAAGCCAAAAGTATACATAAAATGTAAGGATATTATTAAAAATGACAGGTTGAAGGAAAATAGGAGATTGAATAAAAATAAAAAATTGAACAGAAATCAAGAATCTCATTCTATTGAATCCATCGTACAAGTACAAGCTCTCAATACAGTGGGCCAATTTAAGATTCCAAAAGGCACGCATTCCAGAATGAAAAATTTAAGTTCGGTGGATGCCAACAAAGGACCACCAACTGTACCGTCGAAGACAGAAGAAAGATCTTGAAAAAAAGGAGCAAGAAAACGAATTATAGAAGAAGAACATTTGTCAAAAAAGGAGGAAAAAGAGAGAAACAAAATTAAAAAAGAACAAGAACAAGAAACCAATAATAATTTACACGAAAGAAAAAATATAATTACACAATAAATTAAAGATATAAAATTAAAAACCAATGATAAATCTAAAAAAATAAGGTCTCAATTAGAGAATATGGAGAAAGAAGTATATATATTGTCCCTTGAAATGCTTGCTTTGCAACTGAAAATGTGTATTAAACAGGGCAGAATTTAATATACAATAATAATATATTTTTATGTCTGCATCATTAAAGATTTAATAAAGTTCGATGTGTTATAGATCAGGCATGGGCTTTTTGCTCGATCGGAGGCATTCTCAAGGAATACCCCCACTCCTCCCGGCCGCGCGTCTCGCTCCCCGTGGCGGCCATAGTGCTTGGAGTACTATAGTGTCTGTTGCAGATTATATGTAAATTCAATTTGTCCCGGTGTAGGCTTTACTTCTGTCCAGGAACTAGCTCAGATTGGATTTAATATGTCCAATTATAGGTTTGAATTATATTCTTGTTAATACAATTAAAATATTAATCTAAACAATGATTTTTGAAGTGAAACTTCTTTTGGCAGGGTGTAAGCCTAATTCGCGTCACGGAATTCGCGACATGAAAAAGCGAACGATCAAAGGTCAAAAAAGTGGGGGAATATCGCTGGCAGCTGTCCTATATGTATATATATCCGAGCGGTGGGTAAGGCCAGCGCGTTCGCGCTTTCATGTCGCTGGCAGCTATCCCATCTCGCAGAGAGCAGAGAACTAATCTCTATGTTTGGGTCGCAGCAGTTGATTTTTTAAGAAAAAAAAAATTAAAAAACTTTCGACAACACGTGCGACGGACCCATCGAATCGACGAGCGGACTACCCTTATAAATCACGTCATTGATGACCGTAGACAATGCCACAAGGAATTTCTTTGACAATTTCCCCATTTTACCACCCTTAACCATTCACGAAAAACCGAGATGACAACCGCAGTACTATTTTGACCGCGGTCGGAGTAACTTTTTCCCATTCGTTGTCACAATTTTGGATAATGTGTCGTGTTGTGCTTCAAACTTATTCGCGCAAATGGCAGTGTCCTGTTGATCCGACGGAGGTACAAAAGATTCTGAAAAATTTGTAAGTACCTATACTTGACACTAGTATTTTATAACCCAGGATTAATATTCTTATGTATAAAAAAAACGATACGCGTGGAAAACCACGCGCGGCAGAAATGAAACTTCTTGCAGTGTAGTAATGTTTAGAGGTAAATTAAGATTGGAAATGGTAAGTAATCCTAATGAAGCGACAAAATCAGGAACTACTAATACAAAAAAAAAATAATGAAGCGACAACAAGATCGGGGACAACTAATACAAAAAAAAATAAAGAAGCTACAACAAGATCAGGAACAACTAATACAAAAAAGGTCATAGAAAGAAGGAGAGCGTATGGGAAAGGAAGAGACAAAGTTTATAGCATTTCGAAATACGCTCTTCTTCTTTGCGTCGCAAATTTTGATCGTTCATTATTTTTGAAATGAAAATTTTTCTATGATTTTTTTTGTATTAGTTGTTCCTGATCTTGTTGTCGCTCCATTAATTTTTTTTGTATTAGTAGTTCCTGATCTTCGCTTCATTAGGACTACTTACCATTTCCAATCTTAATTTACTTCTAAACATTACTACACTGCAAGAAGTTTCACTTCTGCCGCGCGTGGTCATCCACGCGTATAGTTTTTGATTTCAAATTACTTTACAAAATCTGAATTTTATGTTAAAACTCTTAAACAATTATTTTTGTGTATCTAAACTGATGAAATTAAAGGTAGCAAAAAATGCTGTCCGAACTTAGGGCATTTCACCTTAGTGGATTTGAGTGTTCGTGTATAAATATTTTGGGGAGAAAGGATGCGATGATGTTGGAGATGGTAGGGATTTTTAGTGCGGCATTAATTTCGTCTGTGGGCGATTCACTATCTGCGTTTAGTATGATTTTGAGGAATTTGTTTTGCATTCTTTGAATTTTGAGAAAGAGTGGGATTTGGCTAGAATTCTTTCTCGAGAATTTCTCGAGAAATGTTATAATTGGTTATTATCCGTGTATTAAATAGTATCCGGACTTCTGCACGGATATATTAATTACACGTGAAATGGGTATCTCTTCTAGCAGCTGATTCTTGTCGGAATTCATTCTTTATAGTTTGAACTTGATACAATTGAAATTTCAAGGTGGACTATTTTTCCACATCCAATGATATCATGAAAGACCTTTTGCAGAATTCATTTTCTTATCTACTCGGATTTATGTGATCTCTTAAGCACTGGATCAGAAGGACAGCAAGATAGTTATCGAATCGTTTTCGCTAGTAGCTTTTTTATGGGAAGTCATTCGATAGGGTTACAGCTCCTGCAAACTGCGCAGTCTACGGGGGTGGAAATCACTACAAGAAAGTTCATTATGGGGAATGCCACCAGCTGAGTGTTCCTAAGGGGACTGGAGATCCAAGGGACTCCACGCTCAGCGGATTAATTGCCACGATGTGTCTTCAGGCTCCTTATAACGTCAATCACTATCGAGCACGAAAGAGAAGTACTTTGATAAGTACTTTTGCACTACAAACTCACCCATTTGTAAATCAATTTCGAACTTTTGCAAATGAAGTTCCTGAACCTTTTACAAATCAAATTCAACCTTTTACAGGTTTAGCACTCGAAATTCATCCTTTTGCAGTACAAATTCGCCCTTTTGCAAATCAATTTCAACCTTTTACAAATAAAATATTTTTATAAGCAAGTTTTTGCAAAAAAAAATCAAATCAAATGTAAATATATTGTTAAGAATTTTTCAACCTTTTACAAATCAATTTCATCCATTAAGAATATTTAAAATTAATTATTTATTTATTTATTTAGATTAAATAAACTCTTAGCCTTATTATTCGAAATTATTTGTAATATTATTATTTATAACACTATTATTTGAAATTGAAATTGGTGCAAATACTATTATTTTTCAAATAAAAATTGATGGAAGGATTAAGTATAATTTGAAACTCTCCTATTTTATATTTCAACGAAATACTCTTTTCGCAATATTATTTGTGCGAGTTTGAGTTCATTTCTGCAATTACTATTTCAGAAAATATGTATTTTCGCCAAATCATATCACTCGAAGTAGTAAAAATACTCATTTCTATTCATCTATTACAAAAATCGATTTTCCCCAGTATCAAGACGCTAAACTCACCCTAACTAATTTATTTAACAAATGATACCACATATGAGTCTATGGTCTCTCCAGTCAATATTCTCAGCTTACGGAAAGATCTAACTTTAATCCATTCCACGAGATGAAATTTTTTAATTAATTCCAGCTATTATACAAAAACGGCCCACTGCATGACATATTGTACAATATTAAACAAAATGGAAAAGGTCGAATAGAATTTGAAACAATACTTTCAAATAATAATATTTCCATCAATTCCTATTTAAAACAATAGTATTTCTAACAATAGTGTTTGCATCACATTTCATTTCAGGTAATGTTACTTCAAACAATAATATGTCAAATGATAATATGTCCATAAATTTATATTTAAAATAATTATTTAAATAAAAATAAATTTTTAAAAAATACCACGTTTTTAAAACGGACTAAAAAGTATAAAATAATTTTTCCTAGTCTTTAGTCTTGTGTGTGTGAAATTTTTCAATCGAATTTTAAACATTTTGATGAGATTATAACAGAGACATGTAGTAAATTTCAGGCGGTATTGCGACCGCGTCCTATCGAAAACAGACGCCGTGGTAAAATGTCAAAGATAAAGGTTCGACGGAGAATCTCAGTGTAACTGTTCTTTCGCTTGGTAAACAAACATTATAGTATAATAATACGTAGTAGCTTTGTAAACACCACACGGAGCTCGAACGCACACTGAGCTCCTTCGGTGCGTAGCGGATCAGTTGAGTGGGGATGAGTCAGAATGGGAACCGAGTGGGTACTGCCGAGCTTCCCGCGGGGAGGTGTAACGGTTACATTTTTTTTTAAATAGTTGACATTTAAACACAGGATTTTTTAAAATTAAAAAAAATTTTTTAGATATTGCATTGTGATCCAGTTCTGAGCTATGTTAAAAATTTCAAGTCTCTCTAGCTCATCGGGAAGTTAGTTTAAAATCAATTGCAAAATTTGTACCGAACAGACAGACCGACGGACAAGAAAGCAAGCTAATAAAAACGAAGTAAAAATATTAAATGGCATACCTGGTGATTTGGCTACTTCCCTGTGAAAATGATCATTAACGAACTGCTCCTTTTTTGTAGACATTATTTCTGACACTTTCAATCACAGACTGTTCAAATTCTAATCTCGTACTCGATATTTTATTACCTTTATCACATATGCGCCCCACCATCAAAAGGCTTCCTCTCCTTTTTCTTGCACGCATATTACAGTCGATTTTAAACATTTTGATGAGATTATAATAGAGACATGTAGTAAATTTCTGGCGGAATTGTGACCGCGTCATATCGAAACGCCGTGGTAAAATCTCAAATATAATGGTTCGACGGAGAATCTCAGTGTATTTACCTGTTCTTTCGCTTGGTAAACAAACATTATTGTAGTATAATAATACGTGGTAACTATGTATACACCGCACAGAGCTTGCTTGAACGCACACTGAGCTCCAACGGTGCGAAGTGGGTCCGTGGAGTGGGCATGAGGCGGAGTGGGAACGCATAGTGGAATGGGGAACGCTGTCGCGCGGATTTCAATTACTATCTCGTAAACGCAGTTTTTTAAAAAAATTTTTTTTGGAATATTGCATTGTCATCCAGTTCTGAGCTATGTTTAAATTTTCAAGTCTCTAGCCCATCGGGAAGTTAGTTTAAAATCAATTGCAAGATTTGTACCGAAAAAAAAAACAGAAAAACAAGAAAGCGAGCTAATAAAAACGTGGTAATAACAGTATTTTCCATCAATTTCTAATTCAAATAAAATAGTATTTCAAATAGTAATATTTCCATGTATTTGAAATAACAGTATTTCAAATAATAATATATTTCCATTAATTTCAATATTTCAAGTAAAAGTAATTCAAATTATAATATAATACCTCAAATAAAAATTTCTATTTAAATTAATAGTATTTTTAGAAATACTATTATTAGTAATAGTATTTCCATCAATTTCTATTTCAAGTAATAGTAATTCGAATAATAATATTTCGAGTAATAGTAATGCAAATAATATAATATTTCAAGTAATGGTAATTCAAATTATAATATAATATTTCAAATAATAGTATTTCTAACAATAGTACATTCGTCAATTCCTACTTAAAATGATAGTATTTCCATCAATTTCTAGTTCAAGTAAAATAGTATTTCAAATAGTAATATTTTCATGAATTTTAAATAATAGTATTTCAAATAATAATATTTCCATCAATTTTCTATTTCAAGTAAAATATAATAGTACCTATTTCAAATAAAAATATTTTAAACAACAGCTTTATAACAATTACTTTATTTAACAATTACCTTTCCAGTTAATTATCAGCTTACGGAAAGATCTAACTTTAACGTATTCCACGAGATGAACTTTTTTCTAATTAATTCCAGCTATTATACAGAAACGGCCCACTGCACGACGTATTAAACAAAATGGAAGGAAAATTGAAAAGGTCGAGCCGCACGATATTAATTTCACGTTAAACAATGCCGATACCAACGCAACTGCCTACCTTTTACCTTTGATATTAACGCGTTTCCGCAATAGGAGGGTGACTTTCGTTCGACTGTGGGGCGGTGGGTGTGGGGGATAGGATGGAGGCTCAGTGAGAGAAAAAAAAATCTGAAACCAATTCCGTTTCCCTTTCCTATCCCCCTCCGACCTTTCAATTGAAACGTTGCCGAGCGAACTGAAACGACCGAGAACATCCGCGAAAACAACTACAAGAAAATCCAACGAATCAGATCGAGCGAAACTAGAAACAACGAGAACGTCTCGCGAACAACATGCAGTCGACTCACGAAAATATTCGGACAAAATATCGTTTCATGTTTACAGGTATTTAAAGTTGAACGAAAGACAAAAACTTGAAAGGGAAAGGTTGTTCAGAAGGATGACCTTGAGAAAATTATATCTAAAGATCATTGCAGTCCGAGGGGCCTAACCGACAAGTTCTTAAATCAAATATTTAAGTTCTCTAATCAAACACATTTTGACAATGTTTAAAGTAACACTGTGTATTTTTTACTCCGGAATAGAAACAAAAGCGTTATACAGGGTGGTCCGCTTAAATAAGGCCACCTAAATACCTCTTCAGCTAATTGGGATGCAAAAAATATTTTTTACGTCATGTGCATGGTGTCAATGGACCAAATATCTGGCACGAATATATTTTTCCAAAGGTCATTTTTTTCGGAGTTATCAAGGTCATCGATGTTTTTTGATACATAACTACATTTTTTTTATTGCATCGTGTAACTGATCGAAAAATACATTCATATATGTATGTATAATAACATGACATTGACCTTGGTCTGAAGGTAAAACTTTAATTTTCGAAGATCAAGGCCATTTCAAGGTCATGTTATTATATATATCTAAATGTATTTTATTGTTGCATTTAAGAGAACGATACCATCTCTCTGAAAACAGATACAGAAAACCAATGGAAAAGCAGAAATTTCGGTGAAAAGTTGATTTGAAGAATGCTTTACTTGTAAATCCATTTGTCGATGTGCCACCGCCTCTCCGATTTCAATGACATTGAAATATGTTGTCAAGCTCACCGTTCTGAACAACATTTCCCTTTAAAGTGCTCGGCGGTTGGCTTTCGTTTACAAGATATTCGCGAGGAACTGTTTGACCTTGACAACAGATTTCAAGGTCGAACAGATTTTTGCGAATATCTCGTAAACGACAGCCGAGAGACAAAAACTTTGAAGGGAAATGTTGTTTAGAACGATGACCCTGACAACATATCTAATGATGAACAATTACAGATATTTAAAGTTGAGCGAACTAACAATTTTTGCCTTTTTCTTGCGCAATCCTGTAGATTTTTATGAGATAATGAAAGAAAATTAGCAATTCCCTGGTTCAAAAGTTACGATTGTTTAAAGTTGAGCGATTTTCAGTGTTTTGACAGGTAATAAAAACCATAACAAAAATACAGAAATGCAATGCAAAACAGTGTAGATATCAGAGGAATTTGGAAATATTCTTATATTACTCTTCATTCATTAGAACTATATATTAATATACTTTTATTTAACTTCTTCTCCTTATACAGTTAATCGAAAAAATTTATATTTTATATTGTTTTTAATATATTAGAACTATTTGTGGAGAAGCAATATATGTTTATTTAACTCCTAATCGAGGAAATTCATATTTTGCATAAAGTACTGCAGTCTATTTACGACGCTTTCCGTGTTGATGGGAGCTCTGTGACCTAATTTTCGAGCAATTATAAACTTTTATAACTACTGATACTGTTCAGGTGAACACTGTTACATAAATCGTGCTATTTGCGATTTATAAATGCATCATGAAAGCGTCAATAATTATCTACAATATTTACAAAATCGGACAAAATATGTCCACTTAACAAACTCATTAAGAACATAGTAAAATATCATTTTATGTATAGCAAATTGCAATATTTTAATTTAATGTTGTTTTATTACTTGAACAAAATGTCACTTGGACCAAAGGTTTAAATAAATTTTGTAAACGTTATAAATGTTAAACGATTTTATTCAGTCCTTGTAATAAAATCATTCATTCATGCAATGTTAATGTTTCTTTCTATACAATTTAATTTAAGCTCTTGTTCAATGGAGAACTTCGCTCGCAATTCTTGTTTAACTTTTTGCTTTATAATATTGGGTAAAACATGTAATTTACTGAATTCATTTTTGTTATTCTGTACTCTTTTTGTTATTTCTGTTAGGCTTGATTAAATTATTGCCTTTCTCAGTCGTCGATATTTAACCATTAGTGAAAATATAGCCATACAAACGATGTGTACTTTCTTTCTTTTCCTAAGAAACTATGAACAACGATTTCCTACAATAAGGAAGTCTATTATTATAACTACTTACGTAGAAGTTCGAAAAGAAATTATTATACATAATGATCTATAAGGTAGGGATAGCTCTTAATATAAATTAAAAATTGTTGCTTCAAAAAAATTTATCAGAAGTCGCCAGCCATTTATCCTCGATTTTTATCAAACCAATAAATCATTGGTGAAATGCGATTTTTGCAGAAAAATGAAATCAAATGCGAAATTGTAATTTGAAGAGTTTATAAAAATGTTGTTTTAATATATATATAAAATAAGTATATTACTTTGAACTGATTAAAATTGTCAGCCCAGGAAATAATTTTCATTTCACATAAAAATGAAAATTTAAAAAACTAAAAATATTTTAAAGAGTTTAGAGAAATGTTGTTTTAATAAAATAAGTATATTATTTTCAACTGATTAAAATTAGTACGCCAAGAAACACGTAGAAATTTTATAGGGGATAAATTTTAGCTAGGGGTTGCTCTGAAATCTGAACTATACATTGTTGCTCCCAAAAAGTTTATCAGAAAACCCCCAGTCATTTATCTTTGATTTTTAACAACTAATATCGTTGCTAACTCGTTGCTAGACTGCAAATTTTGCCGAAAAATGAGACCACGGAAATGTAAAACTGTAAAGACGTTTAAAATTTCAAAAAATATTGGTAAATATCAGTACATATAAACATAATAATAAATGTTGTATGTAGAATAAGTATATTATATTAAACCGATTGTCGAGACAAAAACCAATTTTTATTTTGCATAAAAATCCTCATTCTAGTCACCACAGGATTGTTAAGTGGATGAAGTGTAAAGTTGAAAGTCAGCTCGTTTTATTGCGGAGAAGTTAAAAGGGGAAAAATGTTAATTAGAGAAATACCATTCGGACTACGCCGAAAGACATTTCGCAAATCGATTTCCATTAGCATGCCGTTCTAGCGCGTTAAGCCTGGCGAACCACCTTCTTGATATCCTATTCGACAGTATTCCTCTCCATCTTCAGCGAAGCATGAAAACTCCTCCTTTTGCGATTCCCTCTTGGTTTCGACGCAAAAATTCCCTCGAAAATTCCCTTGAAAATTCCAAGGAAGAGGATAATGCTCTTTCACCACATGTTAGGTGAAAAAGTCAAGTCAGAAAATAGGTATTCTTCGAGTACCAGTTTTCTATGCAGTTTAGTCGACTTTAACAAAGCAGAACTAGAAAGTCCCGAAGTGTCCTATCTTGAACAGTTTCTTGCATCAAGTTCAAACTATTCAGGATATCTCAAAATTTCTTCAACATCCGAAAATTAGGAGTTATTAGATTGAATTAAGGATTTATTCTTCTTAACAAAGCCGCAGACGCCATTCTTGCTAAGGAAAATGTCGCTTCAAATGATCTCAGAAACATCAGGAATATCATTTCCGGATGTTCAAGGAATTTTGAGACACCCTGTATACAAGAAATTCCGACAAGAATCAGTTGCTATGTGCTATTCTGCCAGCCACCATTTTTTAAAGTTTCTGTAACACCGTACGGTGGTGGATCGAGTGGGCATTCTAGTAAATACTAATTACGATTTAATGGCGCTGCTGTTAATTACTTATGATGTCATCATAAATCATTACAGGGTGATACTACGAAAAGACGCGTATAGCCGGATATGGTGGTGAAAAGTGCCCTCGAGTCGAAATATATGGTCGATGGGTCATTCGATAGAATATCAAGAAAAATCATACTGTGCTAAATTTCAACCCTACATTTCGACCGGGAGGGTAGTTATGGAGTAACATCTAAACATCTGTTTTTCGCCTGTTTTCCCTAGCTAATGATGTTTAGAAATTCATTACATAGAAAATTGTGTCCGAGCGATAAATAAGAAACTCTTAGCTTCTACGCGCGATATTCTATGTTAACCTAAGTCAATGTTTACATTACTGTTCGCAAAGTCTTTTACAAGAATTTTTAGACATTGTACAACTTTAGAATTTTACAATTGCAGAAATGTACCATTTCACAAGTTCGCAACTTAACAATTGTACAATTTTATAATTTTACAACTTTGAAACTTTACAATTTTACAATTGTACAATTTCACTGTATTAGAATTTTACAATTTTACAATTTTGTAATATTACATATTTACATCTTTAGAATTTTACGATTTTACAACTATACAATTGTGAAATTGTAAATTTGTACATTTGTATAATAGTAAAATTCTAAAGTTGTAAAGTAAAATAGTAAAGTTGCACAATTGTGAAATTGCAAAATTGTAAAGTTGTACATTTATACAATTGTAAAAATACTAAAATTGTACAGCAAAATTGTAAAATTGTAGAATTATGAAATTGTAATGTTATGTAATTGGTCCATTGTAAAATTGTAAATTTGTACATTTGCATAATTATAAAGTTCTAAAGTTGTAAAAGAAAATAGTAAAATTGTACAATAGTGAAGTTGTACATTTGTCCAATCGTAAAAATACTAAAGTGGTAAAGCAAAATTCTAAAATTATGAAATTGATCCATAGTAAAACTGAAATTGTAAAATTGTAAAATCGTTAACTTCTTAAATTGTAAAATTGTACAATTGTAAAGATGCAAAGTTGTAAAAGTATAAAATTGCGAAAATGGTAAAATTGTGAAATTCTAAAGTTGTAAAGCAAAATAATACAATTGTACAATTCTGAAAATGTAAAATTTTTAAATTTTAAACTAAAATATTTTAAGTTTTGAAATAAAGTCGCGAGGAATTTCATCTGGAAATTTTTATTGTATCAAGTTCAACCTATGTATACATATACAAGGAATTCTGACAAGAATCAGCTGGTAGTATGTGCTATCCTTCCTTCCTTACCTGTCGTTTCTTTTCTCGTCGACCGATTTTGATGAAATTTTCAGAATATTTCAATACAGGCCCACATGAAAAATTTGTGAACAACAACTGTTAGTATTTCCTCTGCAACTCCGGCCAATTGCAATTTTTTAAAGATTCTCTTCCACGCGATGTCGGAAACTAATTGTTCTAGCTTATAAAATGAATCCAAGTAGTATGGCTCAATATTTAAAAAGTTGTCGTCATTTTAAGAGTGTCCGAATATTAATAAAATTTCGAATTTGATGTCGACAGTTAAATCGGTTCGAACAGAAATCCCAGAGACTAAATTGAAATTAGAATTCAACATTTGCAGACATTATTTGTTTTCCATAGAGAAGAAATAATTTGAGTGGAACCGTTCGAATGTCGACAATAATTCTTATTAGACAATATTCTGTTTCGTCGCTTCCATAAATTAATCAATTTTAAAATAAAATTTGGAATTTGATGTCCACAGCTATTTCAACTCAAAAATTAAATATTTCCTCCCATCTAGAATAATTCCATTGCATATGATTCTCCTGATTGTATGGATATGAAATTGCAATTTTTTAAAGATTCTTTTTTACGCGATGTAGGAAACTATCTAACAATCGTTCTAGCTGACGATGACCGCCCGGGTTTTATTAATATCGTTCGGCATTTCTATTGATGGCAATTATATTTCGTGGCACGTTCCTGATGTGTGTATTACATTTGCAATTTGATCACGGCTTTGGTGGTAATCGGTTCGTGCCAATATTTGGCAGCCCGTTGTGTTCCGTTATCTATTGTTCCCGATATTACTCGTTCCAATACCATTGTTACTATTACTATTGTATTCCATTTAGTCTTCGCTGAACATACAGGGCGCGATATTTACACGAGAATATATGCAAATATCTCCGATTTGCATTCTTTTATGAATTACAGTAATCTCTCGATACGTGTCCTGTGAAAACTACAGGACCGAAATCGTCAAAATTGTAACTTTTGTCGAGAGAAAATGAAATACTGAATATTGCTCAATTTTAAACTCTCATAACTTTTGAATCACTGATCTCCGAACATTGAAACTTGTATTTTTGGCATCATCTCGTCAAAATCTACAGGATTGCGCAAGAAAAAGGCAAAAATGTTTGATTCGCTCAACTTTAAATACCTGTAACTGTTCATCATTAGATATGATGTCAGGGTCATCGTTCTGAACAACATTTCCCATCAAAGTTTTTGTCTCTCGGCTGTCGCACAGTGATGAATTTGACCGAAATCGTGGCCAAAAGTCAAAAATATTTTTCCGTTGTTTAAAAATAATTTATAAAGTTCCAGAGCACACACGTTTTTTTGTTACAACCAATATTTAATACGTACTTCTGTCAGTGGTAGGCAAGCCCAAAGTTAGTAGTTTTAAAAGACCGGCATTTTCGTAACGCTAGTTTATCATTCTTGCTATCGTTGGCCATGTCCCCCTAAATTAATATAATATTCTGATCTTATTGCTTTTTTTCACTTTTTAAAGCTCTGGGAGATGAAAAAGTGAAATCAACACATCTGGTACATTTCATTAACAAAAAAGTTGCCTATCAATCGCGATCAAGCGGTCATTTTTGTTGAAAAAGAAGCTCTTAAAGGCTACTAAACAAGTGTACGTTTCATTTACTAGCGACCTATTGCAACATTATGAATTATCGCCATTTCCTTAGCAACCGGTAACGTTCCGAAATGGCGAACTTATCCTAAATTGTAGACAAAACTAATATTCGCAATCGATAATTTGTTAATAACGAATACTTAAGCAATTTTGCAAATTATCACAAAGTTTTCAACGTTTCCGCGTCAAAAATTTAGACCATTTTTAAGAAAAATTTTTTTTATATAATTCCGTCTGTAAAAATTATTTAATTAATTTAAAAGTTGTGTTGTATTCCGTACACAAAACCGAAAATTTTAAGCAAAAAACCAGAAACCTACTTGCTATGTGACCAAATTATTTCATGCCTGTGATCTACTGACTGAGAAGAAACGTTAGAATTTGAAGAGGCAACTGAATCAGAGAACATCGATCGACCCATTAGCCAATCAATATTTGATGGTAAATATGAACCGTGAAAAATCCAAGCAACCAGTTTCACTGTTTGTATATCACACGAAGTTGTGGTAATTTATTAATTGACATTCAATCCATTTTTGATGTATTTTAAGCCTTAAATCGATTTTATTTGCTAGAAAAATTCATCATGAAACATTAATAATTCAGTAATGTTGCGTAATAATCGTGTATCTTAGGAGTTTCACACCTAAGATTTACGCTTTGCTGTTTGATCACGTGAATTGTTTCTAATAAAATCCTTTGGTGTAAATTGGCTTCTTTTTCTACTATTTTGCATTTTCAAAATGAAAAGCATGGTCGAACTCAATTGAATGTCTCGTCAGTGCAGTGTGTTGTGCTGGAGGTAAAAATATGTTATGCCAATGTGCTCTGATCCGAGTTTCCAAAAGCCTAGACGTTTGTCCTATGTATAGTTGGTTACAATATCGTTAGAAATATTTTGAACGTAAGGAATAACTACGGTATTTGTCCTATTTATTGGTCCTGTCTTTAGGAATCTTTTTTCTTTTTGTTTGTCAACATGCCGTTCCTTAATAATCTTGGACGTTGAAAATTTTATGGTAATTTGCAAAATTGCTTTAGTAGCATCAGATCGAACCAGTGCGCTGAAATCATTATTATTCGTTGTAAGGTATATTATTGTTATGTATCATAATAAAATGCTTCAGATAGTGAACAGTGTAAGATTTTAATGGTAAATATTGCATTTGAAACAAAATATTTCGTCACATAAAGTATCTTCATTTATATCAGGTTCTTCGAAAAATTGTGTGACTTCGGGGGATATTGTTTTATCTTTTTCGTACATGACATCTTAATATTACTTACGTATGGATCAGATGAAGCACCATAGTATACCAATTATATCTTTGTTTTACTAGAGGTGAGCGAAATATCGGAACAAAACAGAACTGAGAAACTTCTATTATATTTTAGTACTAAAGAATTACCTCGGATGCAATATTTGACACTAAAATCTTCCATTTTTCACTATCTGGAGTCATCCGATAATAATTTATACCAATAATAATATACCTCGCAAAAATTCTATTACTAAATATTTGTGGAAATAAATAATTTCTTCACATATCCGGCCGCCATTTTGTTTTTTGTAATTTTGACATCAGATTCATATTCAACGGCACGAGAAATATGGAAATACTAATTTTCAAGAGAGTTCAATAATTTTTTGGGTTAGGCTTCCGCCATATTGAATCCACCATTTTGTTTTGTAATTTTTACATCAGATTCATAATCAGCGACCCGAAAAACCCCATAGTATCAACTTTGAACTAAATTGGAGTACTCCTTCCTATTTTGGCCACGATTTCGGTCAAATTCACCACTGTGTGTCGTTTATGTGATACATATTCGCTAAAATCTGTTCGACCTTGAAATCTGTTGTCAACGTCAAACAGTTTTTCGCGAATATCTTGGAAACGAAAGCCGACCGCCGAAAACTTTAAAGAATGTTGAAATGTTGTTCAGAACGGTGAGCTTGACAACATATTTCAATGTCATTGAAATCGGAGAGGCGGTGGCACATCGACAAATGGATTTACAAGTAAAGCATTCCTCAAATCAACTTTTCACAGAAATTCCTGCTTTTGCATTGGTTTTCTGTATCTGTTTTCAGAGAGTTGGTATCATTTTCTTAAATGCAACAATAATATCACGTAGCAATATAACGCTTTCGTTTCTATTCCGGAGTAAAAAATACATAGTGATACTTTAAACATTGTCAAAATGTGTTTGATTAGAGGACTTAAAGATTTGATTTAAGAACTTGTCGGTTAGGCTTCCCCCTCGGACTGCAATGATCTTTAGATATAATTTTCTCAAGGTCATCCTTCTGAACAACATTTCCCTTTCAAGCTTTTGTCTTTCGTTCAACTTTAAATAGCTATAATTGTTGAACCATTGAATTCCCAACATTGAAACTTTGATTTTCGGCATTGTATTGTCAAGACATACAGGATTACGAAAGAAAAAGACAAAAATTTTTGGATCGCTCATCATTAACTTTCGAACCAGTGAATTTCTAACATTGAAACTTTGAATTTCGGCATTGTCTCGCCAAAATCTGCAAGATTACATAAGAAAAAACTTCCCGCAGTCTATGTGAATTTTTAATTCAATCAGTTTCTGCTTCTTTTCTTTTTTTACGATTATCTCGTAAACTAAAGCCGACCGCCAAAAAGTCTAAAGAGAAATGTTGTTCAGAATAATGGTCTTGACAACATATCCAAAGCTCGTCGAAATCGGAGGGGATTTACATAATCGAGAAACTCTTGTTCGTTGCGATGTCATGGCTCACCACCGACACTCGCCTGCCGGCGAGGCGGGAGAGGGCGCGCTCTGATTGGTCCGTGTTTTTCGTTAATAACTCCTAAACAAAGCCGCGGCGGCCATCATTGTTAAGGAAAATGTCGCTTAGAATGGCGTCAGGAACCACCCATTTTCGGCTATTGAAGGAATTTTGGGACACCCTGTATATACATAGCCAGCGATATTCCCCCACTTTTTTGACCTTTGACCGTTCGCTTTTTCATGTCCCGAATTCCGTGACGAAAATAGGTTTACACCCTGCTAAAAGAAGTTTCATTTCAAAAGGAAAATATTTCTGGTTTGCTCAACTTTAAACACCGGTAACCTTTGCATTAGTGAATTCCTAATGTTGAAACTTGGATTTTCGGCATGAAGCTTAACCGTTTTGCGGTATTTTAATCAGATTGGGAAAAAATACCGCAATAAAACGTACACGCGCAGCAGTAAAAGGTACATTTACCCTAGTAAATCGAATTGGATATCGCATTTCGATTGAAGCGTTGAATGCAACAATGCAAGGGACACTGAAGAATTGGACGGTAAAGATCAAAGCAGGCATTCCGCAAGGACAAGAGTTTCTACATGCCACAGAACACGCGTCAAGCGTTTCTTGATTCGATGAAACACTGCCTTTGCTCGCTTTTGCCTATTAGCAGCACAATGCAATCGAGAGACGTAGATACTTGGACCTCAAAGCCGTGGTGGAAAGCTCGGTAAACATGGAGATCTGGTACCTGTTTAGGTTGCTCGAATTATTCTTACGTTTATGCCATCAACACGAGCCGTCTATGTTGTTTCTAAATTTCTATTATACAATATTAAATATGTTGGTATCTAATCAATTGCTACACGTTAAGTATATGAAACTAGAATTATTCTAGATTGGAGGAAATGTTTAATTTTTGAGTTAAAATAGCTGTGTCGACGTCAAATTCGAAATTTTATTTTAAGGTATGCAAGCGACGAAACCGAATATTGTCGACATTCGAATGGTTCCACTCGAATTTTTTTTTTCTATGTAAAACAAATAATCGGTGCAGATGTTGAATTCTAATTTCAATTTAGCCCATGCAATTTCTGTCTGAACCGATTTAACTGTTGACATCAAATTCGGAATTTTATTAATATACGGACACTCTTAAAAGGACGACAACTTTTTTTAATATTACACCATACTACTTGAATTCTTCTTAGTAGCTAGAAAAGAATCTTTAAAAAATTGCGATTGGTCGCAGTTGCAGAGGGAATACTAAATGTTGTTGTTCACAACTTCTTCATGTGGGCCTATAATGAAAATTTAAACAGTACATTTTGTAAATCTGTAACAATTATACATACTGTGAAAATTTCATCAAAATCGGTCGACGTGGAAAGAAACGACAGGAATCGAAAGATGTGAGACTTTTTAGATTGATTACAGTTAGAGGTCGAAGATCGTAACTTTAAAACATTGTGACAGGCAGGTAGCACATAGTAGCAGGTGATTCTTAACAGAATTCCTTCTATATAGTTTGTTCTTAATGTAATAACAATTTCGAGATGGGACACTTCGCGACTTTCTAGTTCTGCATTGTTAAAATCAACTAAACGACATGGAAAACTAGGACTTGAAATGTCTACATATTTTACTTCACAACGTAAAATATTATAGTTTACAATTTTACAATTTCTCTCTCATAATTGTACAATTTTACTATTTTACAAT
>CM052312.1:17413335-17495470 GCA_028455605.1 Lasioglossum malachurum | reverse complement strand
AGATCGAAACTTCGATCTGCATCCGCGTCGGGTACAAATCTACTGGATTACACACCAAATACAGTAATAGCTCCTTCGTTGTCCAAAGGCCACTATTTTTGATTTATGACTGCGTCTTTAGTGAAACGGCTAGTTAAATGACAAAGAAAAGCAGTCAACTGTCTGGCTTTAGAAAACTCCTTTTTTCCTTGCCATATTCCTTTCATATTGTTCTACGTTCTGCGCGGGTCTGGACAAGGCCTGGGATACACCTGGCGACCAGATCCACGCAGGCCTAATCCTCTCGTTGACAGGCAGTGGAGTGGGTAGGTACTGGACAACGATCGTGCCCACGATTCAGGACCAGGGTTGCCATATTCTGGGGCCGCCAGGCCCCTTACGTTTTCGTCCCTCGCCTAGATGCTCCGTAAAGCCTGCCTTCGCTTCCCCCAGTCTTACCACTACCGCTGCCGCGTACCGCGTGGAGCATGCTACCGACGTAAGCGTCAAGTTACAAGCAAATCGGTCGCATTTAAAGTATTTTAATTGTAGTATTACTATTTCTACAAAATTTAGATCTGCCTCGCTTTTCAGTATTTTATGGTTTTTTCTCTCTTCCAGAACAGATACACGTGTCTGTATGAATATCGCTCGAGTATCTTTAGGCAATGAAGGCGTTTCAGCGCGTAATTTTAGTTCTTCTTGAATTAAACATAGTGCTAAACTATGTAAAAAATACTGCATTAAAGCTGTACTATGGAACTTACAACCCTGTCACCTTTCCAGGCCCATGCTTCCCCCATCATTGTGGAATTGCCTGTCGTCCTGGCTCGTTTCATGATTTTATGGTTCTTTTTCTTTTAATGTAAAAACCAAATTTCATTCCGCTGAGAGCGTTAATAAATGTATTCAACAGTTTAGATACCAAAGACACACGTAAATTATGTACTCATTTCAAGCTTATATACCCTTAGCGTTTAATTGTAGATAAATTATAACAAGATGTTTTGAAAGACAAAACAAGACTAAAAGAATACCCAAAAGTTCCGAAACTGTTAGATGGAGTTATACTTGCTTTACCTGCATAAAACCGACCGACATGCACTCCGTGCACACGCGCGCCCGCCGGAAGGTTAAAACTTTTTTATTTGGACCCTTAATGAAAACTTAAAATATATGTTTTGTAAATCTATGTTAGTTATACATATTCTGAAAATTTCATCAAAATCGATTGACATACCCGAGAGCTACAAGTGGTTAACACTATTTCTACCAAGAGATGTCACAAAACACACTTTTCAAATTTTAACTTAAAATTATACTCTAAGTTTAATTATTTCTCCAGAATTAATTGTTTGACTTTCCGTACAATAGTTGTTAAATTAATTCAGCGATATCATTTTCCTCCAGCTCTTCCTGGATCTAAAAATGTGCATATGGTATACCTCTTTCTACCATGAGGTGTCTTTTGACACTTTAAGAATTTCAACACCATTTTGCAGCATCATATCAATTATAATCTGTAACAGTGGAAGAAAACAATAAATGTCTTCTACAAACCATTTATAATAGCACAAAATTTGGGGTCCCAAAATACATATAGTGTATAGTGTGAAATGTAAATCCCGTAGATGGCCGATGCATGTATTTTACAATATCCTCGATTTAGCTGGAATAACCGCGTGGGTTCTGTACACAGAAACGACTGATGAAAATATTTCACGCATCTCAATGTATCAATAAATATATGTATTGCTCAAATTATCTATATTTAACTGATAATTTGAAATCCTGACAGTTTTGGCAATTATTTGCATTCGAATGCGAATGCGTATACACAAAATCGTGGTAGCTATAGTGTTAAATGTGGTGAAAATCATAGTTTTTCACGACTTTCAGTCAGTTTCTGTCTAAAATCCACAGATTCTTACATCTTTCGATGGGTGTCTTTTTTTCTGCGTCAACCGATTTCGATGAAATTTTCAGCATGTGTGTACAACTAACGTACATCTACAAAACGCATATTTTAAATTTTTGTTACAGATGACGAACAGATGTTCAAGATCATCTCTGGCAGGAACCGTCCTAGATAAACGCACAGAACCACCCTAGATAAATCCACATATAAACGTACGCACGACCAACTGGACGATGGCAAAACACGAATGTGACCCAGGGGTACTGACAAGTACCAACCGTCATTGCAGGGGTATATAAACCCTTGCATTTCTGCTCTCTCGGGGCTAGTACTAGCGTAGTCACGAATCGTGTCACGTCGTGCTGCGTCTCGTAGAGTCAACTTCCAGGGAAATCGGGCTAAAGTTCCCCTTCATATCAAGGTTAACCATATAGATTCCGCGAATCCGGTATAAAATCTATTAGGCAGTTATGAAGTTGCTCCGAGACCTCCGCATTGCCAGTGCGTCAGCACTGTGCATCTTAGATAATATGTGGTAGTTCAATTCTCTACGCTCTCAATTCAATCCGTTCACGACTTTTCTTATAATCAGAATATATTTGTGTTCTTTGGTAATTCGTGCAAATTCACTTTTTTTTTTTGTTAAGGGGGAGGCTAAAATCGAGGGCGAACGCCCGTAAACACCCATCCCCGGGACGTTCAATGGACCGCCCCTCTACTAAGCAGTTGGTGCCCGAGCCTATGAAGAACTAAGGACCTCCATTTTCGCATTGCCCTTAGTTCTTCGTCCCTCGAGGCCCACCACCACGCCTGTTCTTGTCTTTCTCGTGCAAATTCACTAAATCCATAATTATCGTCCAATACCCTAATCGAGTAATTGAACGCTCCCACACGATACAATCTTACCGCTCGGATTGTATCAATTAAATTATACTAGTTACGAGGCCCATTAACAATCCCAGCGACTCCCTGATTTCGCACCAGGTTCGTTCGCGACATTCCTATCGTTCAAACAGAAATTTACCCAACCTAGTGGCTCCCCAATTCCACGTTGGGTTCGCAAACGAAAACTATACCATCCTAGCAGCTTCCTGATTACACATCAGATTTGTCCGTACATAGACAGGTTCGTCTATGCTCTAATCCAACCTCTCAGCGGCTCCCCAATTTCGAATTGGGTTCGTTCACGAAGTTTTGGCCTCCCAGTAGCTCCCTGATTTCGCGACAGGTTTGTTCACGACATACCAATCGTCCAAACAGAGATGTATCCAACCTAGTGGTTCCCCAATTCCACATTGGTTTCGTCTGTTACGTGCTGAGAGTCCCTAAGTTTTGGTCAATCCATAGAAGGAATATACCTGGGATAGGGGGTACGATAGTGACCAGCCATTATTAACTACACACACGTTTATTTAAGACAGAATCTAGTTCGATATCGACCGGTACAAGGATATAAGACAAGGATTTTCGTACAACTGATACCCCTGCTAGAGATCTCTGAGTTTTTAAAGGAAGCTTCCCTCTCCTGTCCTCGGGGTGATGGAAAAATGGCATGGGAAAGGAAAAATGGAAATGTGGATAGGTCCTTGAACGTTTCCAGACGGGCATACCCGATATTAGGCAATTGTTCTTTTCGAAATGCAGAGAGTCATCGAAGACATGAACCAGACGCACGCACTCTGCAACTTCAGCATCTTCAAGTGTCAGGCCTTTCGGTCCTTCGTGCGGTCTCAAGTCTCAAGTGGTTTTCGAAATTTATTGCACCAACCCCGGGTGATCTGTCGCTATGCACAGGGTGTCGTTATTGTTTTACTATTTTCCTCGGAGACAGGAGAGGTTCGTCAGACTCGCTGGTTACTGAAGTGGCACGTCCACGAAAACTATACCATCCTAGCGGCTCCCTGATTACACATCAGGTTTGCCGGCATCCTAAGAGCTCCCTGATTTCGCGTAAGGTTCGTCTGTGCTATAATCCAACCTCCCAGCGGCTCCCCAATCTCGCATTGGGTTCGTCCGCGTTGTTCTACAACCTCCTAGCTCGTAACATTTGCATTGCGGGCTCTAATAAAAAAAGTTCTAAATGGTGCCTCTTTTACTTCCTAATGTAATTCTTAGCAATTGCAATTTTTTCAAAATCTTTTTTGCATGTCATCTGGTAAATCAATTTTTCTAATTGCTCAAATAAAGTCAGGGCGTTTGGTTCGATCTTAAAAAAGTCATACTGTTTTAAAGTGCGTTCAAATACTTTCGTGGTTCAGTGTATGTAATCATTAGACTGCGGATGTCATCAAGGTATTTATGAAGAAATTGGTTGGATGAAATATAAAACGGAGAAAGATTTAAAAATTTCAAGAATGCTATAATGTTGTTTTTAATGTAACATAGTCGTTAAAGGGATCAAGTCAATTTTTATATTACTCCTGCCTTCCACAATCAATGCAAAACATTTTCTATTTTGCATAAAGATTCGTAGTCTAGTAATCATTAATGGATTTAATGCATCAGCTAGAGCCTGGAAACGATAAAAGTCAACTCTGTACCATATACTATATCACATACTTAATGAATATTGGAAATAAATGTGAACTTTTTAAACATTTCCCGTTTGCATTCAATAAATTAATAACGGCGAAGCTTTATGAACGTGACTGTAAATGGAATTTTAAGGGGAAGCATTAGTAAGCAGCAGCTGAAACAGCTCGTTGAAAATAATTCCAATGAATAAATTAATTGACGATGAAAAATTTCAGACCTGAAGAGCACTGTGTGGTTCAGAGAAAATTTTTTTTATATACTTTCATATTATTTTTGTTAAATGATAGTAACAAGGGAGGTTACCCAATTGTAACACGCTGATTTTAATGAAATTTTAGCGTGATATGAAACTCCAAGAAATATTTGACACGTACTTTTTTATAGCGGCTGAGATTCATCTTAAGGGGGTGAAAATAGCGCGCTCTCAAAGTTAAGGTGAAAAATCCTATTTTATTGAATATCTCCGGAAGTATTAGGCCTAGACAAAAATTTCAAAATCCAATTTGTGCGTCTATGAATGGCAACTCTTTTCGTCTAAACTGATTAAAAAAATAATAATTTGTTTTAAAAATATGTGAAAAACTAACTTTTTTTGCAACATTTTTCGATAAATCATTACAATTTTTTCATGGAAATTTGTATGCACAGTCTACATACCTTGATGAAAAATATGAGGAAAAAAATTTTTTTAGTTCCGCGGTCATAATAGTCATATTATGTCCCCCCCCCCAACGCTTATGCAAGGCACGGTGGCAACCGTAATGGAAAATTTGTTCGAGTAAGGGCAACCGTTTATTTGGAGTTGGTTCATGTTAAAAGTGATGTGGTAGTCCTGAAATGGGCTGATTTGTGTGTTTTTCTACGGGTTTTCCATCGATAAAAAATTAGGAAAAAGATATATAAAATTAAATTACACCAATCGTTATATGTATTTATAAGCTACTCTACAAAATTATCACAATAATGAAAGTTGCCAAAAAAGTGTACAAAGCACAAATGGCATTTACATCACTAACATTTCCGAGCAACGACTTCGGTACAAATCAAACAATTCATGTAGATTTTATTTCGGTAAAACAAAACTGGACAGGATTCTCAAAATGTTTCGGTCTGGTACTATTTATGTAATTATGTATGTAGGGATTGCATTTTTATAATTGTATTCCGGGCATATATAAATTAATTTTTAAATCTAATGTAATTACTAAATCAGAAAGTGTGCGTGGAAAATATTTCCAAATTCTAAATCCATATACGTCTAAAGGTTGAATAAGTCCAGTAGTGTTTTTCAGAACAGTTAATATGTACTGTCAAATTCTTGCCTTCCAGCTTTTTCAGGGCTACCATACCACTTTTAACGTGGAACAACTCCAAATAAACGGTTATCCTTACTCGAACAAATTTTCCATTACGGATGCCACCGTGCCTCGCATAAGCGTTGGAACATAATATGACTATTATGACCGCGGAACTAAAAAACTTTTTTCCTCATATTTTTTATCAAGGTATGTATTTACACTGTGTATACAAATTTTCATGGAAAAATTTTAATATTTTATCAAAAAAAGTTAACTTTTAACATATTTTTTAAACAAATTATTATTTTTTAGTTAGTTTACACGAAAAGATTCGTCATTCAAAGACGCACAATAAAATGGATTTTTCACCCCAACTTTGAGAGCTATTTTCATCCCTTTAACATAAATGTCAGCCGCTATAAAAAAATAGGTGTACAATATTTTTTCGAGTTCTATATCATACCAAAATTTCATTAAAATCGGCGTGTTACGGTTGGGTAACCTCCCTTGTAAGAAAGATATAATTCGAACTGCATTAAGTTCTGTTATAAATGCATAAAATCCGCAGCCTACTAATTATAGTATATGTATTATAATTAGGCAGCGATATAGAGAAGAAATAATATTGACGCATTCAATTTTTTAAATTTTTCTACAATTTTCAATTTTATCTACTAATTATAGTACATATAACCACAGAGAGAGAGAAAGTGCTTCTTCATCAATTTTAATAGTTTTAAAAAAATGTACATATATTGAGAGTCCAAAATTTGTTATTATTTGAAATACTAGTATTTGAAATGGAAATTGTGGAAATACTATTGTTTGAAATAGAAATTAATGGATCATTAATTTTAGTAGGTTCTAGTAAACTAACTTCTTCGTCAATTTTAATAGATTGCAATTAATGTTCATATATTGATAGACCAAAATTTGTTTGATTCCTCCGCCATTTGAAATTGTATTTACTCAATTCTGTCATAGATGCATCAAATCCGCAGTCCACCAATCATATATTATAATCAAAATCATAGAGAAAGTGCTTCTTCATCAATTTTCCGAGATCCAGACTAATATATGTATATTGACAGTCTCCAAAATTGGTTTGATTCCTCTGCTATTTGAAATTGTATTTACTCATTGTCAGTATTATAATCGAAACCCTCTTAGAGAAAATGCTTCTGGATCAATTTGATTAGATTAGAAATAATGTACATATATCGAGAGTGCAAAATTTATTTAAAATTCTTCTGCTATTTAAAATTGTTATTACTCAATTCTGTGTCACAGATGCATTAAATCCACAGTCTACTATAATCATAAATTATGATCAAAACCACATAGAAGGTGCTTCTTCATAAATTTTACTAGATTAAGAACAATGTAAATACATGTATTGGCAGTCCAAAATTTGTTTGATTTCTCTCCTATCTGAAATTGTATTTACTCAGTTTTGTCACAGATGCATCAAATCCGCAGTCTACTAATTAATTACTTATATTTTCCTAATTATATCCAAGCAGTAGCCCAATGAATCGACCATCCTCGAATGCGATTCCTTCAAAGATATCGAGTGATATCCAATAAACCAAAGACCTGGTGAGTGCAGCTTTAGATAGTGTATCGATCGTGCTCCTCGACCACGTTTCACCCTTACAGCTACGAAGTTAAAGCGTATAGAAAGTATACGCGGCCGTTTTCTTATCCAGCCAAGAAACAGTGTGAAATTTCAAATTCAATAGAATCGAACTCTCAAACGGAAATCGCAGCGATTAAATTTCGATTTGAATTTCATTTAACTGTCGACAAGAAATTTTACATTTCCATTTCAAACGATGAAATCGACGAGACTACAATATTATTGGCATTCTAATGGTTCTATTAAAATTGTTTTATTCTCCATGGAAAAATAATAATCAGTCCAGGAGTTGAATTGAAAATTCAATTTAATTCCAGCAATTTCTGTCTGAATTGATTCAATTGTCAATATTAATTTCTACATTTTATTTTAAGGAATGACAGTGTTGGAACAGAATAGTACTTCAATAAAAATTGTTGATCACAAATATTATAATAGACAGATGAAAAATATTGTTACTATTTAAACAAAAATAATAATTTTATCTGTTAACTGCAGATGGCGAATTCAAATTTTAATTTAATCCTCACAATTTCTATCATCAACAATCAAATTCTAAATTTATTTTTTAAGGGATGAAAGGCTTGAAACACAATATACTTTAATAAAAACTGTTAATTATATTATAATAATCAGATGAAAAATTTTGTTCCTATTTAAGGAAAAATAAGAAATAATTATCATTTGACTGCAGATAATTGTGGCCATCAAATTCGGAATGTTATCTTAAGGGATGAAATCGATGAAACAGAATATTGTCCAATAAGAATTATTTCGGACATTGGAATGCTTCCACTAAAATTGTCTTCTTCTTCTCTATGGCAAAACAAATAATCACTGCAGATGTTGCATTCAAATTTCAATTTAATCCCTGGAATTTCTATGTGAATTGATTTGATTGTGGCCATAAAATTTAGAATTTTATTTTAACCAAATCTAGAATAGAAATGATTGTTTGAATAACATGCTGCTTCATTTTGCGATGAATTCGCATCGATACCATTATTTACGACTGGCCTAAATTGTATTTTCCAGTATGTATAACTCAATATCTCAAGTTAAAATCGAACGTATCTAAAACGACCTAACCATTTTAAAAGTTTCTCGACGGATGGCTCTCTCTCGACGTGGAATCGAAAAGTTTCGCCATTTTGATCAAATTTGTGATTTATGATCGCGCAAGGTAGTTATGAGAAAGTTGGGAATGAATCGCGTCTTCCTCGACGTTGAATCGATAAAATTATGGTTCTGGCAGCGGAAGAACATAAAAGTTTTTATTACGGCAATTAAAACGAACCGCGGAGAAATATTTATCGAGGAAGCTTTTAATTGAATATTTAGTTGCACACAATAATTTTCTGATTTGTTCCGTAAGAAATTCTGAAAAAATTATCAAGTTTCATTCGACAACAGATTGAATAAAAATACAAAATTTCTTGATTATCTGAGGTGGTAGGTGCGTATACAGGGTGAGTCACAAGGTGAGGGCAAAGATACAGTAAATGTCTTGAGGACAAAGTTGAATGGTAAAATGGGGTTCATACGACAACAAAAAATTGTTGTTTTTATGTAATTTTTTTTAGAGATATCAAGGTCACCTTCATTTTTTTTAATGGAACCACCTTTTTCTAACATCTACAATGGTAGTCCCTTTCATTACGAATTCAGAGACTATAATTGCTCAAGGTCATTCAAGGTCACGGACAGAAAACACATATTACAGGACTCGTATTACGCTACTTTGACTCATGCTTGCTTCTCGAGCACTTTCTCTCGTACTCACATGTGGATTGACAGCTATGGCTGCGAAAATATTAATTTCATTGTCTTCAGTAGTCATGGGATTCTGTCGTCTATGCTTTCTCACATCTACACTTCCAGTATTCCTAAATAATTTGTAGATATTTGTAAAATTCAGCCTAGAAAGAGTGTTTCGCTCAGGGTACCTTTCTGCATAAAGCAATCGGGCCTGCAATGCATTTTGTTTACATTCACAGTAAACCGTTACATGTCACATGTCACAGCTTTCAGCGGAATCGCGTTTGGAAACATACTGTTAGTAAATAAATCGCACCGTAATCGGCTAGGGGATGTTTGAAAACATTCCATTAAATTCAAAGACCTTAGCATGTTTACTACAAGTCTCACTGGTGATGAACGTATTCTACTTCCATATTTTAGTTTCATACGTTTTTTCTGTCCGTGACCTTGAGTAATTATAGTCACTGAATTCGTAATGAAAGGGACTATCATTGTAGATGTTTAAAAAGGGTGGTTCCATTTAAAAAAAAAAACGAAGGTGACCTTGATATCTCTAAAATCAATTAAATGAAAACAAAAATTTGTTTGGTATCGAGCTCCATTTTACCATTTAACTTTGTCCTCAAGACATTTAATGTATCTTTGAAAACAACAAAGATATTTGAGGAGATAACGTTAGTTGTCTCACCCTGTATTTTCCCTGTAGTTTCCAAGAATGTGTGAGAACAATTGTTGTTGGATTTTGAATATTCGCAGCGACGATATTGATTCGTTCTTTCGCCTCACAAGACAACACTGAATTAATTGAAAATATTTTTAGTAAGACGAATGTATTTGAATATTGTATTAGACTAAAAAGTATTTATTCGAATATTTTGTTTGTCTAAAAAGAATTTATTCGAATACTTTGTTTCTCTAAAAAGAATTTATTCGAAGATTCAACACTGAATTAATTGAAAATATTTTTACAGTCAACACAATGCAATCAAGTATAGAAAATGATTAATTGAAATAGTCTTTTCTTAAGACGTACTGGAAATAATTATTTGCAATATTATTTCATGTGTCCATTCTATTAATTATTTGGAATTCTATTTCTTACGATTAATATCTATTACCCTAATATTATTGTAAAAATAACAAATTTTTTAAGGCACGTTGTAAGGTTAGCAAAATTGTGAAATTGAAAAATTCTAAACTGGTAAAGTTGTAGAAACTGTAAAATTGTGAAATTAAAAAATTCTTAGGTCTTAAACTTGTAAAGCTGTAAGATTGCGAAATTATAATATGTATATATTGTGTGTAAAGTTGTAAAGTTGCAAAATTGTGAACTCGTAAAATTGTACAATAGTAAAATTGTACATCCATACAATTGTAAGATCGTGAAATTGAAAATTTCTCAAGTTGTAAAGTTGTAAAATTGTACAAGTATAAAACTGTAAAATTGAAACAGAAGACAGTGCGACAGAAATTATCAAATATTTGTGTTTCCTAGTTAAACTATTTTCCCCCAGGTGTCTGCCAGCAAACTAGGGCTTGATCTTCTCGAAATAGGGTCACCTTTGCCAGAAGTGCATGTGTCGATAAGTTGAAGCCAATACTGGCTATTGAGAACGCTTAAGATCTTTCAGTTCGGCGAATCGTTAATTTCTTTGATTGGAGAGACACTCCGTACAAATTGTGTCGCGTTAGCTTCATCTCCAGCAAACTCTCAGTTACAAAATGGAACAACACGCAGGAGCGGAAAGATTCGATGCTGAAGTTAACGCGCTCGATCGTGGTTTACGTAACGTTTCATTTAACTACATTCGGCCAGGGGAAATTGGATTGAACTTGGAGTTGTAGATCGTCCAGACATGGAAGGACATTGCCGGAGTAACAGGATTTACTACAACGAGGTTTCTGCGTTTGCAGTTGCTATAATTCATTGCCAGCGAGCAAAATTGTTACATTCTGCGTCCAACGTAACTCTCGAATTGAATGCCATCGTTTTAACTTCAGTTTCGCTGTGCATTAGACTGCGGCCATTTGATCTTGGATTGTTAAAATGCAGATTATTGTTCATAATTTTCTAATAGATATTCAAATGAACTATTCAAATAAATGGAGAGAATAATTGTTTACTTGGATATTTTAATCTACTAGAAAGAATTTATTCGAATATTTCACACATTATTTAAAAGAACTTATTCGACCGAATGAAATGTATTCGAATATTTGATCCGACTAAAAATAATGTATTGGATATTTTATTCGACTAAAAAGAATTTATTCGAGTAAATAGAATGCATTCGAATAAAAAGAATTTATTCGACTAAATAGAATATATTCGAATGAAAAGAATCTATTTGACTGAATAGTATGTATTCGAATGTATCATTCGATTAAAAAGAATGTACTCGAATATTTTACACGACTAAAAAGAATTTATTCGACTGAATAGAATGTATTCAACTAAATAGAATGTATTTGAATCGTTCATTCAACTGAAAACAATGAATTTGACTGAGTAGAATGTATTCGACTAAATAAAGTGTATTCGTATTTTTTATTCGACTGAAAAGAATGTATGTGACTGAATAGAATGCATTCGAATAAATCATTCGATTAAAAAGAATGTATTCGAATATTCAATTCGACTAGAAAGAATTTACTCTCCACTGAATAGAATGTATTCGAATAAAAAGAATTTATTCGGATAAATAGAATGTATTCGAATTGTTTATTTAACAGAAAAGAATATTCGACTAAATATAATGTATTCGAATATTTTATTCGACTGAAAAGAATGTATTTGACTGAATAGAATGTGTTCGGATATATCATTCGATTAAAAAGAATGTATATTTGAATATTTAATTGGACGAAAAAGAATGTGATCGAATAAAAAGAATTCATTCGACTGAATAGATTGTATTCGAATATATCATTCGTCTAAAACGATTTTATTAGAATACTTTGTTTGACTGGAAAGAATTTTATCGAATATCTTATCCGCCAAAAAAGAATTTACTCGACTACAAAGAAAACTATTGTTGTTGGATTTTAAATATTCGCCGCAAAAATAAAAATGGACGTTCTCTAACAATTTCAACACATTTCAACACAACAATTATCATTCTGTATTTCACCTATTCGTGTTTTCGAGTCATGAGAATGCTTCTAATTAACGGAATATGTTGATTGCAATAGTGTTTCCCCGTTCAACAAGTTTTATTCGGATAGAAAGTTAACATTCGCCCAAAGCAACTGTTAGAAACTGTACACCTACGTTTCCCATGTAACAATTTCACACGTAATTGCTCGATGAAATTGTCCGGGATTAACTGCGACCTCTACGACGCGACGCAAAGTTAAATCTAAATCTAGCAAGTTCATTTGAGAACAATTATACGCCGAGAGTACTGTCATTAGTAAAACAATACATTAAGAAGTGTGTTGCGTAGTTGTTCAGAACAGGTGGAGTATATTATGGTTTGTACTTTGTACAGATGTAGGGAGGGTGGGCGGGGAGAGGGGATTGGAAGTTATAAGCGTCCTCGAACTTGTGTTATTGCAGAGTAGATCACGGGGATATAAATTAGCTTAACGGGTAAGTGTCGTACATAATGTATAATGATAATTTGAAGAGAACTTCCCGTGCAATTTAGGTATTATAAGGTAGAAGGGTATATCACGGTGTACATATGTATAAGGGAAGTACAATCGGACCAACTAGCAGCCTAGGAATTTCTTGGTGATAGTATTCTACGTTTGCGAGGCAGTAGCTGTTTCGATATTGCATACTAGAAACAGCGCGTTACTATCATACAGAGTTGGCCATTATTCGAATTGTTCCGAATAAATATTTCTCTAAATAATTGGACGAATAAAAATTGTTTGCTGAATAAAATATTCGAATAAATCCTTAGTACCCAAATAAAATATTTGAATATATTCTATACAGCCGAATGCATTCTTTTCAGTCGAATAAAATATTCGAATAAATCCTTATTGGTCAAATAAAATATTCGTATACATTCTATTTAGTACAATAAATTTTTTTAGTCGAATGCAATATTTGAATAAATTATTTCTGGTCGAATAAATTCTTTTTAGTCGAATAGAATATTCGAATACATTCTTGTTAGTCGAATAAAATATTCGAAAAAACTGTTTTTGGTCGAATAAATTCTTTTTAGTCGAATACAATATACGAATAAACTCTTCTTAATCGAATGAAATATTTAGATGAATTCTTTTTGTGGTCGATGGAATTATTTTCTGGCGAATACAACATTTTAATAAACTATTTCTAATCGAATTAATTCTTTTTAGTCGAATAGAATATTCGAATACATTCTTGTTAGTAGAATACAATATTCGAATAAATTCTTGTTGGTCGAATAAATTTTTTTTAGTAAAATGAATTATTATTATTATAGACGGACCGAAGTCCTCTTACATAAATGTTTACAATAGAAAAAAAGAAAAATAAAGGACTACACGTATAATAACAAAGAAGGGACATGCACAGCAACTAAAACTAATGGTACAAACGATATGGTATTATCCTATAATTCTGCGTAATTGTTTTTTAAAAGTTTGCAAAGACTCAGTAAAGAATTCTTTCTCGAATACAATATTTTAATAAATTATTGTTGGTTCAATAAATTCTTTTTCGTCGAATAAATTCTTTTTCATCGAATACAATAATCGAATAAATTCTTGTTGGTCAATCTTTGAATCAATCCAGTGTAGAATCCTGAAGCGAAAGAACGTTTCAATATCGTCGCGGCGAATATCTAAAATCCAACAACGATAGTTTTCACACATTCTCGAAAACAAATACATGTATACATATCATTTTGTTTCCGTTTCTTGCAATAGCAATTTCTGTCCACGTAGCAAACGAAAGAATTCCCACTTTGTTCGCGTCGTATATCAAGCAGCGAAAACTTTCTCAAAAGGCCAAATGGGAAACTTTCCGAAAGCGAAAAGTGGATTTGTATCGATTGCTACATATGTTTGTTGTCTAACTTCCGCCATATGCTCGGAATTCCGACTGCTAATCCGCTCAATTCTGCTTCGTTTCTGGCCTGGCAGGTATTCCAATTCGATCCTGAATTTTCATTCAAATTTTACAAGCAGATTCCAACATATTCAATTTGCGTCAAACTGTTCGTTAATTGTTTTATCATACTTTTTGATTATTTATACTATTTTCTCCTTTTATACTTTTTGGATACTGATTGATTATCATTATTTTTGATTATGAATTAATCTGTACTTTTGCTGCAACAAAAACACTGTGAAGTCATTTGGATCTATTTTAAAAAAGCTATGCGATTTTTAACAGTGTCTATTTAACATTGTCCCCGGCTGTATGTAATTATTGCACAATTACCAGAGTGCGGATCGTTATGCATTTATAGCAAAATCGAGTAGATTCATCTAAATCAAAATTTCAATTGAAAATTGTTATAAAATTTCAAAAAATTGAAGATGCCAATATATGATTTCTCTATTAAAATCATTAAGGGAAGAAATAACATTCAATTTAGTTTCTAATATTATATGTATGCAATTATTAATCATTCATCAACGAATAAGAATGGAATCAGAGGTTCCTTCAGGGGAAAATTTATTTCAGGAAATATCTCAATCGCGACAGAAAGACTCGCACGGAAATGATATTTTAGATAACATTATGTCATACAGTGAACCACGAAAGTATCTAAACGCAATTTAAAACAGTATAACTTTTTTATGATCGGACCAAATGACCTGACATTTTTCGAGCAATTAGAAGAATTGATTTACCAAATGACATGCAAAAAAGATTTCGAAAAAATTGCAGTTGCTAAGAATTACATGAGAAAGGAAAAGAGGCATCACTTATAACTTAAAATATGCGTTTCGTAGATGTACAGTGGCGGTCATAAGTTTAAGTACGCTCTAAAAAAGACGATAACTATTTTAATATTGTACTATCACGATTTGAACTTTTTTGGGAAGCTAGAGTTATTAGTTTACTACAGGATGTGAGAAGAAAATTTTTCAAAAATTGCAATTGATCCGAATTGTTGAAAAAATACTAAAAGTTGCATTTTAAACTTTTTCATGTTGACCTATATCGAAAATTTCAAAAATACGATTTGTAGATTTGTGTCAATTAAACATATTCTGAAAATTTCGTCAAAATCGGTCGACGTTGCAATGAGCTAGAAACGTTTAAAGATGGTCAAAATTGCAGGTTTTCACGATTTTCGGCCTATATCTAAGAATTCTTACACCTTTCAATGCCAATCGTTTTTTCCTGCATCAACCGATTTCGATGATATTTTCACAGTGCATATATGTTAAATGACACAAAACCTAGTTTTTACGGTTTCAATATACAGGGTGGAAATTATAAAGCGTTACAGACGAATATCTCCAAAATATTGATTATACGCAAAAATGTTTCCGATGAAAGTTGTTCAGTACCGAGGGGGACATCATGTGATGGGATTTTTATTTTTCCCGATGGACACTCCAACGTGAGGAGAAGATCACCTTGATTTTTTTAAATGGGAAGCCCTGCCTTATTTATCATGAATCGATTGACTATCGAATTCTGAGTAAAAATGTATTGACCTCCATATATCCTAAATTTAATAGTTAACGAGATATTATCGAAGTAATTTTCTTTCTTCTTTGGATAATATCTCGTTAACTATTAGGTTTAGTTTACATATGAAGGTCAACACTTTTATACTCAGAATTTGATACTCTACCGATTTATCGTATAAAAATAGGACACTCCATTTAAAAAAAGGAAGTTGACCTTCAAATCACCTTTGAGTGTCCGCCGGGAAAATGAAAGTCCCACCACATGATGTCCCCCTCGGTACTGAACAACTTTTATCTGAAACATTTTTGCGTATAATCAATATTTTGGAGATATTCGTCTGTAACGCTTTATAATTTCCACCCTGTAGGCCCACATTAAAAAGTTGAAAATGCAAGTTTTAGTATTTTTTCAACAAATCGCAATTTTTGAAAAAATTTTTTTTCACATCCTGTAGTAAACTAATAGCTCTAGCTTCCCAAAAAAGTTCAAATCGTATAGTACAATATTAAAATAGTTATTGTCTTTTTTAGAGCGTACTTAAACTTATGGCCGCCAGTGTATGTATGGTATGTTAGTTATACGCATGCTGAAATTTCATCGAAATCGGTTAACGCAGAAAAAATGACACGCATCGAAAGATGTAAGAATCTGTGGATTTTAAGCAGAAACTGACCAAAAGTCGCGAAAACTATGATTTTCACCACATTTAACCACTTGTAGCTCTTGGGTATGTTAATCGATTTTGATGAAATTTTCAGCATGTGTGTAACTAACATAGTTCTACAAAACATATATTCTAAATTTTCATTAAGGGTCCATATAAAAAAGTTTCAAAAAATGTTTTTTTTATTTTTGCATGCAACCTTCTAGATAGTAATTTTTGGAAAATCTATGTTGCAGATCGTTTAGTGACCCAATGCTTCTAATTGCTTACAAAACATCAGGTCGTTTGGGGTACAATTATAAAAAAGTTATACTGTTTCAAAGTGCGTTCAAATACTTTCGTGGCTCACAGTAGATGCAACAGTTGATTTTCTCGAGCGTTTTTCCTTCCTCTGCATGTGGAAGGAAATTCTGCGGCAAGGAAGGAAGTGGCCAGTTCCTAAGTATATCATACTCCCGGTTTTGATTAAACATGTATATAAGCATCAGCCTTTAAGTCCATCTTCGAGATGCGCCAGTTGCTTTCAGAATCTGTTGCAAACATTTGACAAGAAAATTTCTGCTAGATTCAAGATGAAACTTATCTTTGTGCTTTGCATTTTTGTTACAATCGCCTACGTATCCGCGGAGGGTGATTCGCATGAAGCCGACCGTGAGCTAGCTGACCAGATAAGTAAGTAATACAACTGTCACAATTTTATGCTTACGGATTTTTTTAAAAAGTGAGTCTGCAACCGAAAAATCCAAAATAATTCATAGTTATGTGTGGCACTGGGTAGAATGTTCATGAATTTTTTCGTAATTGTTAGTGGAGCGGAACAAGAGAAATAGAACATAATTCCTGTGTAGTTTAACCTAGATAGTGAGGTTGGGGACCCTATCACAATATTATGCTTCTAGATTTTTTAAAAAATTGATTTTGCAACGAAAAATTCTGAAATAATTCACGGTTATGCGTGCCACTAGGTAGAATGTTCATGAATTTTTTCGTAATTTTTTTTTGAGCGACACAGAAGAAATAAAGCATAGTTTAACCCAGATAGTGAGTTTGGGGACCCTATCACAATTTTATGTTTCCGGATTTTAAAAATAATTCACTGTTATGAAGTTTCTCAATTTTCGGATGTCACAATTTTACAACACTAAAATTTTAGAATTCCACAATTTCACAATTTAGCAATTGAACAATATTACAACTTTGGAATTTTAGAATTTCACAATTTTACAATGTCTCAATTGTACAATCGTACAATTATACAACTTTACAGCTTTACAATCATATTTCTTATTAAATTTGCGATATTGTAATATCCTAAAGTTGTAAAATTGTACAATTGTAAAGTTGCAAAGTTTAAAATTTGTGAAATTGTAAAACTGTACAATAGTAAAATTATGAAATTGTAAAGTTGTAAAATTGTAAAATTGTGAAATGGTAATTAAAGAATATGCAAACTTCCATCTTGGCAATTTTATAACTTTAAAATTTTATAAATTAGCAATTTGAAAACTTAAAAATTTTAGAATTTCACAATTTGACAACTTTACAATTTTAGAATTTTACAATTTTACAACTTTCCAATTCCAAAAATTCACAATTTTGCAACTTTACAACTTTTCAATTCCCCAATTTCATAATTTTCTGGTTTTACAATAAGTTCGCTGGCTATTAAAGATAATAATAACAAATAACGATTTAATAATGTTGCTAACTGAAAAATTCTTTTCAGAGCGTCTTGTGAAACGCGAAGCTGTGGAGGATTTGATGATGGCGTCAGCCAATGACGCGGATGCAGTTAACCGAGAACGCAGAGCTCCTAAAAATCCGTGCGATACAAATTGGTTTAAGAGAATGATGAACTTAGACGATTTCGGTTGCAATGTTCAATGCAGCGGTCAGCGCTGGCGTGGTGGAAAATGTAATAATCGCAACTGTGTTTGCTACTAACCATTCTAATTCTATAGTTCTTTGAAACAATATTCCAAACTTATGCTTTCCTATTGGATATTCATTACTTTTATTGTAACTATTCATATAATTAATTTCAGTTTTTAGTCAAAGACCATGTACTTACTTTTATATAAACAATCTGCATATCAATTTGCGCTTTTTATTTAGCATTATTCCCAATAAAATTTAATTACATAATATTTATTTTCTGTAAAAATTACCTTCAAATGTAGGAATTCTTCTTAATTTTCTTTAAGAACTAAACAAAACTTAAAATTTCCCTCTATTTAATTTTGAAATTAACACCTTCTATGAAAATTACTTTCAAATAAATTTTTATATTATAGAAATTCTTCTTAATTTTCTTTAAAGATTAATTGTGAAACTTAAAATTTTCCTCTATTTAATTTTAATATTAACACTTTCTATAAAAATCACTTACAAATAACTTTATTATAGGAATTCTTTTAAATTTTCTTTAAAAATTAATCGAAACTAAAAATTTTCCCGCGATTTAATTCTAAAATTAATTTTCAATGAAAATTACCTTCAAATAAATTTGTTACTGGAATTTTTCTTAATTTCCTTTAAAAATTAATAGGAATTTAAAATTTCCCTTGATTTAATAACGAAAAGTCGTCTGCATCCGAATTGTCCGGCGACTTATGGTCGGGAGTGTAAACGCGACATTCCGTTACAATCCCCGGGAATGGATATTAGGATCGGGTCGATAGTGTTCATTCGTCGGAATCCATCTTCTTTCATATTGTGCTTTGACTGGCGTAGTCCACGTGTAATCCAAGGACTGACCGAGAATCGACCGAATAAATTTTCATTTTCCTCGCTTATTCACCTGTCTGACGGCCGGAGATAACAAAGTTAAATTAAGTACGCGCGTATGGATGTACTTTCTGCTTCTCCCTTGTTCAATCTCTCCTCTACCACCGTCGCAGTTGAGATCATCTATTTCCTTGTTACGCTTTCGCCGTTTCGTGTTTGTAAAAACCAGACTGTGCCAGATGTTTAAATAATAGGGTAGCTGTAACGATTACTGCGGTATATTGCTTCGATTGTAGTTTGTTTTAATAGTATTCTGAATTTACAGTTAAATAATAATGTGTGGACGCAATTTATGGCGGACTGGCGTGTTTTGAATAAGAACAAAAAAATTGGTGGCCTTCAATTTACCCACAAACCATATGTTTACAATAAATAAAAATAAAATATTATACAGGGTGTGTCCGTTAAGTTATGTCACAATTTTTTAGGTATTTCCGGTAGTGTAATTAAAAAATGTTTTAGACAAAATTTTCTCAGTACTTGGTGAGCTACATGTTCGCATATTCTCAAATCTGAATAAATGCTTTTTACGTAAAAAACTAAAGGTTACCTTGACTTTTTAAAATGGCACCATATCTTTTTGACGTCATAGGATTATTGCTGGTAAGACGAATTCAACAGTGTATTATACTATGACCTTGGGATGACCTCAAACTCAAAAATTTGGTTTGGTGTGGTATTTTAAATGGTCACTTAATCGGACCATATTTCTTCGGAGAAAATTTGACAGCTGCTTGATATCTTAACTTTTTGGAAGAAAAACTTCCACACTTATTGCAAGACATTTCACTGAACGTTAGGAACTACATGTACTTTCAACAAGACGGGTGTTCTGCCCACAATGCTATTATAATTAGGAGATATCTTAATAACAAGTTTAGAAATCGTTGGATAGGGACGTATGGTCCAACTGGTTGGCCACCACGTTCTCCGGATCTGTCTCCGTTGGATTTTTATCTGTGGGGATATCTGCAATCTGTTGTATACGACACAACAATCAATAATGTTCAAGAACTTCGGAATCGCATAACAACTGCATGTAATAACATAAACCGAGACGCCCTAATTATGGCGACAACGAAAAGTCTAATACAAAGAGCGGAGCTCTGTATCGTAGAAGATGCGGATCGCAGTTCGAACATCTAATGTAACTTGCTTTGTTTTGTAAGAAATAATTTTTCATTAAAGTTACGTTTGCACAAAATTTTTGAGTTTGAGGTCATTTCAAGGTCATGGTTAGTGTTCCTTCTCGAGAATTCTTTCTCGAGAATGTCTCGAGAAATTTTATAATTGGTTATTTCTCATTTCCCGAGAAATTACAGTATTTCTCGAGAAATTTAAATCTAGGAAAATTCTTACGAATCTCATTTATTTTATAACATATTCTCGGAAATGAACAAATACGTATGTCCTACCATCAATCAGACCATGCTACATTTTAATGTAGGTATTTAAATATCTCTGTTACTTGTGACACGGAAAAATGTCAGAGGAGAAATTTAATTAAATATAATGGAAAAATAAAAAAATTTTTTGGAAACCATATTTCGAAATTTCAAGGTCGTCGTTATTTTTACTTAAAGGAGGTCATATAATTATTCTATATGCGTATTCAGAAAAAAAGACAAATCCAACGATGTGCCATGTTCCATAGTTAAGATGAATTTCACAATTTTCAAAATTTTCAATGTAAGTGCGCCACGTCATCCTTTTATCCGATCGATCTCAAACTTTGCACAAATTTTTTTTCTCACCTAAAGGAACAATACTGGATAGTTGCGTGCATTGTATCTCGATAAAAATTTTTCTCCAAGTATAGCTTACATTGTGAGTTAAATGTTAATGTTTTTTGCGCTTTCGATAAATTTTATCAACGATATTCCAAATATCATAAGTTTTCCAATATTTTTGTTATTTTCTTAAAAATTCTCGAGAATTCTCGATAGTCTTATTTCTCATTTCTCGAGAAATGAAAAATGTTGAGAAATCAGGAACACTAGTCATAGTGTAATACACTGTTGAATTCGCCTCGACTTCTACTTTTTTACGTAAAAAGCATTTTTTCAGATTTAAGAATATGCGAACATGTGGCTCACCAAGTACTGAGAAACTTTTGTTTAAAGCATTTTTTAATTTCACTACCGGAAATGCCTAAAAAATGGTGACATAACTTAACGGACACACACCCTGTATATTAAATAAATACAAAATAAGTATAAAATATAATGTTATTATATAAAGTATAAAAGAGTTGGTGGTCCCACAAACCATACATTTACAATAAAATATAATGTTATTATACAGGGTGTCCCGAATTTAAATGGCAAAACTTGAGAAGCGTGTAGGGGACCGAAAAACGAAGACAAAAAGTCTTTTAGAGATTTGCTCGTTTTGCTTCATTTTGGAGAAAATCGCAAAAATTAAATATCTCGTTGTCAGTTGCTCTCTTGAGTTGTTGTATACACCGAAAAAAAAAGTTTTTAAAGATAAAATGCAAACAAATAAGCACAAAAATGAAAACTTGTTTTGTTCCTTTTTTGCGATTTTCTCCAAAACGAAGCAAAAACGAGCAAATTTCTAAAAGACTTACTGTCTTAGTTTTTCGGTCCCCTATACGCTCCTGAAGTTTTGCCATTTAAATTTGGGACACCCTGTATAAAGTTTAAAAATTGGTGGCCCTCAATTTGCCCGAAAACCATTCACTTACTGAAAAATATAATCTTATTGTTAGTATTTCATATCTTCTAGAAGAAATCGACATTTCAAAGTTTGTTTTATTTTTAAGGAGTCAATTTTGAAGGGGGGGAGGGTAGAAAATCTGAAAAAATTCATAGATGTGAATTCTAATAGGTAAAATATTCTGTGGATTTTTCCAGAATTATCAATTGAATAGGATAAGAGAAATTGGGGAAAAATGTAAACTTAGAAATTTATATCTTTCACAAGAAATCGGCATTTCATATGTTACGGATAGAGAATATATTCCGTTCGTCTTCTCACAGGAATCTCTTCTATATCGTCTCTGACAGGAAGCGTCCTAGATAACCTTTCATATCGCAGTTGAACCTTTTAACGAGGACCGAGCTCTGGCCCGATTTAATTGCAAATGACAAAAAACTAGAGTTATTAGTCTGGCCCTAAGCCCTAAGCATGACTAGATTATGAACAGAGCATTTCATTCATTTGTAGGGGTATATAAACCCTTAGATTCTCGCTCTCGGAGGCTAGTACCTTCGTAGTCACGAATCGTGTCACGTCGTGCTGTATTCTCGTAGAGTCAATTTCCAGTTAGATCGGGCTAAAGTTCCCCTTCGATACAACGTTAACCGTATAGATTCCGCGTGTTCGGCATAAAATCTATTAGGCATTTTTTTGTAATTGACTCGAGACCCCCGCATTTGCCAGTGCGTCAATCTGAGCAGATAGTTAGGTAACTATCCAATTATATTTCAATTCTTCTTTCTTTCTTTCTTCTATTTCACTAGTTAACTTCATTCGCGACAATTACAATTGTATTACAGACATTTATAATTAGAATATATTTGTGTGTTCTTTGATAATTAGAGCAAAAGTTTATTTAACCCATTATTATTGTCCAATATCCTAATATAGTAATTGAACGTTCCCACACGATACAACCTAACCACTCGGGTTGTATCAATCAAATTATATTAGTTACGAGGCCTACTAATTATCCTAGCGACTCCCTGATTTCGCATCAGGTTCGTTCGCGCTTTACCAATTGTCCAAACAGAGATTTTTCCTACCTAGTGGCTCCCCAATTTCGCATTGGGTTCGTCCACGAAACCTATACCATCCTAGCGGCTCCCTGATTTCGCATCAGGTTCGTCCGCATCCTAACAGCTCCCTGATTTCGCATCAGGTTCGTCCTCGCATCTTACTAACAATTTGATTCCATATTCCTAGAGTGACAACCCTTCGCCGGCCACTCGTTGCTACTCGCGGCCCTGGCTCGTAACACATAATTTGTTTTTTTTTTTTTGGAAAATCGGTTTCGAAGCTGAAAATTCTGAAAAAATCCATAGATGTGCGTTCTGATTGCTGAAATATTCCTGATTTTTTTTAGAATTTTCAATTGAAGAGGGTAAGAAAAATTAGGAGAAAAACTGATTTTCTTTGTCAACACAATCGGCATTTCAAAATTTGTTTTATTTTCGAAAATTTGGTTTTGAAGCTAAAAATTCTGAAAAATTCATAGATGTGTATTCTAATTGGTGAAATATTCCTGATTATTTTCAGAATTTTCAATCGAACAGGATAAGAAAAATTAGGGAAAAACCTAAATTTCCTTAATTATTGTACTTCGATACAATAAACACACAAAAAGAAACTTTTCTTGCGTTTCTAATAAAAAATTGAGCCCTAAGCATTACGTATCTACATTTATCCTAATATTTAGAAAAGTATTTTCCTCTTTTAATAATTTTGTCGTGTCACGTTTCATTGCAAAATCAGTATCTACTTGCAGCATTAGCATGAATTATTCTCTTTTCTCGAAATACGTGTAATACAGATCGAAATAAAGTGGAGCATAATTTCCTACGTATTGCAAACATTGTATGAGTATTCGTTATAAAATGCACGCCTCCTCGTCGAACGTAATCGGACAGGAGTCGCTTGTTCGTTAAAAATGGATTCCGACAATTTAATTAAATGGGTTATTAAATGATCGTGTTTTGTAACGTTTATCCTTTATCGATTGTACCAGCCGCGCGGTGCCTTTAATTGCACGACGTGAACGTACGCGTAACACAATGTTCACGTGAGTGCCGAATGATACTAAATTTTTGTTTGTTCGCGTCTAGAAAAATTCATTTTCGTGTATATTTTGTTTTCTTTAATTTCTCGTATCCTGTACAATTAAAAATTCTGGAAAAAATCAGGAACATTCTAGCTATAAGAATGCACGCCTATGAATTTTTTCAGGATTTTTAGTTGAGAAACTGAATTTTAAAAAATAACAAAAGATTTGAAATGCCAGTTTCTTGTAGAAGATATGAGCGATACTTTTTCTATGATTTCTCATATTCTGTGCAATTGATAATTCTGGAAATAATCGAGCCTATTTTAACGATTAGATTGCACATCTATGAATTTTTTCAGAATTTTCAACTTCGGAACTGAATTTTCAAAAATAAAAAACGTTTTGAAATGCCGATAAAACATTAAAACCATTTTGACTTGTTTTTTTACAATAAATTTATTTTATTTTTTACGAGAAAGGAGCATTTTAGGTTGACCAATTTAGGTGGATCCTTGATGAATTAGGTATATCCTTGACGACGAAGTAGTCAGTGTGTGTGTGTGTGCAGCAGACGAAAACCGTACCACAGTTTTAATAGGAAACATTGAAGTTCCGACAACTTTTCTTAATTAGCAGCAGCTTCTGTTCCGTTTCTTTGAATCCAATGTCTCTTTGAACTCGAAAATTAAAGCCACCGTAAATATCGCAGAGTCTCAGTCTCCACAGGTTCGCATTGACTGCTTTATAAGGATCAGCTCCGAAGACAAATTTTTGTGTTCAACATTGACATTCCTTTTACATTTCGAAAATCAAATTATTTCTCACTATAAATCTGTAGACATGACTACAATATTATATGTACTTTTTGAATGGCAATTAATTCACTAATTTAAAGTACAGTCTGTCGTGTAATTGATGGCATACACTTTAAATCAGAATAAATTGAAATTTCCCACAATTTAAACTTGAAATTTCCCTAAATATAAGCTGGAAACTACCCACAATTCAAAACTTGAAATTTCCCTCAATTGAAACGTGGCGTTTCCCTCAATTTAAACTTGAAGTTTCCCTCAATTTAAACTTGAAATTTCCCTAAATTTAAGCTGGAAATTTTCCACAATTTAAACTTGAAATTTCCTTAAACTAAAGCTTGAAACTTCACTCAATTTGAACTTGAAATTTCCTTCAATTTAGACTAGGAATGATAAACTAAAAATTTATCACATATTTATCATCTCGGAAATTATATTCTGAAAGAATTAGATTAGAATTTTGCAGTCATAATTGATGGCACACATTTTAAATCAGAATGACATTTTTATAAATGGACCCAATGATTTCAGCTTGTCCACCAAACTAAATGGATTAGTTTACTAGATGATGCGCAATACACATTTTTTTGAACTGTTTAATTTAATCGAAATTGTGGGAGAAATAGTAAAAGTTGCTTTCTAGAAATTTTTGGTGTGAGATTGTAACAAAATTTTACAAAATCTGTTTTGTATAAATTCCTCTCTTATAAATTATATACTTGCTGAAAATATAATTGAAATCGCTGAAATACATTGTTTTTTTATTTTGTTTATGAATAATGAAAAATGAAAAATGGTAAAAATGAATATGGAATAAGAATCGTAAGAAACTGTAAGAAGCTCTTACGTATACAAAATTTCTTTAGCTCTTAAAATCCACTGTAGATGATCCCGAATATGAACAAGATTGAGAATTACCGACAGGAATAATTGGAAGAAGAGAAATCTGAAGGAGGAATTCAGAAACGGAGCATTTTGTAACAGAACTTTCTGTCGATTTGAACTGTCGGTTTCCACTGTTGTGCTATGTAAATGAAACTATCCCTTTGTTCTACGAAGCAATGCAGAAAGTGATAAACAGCTGTGTGGTGAAGTAGTTCGAGGAACACTGTGAAGGAAATAAAAACTCACACGCTAGGCTTTACGACACGGAGACCTGTTTCCGCGAATATCAGTTACTAAAGTTGTACAGTGTATACAGGATACAGTATGCATACAGTGTACAATATACAGGGTATTCAAAGAAACGTCTATAATTTCTCGAGTTCAGAACAGCTGTCGGAGGAGTGAAAACATTCAATGAAAATTACCAGAACTCCTAGTCTTTTCCGAAGATTTTAGCAAGTGAACTCCTTAATATTAATAAAATAATCGTCCGAACTATTAAGAATATATTAAAACCAATATTTTGATTTTGTAATTTGTAATTCTGGTTTCTGATTGAATTAAATTACGATGTTAAATCACAATGTAATTTGTAATTCTGGTCTCTGATCCCATTAAATTACAATGGAATTTGCAATTCTGGTCTCTAATTCAATTAAATTACGATGCAGTTTGCAATTCTGGTCTCTTGTTCGATTAAGTTACAATGTAATTCATTTTCACAATTGAAATATTATACAATTACAAAGTACAGCGTAATTTGGAGTTCTGTTTTGTTCAATTAAATTACAATGTAATTCGTTTTTACAATTGAAATACAATTACAAACTACAGCGTAATTTGGAATTTTGGTCTCTAATTCAATTACAGTGGCGGCCATATACTTACGTACAATATTTAATAAAATTAAATATTATTTCCTGTGCACTTATATGTTAAACAAGTATACGAAAGTCAATTGTATTTTTTATAATTTTACAATATGCATAATATAAGATAACAAAATAGCTTTCCTTAATTTACTATTATTATTATTATTATTATTTACTTAATGCTTTAAACCAAGTATGACCTTAATTTATTGTGATTAAAAAGTTTTGTATATTTTTATTTTTTATACTGAAGTGTTAAAGTGCGGACGCATACTTAAGTACATATAGAAATGGCTATGTTTTCACCTGTTCCTTTAACTCATAACTATAATACATTAATATTTCGTATGTAGTTCCTTATTTTTGATAACTACAGCGCACCTTCGCGGCATGGATTCGATAAATCGAGCACATCTGCTAGCAGATATTGAATTCCACGCTTCCTGTACCATAATATACAATTCATCAATATTTTCGGCTTTTGTTTTTTTTATATGTTTGTCGACATCAAAATCCACAGCATCTCGATTGGATTCAGATCCGGTGATTGTGCCGCTTCTACGGACTGTTTCGGATCATTATTCGCTTGATAGATTCATTCTTCGGCGAATGGTAGCAATACATTTTTTACAATGTCCAAATAGACGTATACTTCCTCCCATGAGAGTCCGGACTCGCGTAAAGACCAGTTTTTGTTCATTGCTGCGCATCTTCGCCCGAATTGGTTCAAGAAAGTGGGAAGTGGGTAGTAGTGGAGCGAGAGATGATATGCTCGCTGCGCTCTCGCTATCTTCCAAACTGCGCGAAACGAGTCCGGACTCTCGTGGGAGCAAGTGTATCTGTCCATGATTCCAGTTATCCGATGAATAGGACCTGTACAGAGTGTAACAAAATTTAGTGTCATGGTTTTGGCAGATGGTTGTACACCTTCGGATCGGTGGAGATTTGTTAGAAGAAAGTGCCGCAAAATTGACTTTGACCTTGAAATTCAAGGTCAAATGTTGTTTTGCTTGTATCGCATTCTACTCACCATGGGGACCAAACTTGTCAAAGAAACCATAGGTCGCAACTCAACTGTTCTGTTATAAAAGATTATTAAATGTCTTAACGTCGTCTTCCCCTTCTTGAGTTGAGAACCATCATGGTTTATGGCTGTTAACAATCGTCCTTGAACAGCGGCTTCGATTTGGCCACCATTATTTTGCAAACGGAACGGATGTAAACAAATAGAGGACAGTAAACATCACAACTTTCAGATGACCACTGCCAATAATCACAGTCTCTTTTGGTCTTTCGTGTAGTGAGTGTTAGACGTCAGTTATGCAAAATAGAAGAAGAAATTATAACGAGCGTCGTTATAACGTGCGTCAGATGCTTCATGCTATTGATGAAGCATTTGGAAATTACACCCTAGCTCGCAATATACAGGGTGTCCCAAAATTCCTTCAACAGCCGGAAATGGGAGGTTCCTGACGTCATTTGAACCGACATTTTCCTTTGCAAAAATGTTTTCCGTGGCTTTGTTTAGGAGTTATTAACGAAAAACACGGACCAATCAGAGCACGACGTAGACGCGAGTTGGCACAGTCGGCCAATAGACAGTTGGCGCGCTGAGCCGACGGTCATTGTCCAAGGACAATTGTTAACAGCCATAAACCATAATGGTTCTCAACTCAAGAAAGGGAAGACGACGTTAAGACATTTAACATTCTTTTATAAGAGAACGGTTGAGTTGCGACATATGGTTCCTTTGACAAGTTTGGTCCCCACGGTGACTAGAATGCACAAAAAATTTGACCTTGAATTTCCAGGTCAAAGTCAATTTTGCGGCACTTTCTTTTAACAAATCTCCACCGATCCGAAAATGTACAACCATCTACCAAAACCATGACACTAAATTTTGTTACACCCTGTACATTTCACTGTCATAATCCTCCAAACTAGTACTGACCCATCACCACCTTTTACAGTCGGTTTAATACAATTTTTATGAAATTCCTCTCCTTTGCAACGTCTCACGTATACTTCACCATCGAATCCAAATCGATTAAATTTCGATTCATCTGTAAAAATTACTCTGAACTATTGCTAGGGCGTCCAGTTTAAATGTTCTTTCGCGAAAGTAATCCTAGTCCGACGATTTTTTTTTCTCAAATGAGTGGTTTCTTTCTAGCAACGCGTCCGAACAATTGAAACTCATTAAGTCTTCGCTGGACACAGTTCTCACACTTATTCTTTCATGGAGATCTGTTGATATTTCGTTGGGGATGGCACCTGCAGTTTTGAATCTATCCACTTTAGATAAATAATCGGTGAATCTTGCGATCAGTTCTTTGATGAGTTTTTTCGAGATCTAACTTTACAAGGAACGTTGTCTGGTGTGCCATGAAGTTTAATGTAATCTGCTCTTTGCTTTACAGGACTCCAAATTTTTGCCTTTATGCTATAAATTATTATGTATTTGGTATGTAATCCAGTAGATACAAATCTACTGCCCGGGGAACCTGCAGATCGGAGTTTCGATCCTGTAGGATGAATAGTTCAGGAGTTATGCTTGCTTAGTTGAGCAATTTGCAGTGTTTTTGACAGGTAAGGGCGCCGCCATATTGGTTTGTAGTGACGATCGCGCGCCGCTTACCGAGCAAAACCGCTAGATGGTATGTTAAAGCTGATAATGTAGAGCGGGTATTATTATTGTTGTTGGAATTTTGGAAGACATGGCTACGATTTCGCGTTTTAACTGCTCTGCGTTAGGTTTTTGTAGATATTTTCCACGATATTTCTTCTCAAAAATTTTCGGAGATATTTTCTCTTTGTTAGTAAGCGGCGCGTGATCGTCACTACAAATCAATATAGCGGCGCCCTTACCTGTCAAAAACACTGCAAGTTGCTTAACTTTAAGCAAGCATAACTCCTGAACCATCCACCCTACAGGAAGGAAACTTCGATCTGCAGGTTCCCCGGGCAGTAGATTTGTATCTACTAGATTACATACCAAATACGTAATAATTTATAAGAGAAAGGCAAAAATTTGGAGTCTGGTAAAGTAAGGTTTACCCTTAATATGTTGTATAGCTTGATGGCAAGCCATAACAGATATTTCTAATTTTGCGGAAATCTTCCGATAGGACATTCCACCCTTCCGAAGCTGTTGCACTAGCCGCCGTTGTCCTGGCGTGATATTTTTTCCTTTGCTCATCACAGCACTATCGTAACACGTCTAACTGTAAACACTGTTCAGCAGATACTGGCAAATAGTGTTTACATTTGGCTTATTGTTAGCTTTGCGAAACAGCAGCGTACGTAAGTATCTAGTTGTCCGCTACAAAACCAACAGATCGGAACAAAATATTTACGAACTACTTATATCTTGAGGAAATAAGTCAAAGTTCTACTGCAGATATTTACTTACATCGGGGTCTAACACTCTTAGACATAAATTGTTGGTAGCACTATTTGGGTTCCGTATAAATAAGTCAGGTTTTAGAGTTAAAATATGAAGTGTACGTAAGTATATGGCCGCTACTCGTTTCTTCGTCAATTAAATTACGAAGCGATTTGTAATTCTGGCATCTTATTCAATTATATTCCAATGTAATTCGTTTTTACAATTGTACTACAATTACAAAGTACAATGAAATTTGTAGTTTTGTTCTCTTATTCAATTAAATTCCAATGTAATATGCAATTCTAGTCTCTTATTAAATTAAATGACAACGTAATTTGTAATATTGGTCTCTGATTTAATTAAACTACAAACGTAATTCGTTTTTACAATTGAAATACAATTACAAAGTACAGTGTAATTTCATGAATGTAAAACAACGTCCAAAATATCGTTAATAATTAGTATCCTCTTTCTGGACCTTTCGAGATTAATAATACTGTCTTTTTTTTCTGTGCTGTATAAAATATAATTTAAATTGGTTAAAGTCGTGTTTCTGATTTATCTCTGTTAATCAACGTGCGCAGGAGGCACCGTTAATGCTTTTAATATTCTTTGCGGTTTCCAACCTTTGTATTAAATTATCATCTTCCACTGAACATTTTCCTGTATATCATATGTTACAGTAACTTCATTTAATTGCTCATTTGTCCAATTACACAGGTGGTCTCACAAGGTTTACACTTGGAATTGGAACAACCATTCGTTTATTTTATTCCTTTTACCATTTCTTCAGCTGTTCATTACTCGTGTGGTATTCGATAAAGCAGAATCTGGTTTAATCGAATTAAATATATTTGCTTGAATCTAATTGGATTCATTATTCTGTAATTTAAATGAAATGTTTCAGTAATTTAAATGAAATTTTGCCTAAATATTTTAAGAATTCCTAAAAGAAATACAAATCTAATTAAACTGTCAATTAGCCAGTTGAATTCGTCTCGACGTCAGCAACAATCCTATGATGTCCAAAACATGTGGTGCCATTTAAACAAGTTAAGGTGACATTTGCTTTTTTACGTAAAAGCTCGCCAAGTATTGACAAACTTTTGTCTAAAACATTTTTTAATATTGCACTATCGGAAATGCCTAAAAAATGGTGACGTAATTTAACGGAGGGATCCTGTACATACCTAAAATTTTTAAAATTATATATTTCAATAAAATTAAATTTAATCTGTCGTAATTTAATTATAATATTGCAACAATTTATTATCTGGTTTATGAAGCTGAAATGGCGCCTAAATATTTCAGAAATTCCTGAAATAAATATGCTTAAATCTAATTAAATTTTGTAATGCATACACAATATTCCAGCAATGTATTGTTTAGTTTATGAAGCGGAAACGTCGCCTAACTATTTTATAAATTCCTAAAATTGTTTGCTTGACTCCAATTAAATTTGATCCGTCGTAAATTAATGCTCAAACAGTTGATCGCTTCGTGTATAAAGCGGAAACGTTATCAAAATATTTTAGAAATTCCTAAAATAGATATAACACAATCTAACTAAATTTTGTAATTCAAATTTAATGTCCCATTAATTTATCATTTCGTGCATGAGATGGAAACGTCGACTAAATATTTAAGGAATTCCTAAAATATGTACAGGGTATTTCACCTAACTTGACCACCTTAAATATCTTTGTTGTTTTTAAAGATACGTCAAATGTCTGAAGGACAAAGTTGAATGGTAAAATGGGGCTCATACAATACCAAAAATATTTTTGTTTTTATGTAATTTTTTTTAGAGATATGAATGTCACCTTAATTTTTTTTAAATGGAATGTCCTATTTTTTATACCATAGATCGATAGAGTATCAAATTCTGAGGATAAAAGTGTTAACCTTCATATGTCCTAAACCTGATAGTTAACGAGATATTATCCAAAGAAGAAAGAAAACTCAACTCTTGAGGTTAAATTTAAAACCAATTGCTTCCATAAATCTAGTTGGTCAGGGAGATATATTAATTTCTACTCCTCCCACCCTATACAACACAAAGTGGGTTTAATCAAAGGTCTTATCGATCGTGCAATCCTACTATCTGATCCTGAATTTAGATCTGACAATTTGTTATTGATTAGAGATGTTTTGAAACGTAATGGTTATTCTGTCTCGCTTACATTCAAGTTTATTAAGGAACGTGTTTTTGAGATATACCACCCTTGGTGTATGTTCAAAAACAAAAAGAAAAAAAGTTTTTAAAGACACGACCAATAAATTGGAAAAATACCGTAGTTATTCCTTACGTTCAAAATATTTCTAACGATATTAAGAGAATATTAAGAAAGGTAGGAATTCACACAATTTTCAAAATACCACATTATTAAAGGGAATTTTTCCCCGCGATCAAAGATGAAGTACCATAGGTAAATAACTGCAATGTAGTTTATTCTATATACCATGTAAGGGTTGTAACCAACTATACATAGGACAAACGTCTAGGCTTTTGGAAACTCGGATCAGAGAACATTGGCATAACATATTTTTACCTCCAGCAAAACACACTGCACTGACGAGACATTCAATTGAGTTCGACCATGCTTTTGATTTTGAAAATGCAAAAATAGTAGAAAAAGAAGCCAATTTACACCAAAGGATTTTATTAGAAACAATTCACATGATTAAACAGCAGAGCGTAAATCTTAGATATGAAACTCCCGAGATACATGACGATTACGCAACATTACTGGATCAGTAATGTTTTATGATGAATTTTTCTAGCAAATAAAATCGTAAAATAAAATCAAAAGTAGATTGAATGTCAATTAAGAAATTACCACAACTTCGTTTGGTATACAAACAGTGAAACTTGTTGCTTGGATTTTTCACGGTTCATATTTACCGCCAAATATTGATTGGCCAATGGATCGATCGATATTCTCTGATTCAGTTGCCTCTTCAAATTCTAACGTTTCTCCTCAGTAGATCACTGGCATGGAATCAACATGTGTTCTAAAGTTGTCAAGAGTTTAAAATAATTTGATCAGATAGCAAGTAGGTTTCTGGTTTCTTGCTTAAAATTTTCGGTTTTGTGTACAGAATACAACACACACACAAATTTTATATTAATTCTATAATTTTTACAGACGTAATTATATGAAAAATTTTTCTTGAAAATGGTCTAAATTTTTGACCGAAACATTGAAAATTTTGTGGTAATTTGCAAAATTGCTAAGTAGTAGCATCAGATCGAACCAGTGCGGTGAAATAATTATTATTCGTTATTAACAAATTGTCGATCTAGATCAAGGAAACAGTTAAGAAAGAAAACTGTTTAGATAATATCTCGTTATTAAGTAGATTTAGAACATATGGAGGTCAATACATTTTTACTCAGAATGCGCTAGTCTATCGATTCATGATACAGAAAGTAGGTGGTTCGATTTAAAAAAATCAAGCTGACCTTGAAATCTCCTCTATGCCTCCACCCACGCAGAAAATGATTATGTCTCAATATGCCCCCCTCTATACCGTGTAAGTTTTGTATACAGGGTAGGACTAACTCTGTCCACCTTGAATATATACGTCATTTGTAATAATATAGAAAAATGTTATGAACAATATTGGAACGGTACAGAGGGGGCCATATTGTGACACAAACATTTTCTGCGTAGATGGAGCATAGAGGACGTTTCGAGGTCACGTTGAGTTTTTTTAAAATAGAATGTTCTTTTTCTATACCATATATCGATAGAGCATCAAATTCTGAGTATAAAAGTGTTGACCTTCATATGTCCTAAATCTAATAGTTAGCGAGATATTATCCAAAGAAGAAAGAAAATTGTTTCGATAATATCTCGTTAACTATTAGATTTATGATATATGAAGGTCAATACTTTTATACTCAGAATTTGATACTCTATTGATCTTTGATGTAAAAAATAGGACATTCCATTTAAAAAAATGAAGGTGACCTTCATATCTCGTAAAAAAAGTACATAAAAACTAAAGTTTTTTTGGTATCGTCTGAGCCCCATTTTACCATTCTACTTTGTGCTTCAGACATCTCACGTATCTTTAAAAACAACAAAGATATTTAAGGTGGTGAAGTTAGGTGAAATACCCGGTATAAATCCAATTTTTAATCTGCTGTAATTTTCAAATATGACATTCCGGCAATTTATTGTTTAGTTCATAAAAAACGGAAACATTGCAAGAATTCCTAAAATAAGTAATAATTCAATTTCTACTTTGTTGTAAGTAAAATTTAATGTTCCGGCAATTTATTGTTTAGTTTATAAAGCGGAAACGTCGCCTATTTTAGAAATTCTTAAAAATTATATGCTTGACACTAGTTAAATTTAATCTGTCGCAATTTAAATTTCATGTCCCAACAATTTATCATTTAGTTAGTAAGGTAGAAACGCCGCAAAAAATGTAAAGGATTCCTAAAAGGGGGTGAATGGAATCCGGTCTTTCGTAATAACGTAAATATTCCGGAGCATTCCTGTTGCTGCTGTGGGGAATGTGGGAACTTGTCATTCTTGAAGAATAGAAGCACGTGAGTGGAACAGCGGAAGAGGAGCAGAAATTACAGAAGTGGAATAGATATGAACATCCGGTAGAAGAAAAGCAGAGAGAAGAAATGGAATTTCAAACTAAAGTGCATAAAAATCAAGAACCACTCTTTTTCACATCAATAGATACTATGGTTTTTGTGGTTGAAACTTTTGAGTTCAAAGAGCATTTTTGTTTTGAATTATTTATGTGAAATTTTCAATGTTTATCAGTGCCTGATCAACTTCCCAAATAAACAGAAAATGGAATTGTAATATTAACATTAATATTAAAATTAGTAACCAAAATGAACCGAGTACACACACATATTTATTTGTTATATGGACAGTCTTTAATATTTACTGCAAAACGAAAAATATTCCACAATAAGAAATGTTTCTGCCTTAATGAATTTGCAAAATAAACTGCAAACAGTTTCTTTTTGTGTATTTAATATCAATAGATTTTTACTTGAGTTTTTTTTATTACGGTCTATATGTATAACGAAAGTTTCTTTACAGTCCCGTAGAAAAAGTTCTACTTTTTTCCAAACTAAAAGTTCAATATTTTCATTTCATCATACAGGTGTTGGTTCATATTGAAAAAGTTGCGTAGGTATTAGTAAGAACCACTACAAAAACGTGTTTTCTTAAGATTAGGAAATTATGAAATTGAAAAATTGTATAATTATAAAGTTGTAAAGCTGTTAAATTGTAAAATTGTGAAATTCTAAAATCGTGAAGTCGTAAAGTTGTATAATTGTAAAATTGTGAGACTGTGAGATTATGAATTTGAAAAATTTCAAAATTGAGAAATTATCAAGTTGAAAAATTGAGAAATTCTAGAAATGTAAGAATTGTAAAATTATGAAATTGTAAAGTTGTAAAATTGTACAATTGTAGAAATGTACAATTGGAACAGAAGACTGCGTATAACACAATTTACACAATCGAGGGAAACTTGCAAATATTTGTTTCCTTTACGACTTTACAAAGTTACAATTCTACAATTTCCAATTTTACAATTTTACAGCTTTACAACTCTAGAATTTTACAATTATCGTCTCGAGTCATCAACTCCATTGTTATAGACACGAGTCATTTTTTTTAATTTAATGCCACTTGAATCTCAAGGTAGAAATTATTTTGCAGTACTGTACAGACAATCCTCTTAATGTAAACTATATTTACAAATTTTGCAAGGTCTGACAATTTTACAAAGTTGTAAAATTTGTAAAATCGTGATATTGTATAATTGTATAATGATAAAATTGAACAATTGTAAAATTATAAAATCGTGAAATTGGGATATTATAAAATTCTGAAGTTGTAAAGTTATAAAATTGTAAAACTATACAATTGTGAGATTGTGAAACTGTAAAGTAACATATAAAATTGTATAATTGTAACCAAAATATTTCTAGATCAAGTCTAAAATCAATTGCAAACACTTCCGCACTCTACTAATTAATATTGTATTAAATGGAACAGAGTTGTGCAGAATTACAATTGAATTACTACAGGAATTATAATTATAAAGTAATTGACTTACATCGTAATTCAATTATATTGTAATTTATAATTCAGATCTTCATTCAATTAAATTACAATGTAATTCGTAATTGCAATGGAGTACAATTAGAAAATATTGACATTGTAATTAAATTACAATGTAATTCGTAATTAGAAAATACTTCGTAATTGAATTACATTAATTAGGAATTACGATGTAATTAAATTAAAATTAAAAATTAAGGATTGATAAAGTAATAGGTAAGAAGAGGTTGAAAAATCCATGTGTAGGTTTCAAACAGAAGGAATTCATTATTTTAAAATTATAATATCTAAACAGAAATAACTTCTGCGTTACACTTTTTTAAATTTCAACCATAAACATGAAATAGCGTTACGTATTATGAACGAGGGCGAGGAATAGAAACTACGCCGCACAGATAGCAAACAAGTATGTGAAAGAAAAACATATAAAAGTATATCGCACTTCTTCAAAATTCTGGACTATACTTAGGAGAGCTGTATTTTAATTCTATTGTATTTTAATTCTATTGTATTTCAATTATATTGTTTTCCAATTATGTATATTGTATTTCAATTATATTATTGTTTTTCAATTATGTATATTGTATTTCAATTATATTGTTTTTCAATTATATTGTATTTCAAATATAATACAATTATATTGTATTTCAGTTATATTGTTTTTTAATTATATATATTGTATTTCAAATATAATACAATTATATTGTATTTCAAATATAATACAAGTATATTGTATTTTAGTTATATTGTATTTCAATTGTACTGTATTTCAATTATATTGTATTTCAATTACACACCTGATTAAAATATTTAGTAATTGAATTAATTGAAAGGTTTGAATTATGTAATTCAGTTACGACGTAGTTGAATTACTATATAAATATAATTGAAGTACAATGTAATTCAATTGCGCAATTAAAGCACAACTCTGAAATAGAACTATAATCCAACTGTATTTAAAGCATTTCACAAATTTATATTGAATTGTGATGAGATTCTAAAGAGATAAATATGGGGAAAGCTTGCTCGGCATATCATCGCAGAGATACAATTTGTGCGCATTTTTCTTGGAATATTTTCCAAGCGATCGGAATAAACGAAAAATGCTAGCCGTCAGAGTAAATGAAATATTCTGCGCGTTAAACGTATTACATTTGAATGTTTCAGAGGGATATTTCGCGAGATCGGCAACGAACGATCAAATTTGCGAGAGAGAGAGATATAATTCATTCCGGAATATTTACGCTTCAACTTATTTAAATAACTGGACGTATCATAGTCCAGCGATACGCAGTCTAGCGACTGTTACTAAAATCCCAACTAAATTGTAAAGACAAAGCAGAAGCGAAATTAAACGTCCATCCAAATTGGGTTGCTGAGAGTAGAATTTTTTTGAATTCAGTTAAAAATATTATTGAAAGTTGAATTTTATGTAAATTTTTAAATACATATCATGTGTGTGTGATTGAAAGTTGAATTTCGATTTAAATTGGATTCGCCGAGAGTTGAGTTTGAATTTAGATTTAAATATAATGATTGAATGTTGAATTCGAGTGTAGATTTAAATATAATGCTTGCAAGTTGAATTTTTTTTTAAATTGGGTTGCTGAGAGTCGAATTTGTCTTAATTTAAAAAAAAAACATAATGATTGAAAATTGAATTTGAATTTAGATTTAAATATAACGTTACAAAGTTGAATTTGAACGTAGATTTGAAAATAGTGATTACAAGTTGAATTTCTTTTTTAATTGGGTTGCTGAGAGTTGTATTTGTGTTAATGTTAAACATAATGATTGGAAGTTGAATTTTTCAATGTAGATTTAAATACAATGTTTAAAAGTTGAATATTACTATTTAAATTGTGTTGCTGATAGGTGAATTGGAATTTCGATTTAAATGGGGTACTGAGAGATGAATTTGAATTTCAATTTAAATATAAAGATTGAAATTTGAATTTCGATTTAAATTAGGTGGCACATGTTCTCCTCATTTAGTACATAGAATCAAGATTCGTTCCTTCCAAGGAATACAATATTTTCGAGGCACTCTGTATACTTTAGAATAACTATATTCGTATTTTTAAAATAACGGCATTCGCGGTGAAATTCTAATGCTTGTAGTGTGCAGACACAACGTTTCGTGCGATTTTTCTATGACGGCAGCCCTAAGATAGTATAGTCTTCAACAAGTCCTCCACTAGTTTCGTTGTGAATACACCGTTGCAATTCTACCGTGCTGATGGAAAGCGAAGTTTATGGAAACCGGCAGGAAAATTCAGATGTTTGCGAATATCGTAAAACTGTTTTTCGATGTGTTTCACCGGGCTTGTCCACTGAACCACATCGACGGTCACAATAGCTGTCCACCCCACTTCGCACATCAAAATGTCATCATCTGGAATGATTGTGGAGGGGTGGACAGTTATTATGACTGACGGTGTAGGTCAGTACGTTCCTCTCGAAACTCTGGCCATGTTATCGATTAGCAGCGGTGGCTACTGTCAGTTCTTTACATTTAGTAAATGTTCAATTATGAAATTGTGAAAATGTTAAGTCGTACATTTGTACAGTTGTAAAATTCTACAGTTGCAAAGTAAAATAGTACAGTTGTGAAATTGTAAAGATGTAAAGTTGTAAAATTGTTCAATTGTAAAATTGTAAAGTTCTACATTTGTACAATTGTAAAATTGTGAAATTGTTAATTGTACCTTTGTACAATTCTAAAATTCTACAGTTGTGAAGTAATATAGTACAATTGTACAATTGCGAAATTGTAAAGGTGTAAAGTTGTAAAATTGTTCAATTGTAAAGTTCTACGTTTGTACAATTGTAAAATTCTACAGTTGTAAAGTGAAATAGTACAATTATGAATTTGTAAAGATGTACAGTTGGAAAATTGTACAATTGTGAAATTGTAAAATTGTAAAGTTGATCATTTGTGAAGTTGTAAAATTATACAATTGTAATACTGTGAAATTGTTAAGTTGTACATTTGTACAATTCTAAAATTCTACAGTTGTAAAGTAAAATAGTACAATTGTACAATTGCGAAATTGCAAAGTCGTAAAGTTGTAAAGTTGTAAAATTGTGGGACTGCGAAATTATGATATTGAAAAATTGTAAGACTGTGGAATTATGTAATCGAAAAATTGTGAGATTCTAAAATTGTAAAGTTTGTAAAATTGGGTAATTGCAAAAATTGTAAGATTGTAAAATATTGTAAGGTCGTAAAATTGTAAGATCGTAAAATTGTAAAATTGTGAAACTGTAAAGTTCTAATATTGTATAATTGTAGTCAGGAATATTACTTGATCAAGTCTGAAATCAATGTATGTACTTACTTGACAGCGGATCATTCTGAGTTTATATGGCTCCTGCAAAATGTTGAGTTAACAACTCCAAAAATCTATTGCAAAGTAATCGTTAATACGAATATTAATTAATCGAAAACTGTTTTTTCGATGCGTTTCAACAGGCTTGTCCGTTGACATCGACGGCCACAATAGCTGTCCACCCCACTCCGTGCATCAAAATGTCATCATCATCTGGAATGGTTGTGGTGGGGTGGACAGTTATTATGACTGACGGTTAGGTCAGTACGTTCCTCTCGAAATTCTGGCAATGTTATCGATTAGAAGCGGTAGCTACTGTCGGTTCTTTACATTTAGAACAACGTTTAATACACTCCATTCTAAGAACTTCAAATATCTTTGACAATGCTATTCACACAAGCGCAATAATTACAAAGAAAACTTATCAAAAGATTTATTCCAAATGTAACAGCCAAATAAAAATTTCAAAGGTGGCTTTCGGATGAGTTAGGGTACTTTAATTTGCAAAATTCAAATACAGCTGGACGATGCTATTGGAATGCATTAATTAAAACGAAAATTGAAGATTTATTTCCAATGTAACAGCTAAATAAAAATTTCAAAGGTAGCTTTCGAATGAGTTAGGACACTTTAATTTGCAAAATTCAAATACAGCTGGACGATGCTATTGGAACGCATAAATTAAAACGAAAACTGAAGATTTATTCCAAATGTAACAGCTAAATAAAAATTTCAAAGGTAGCTTTCGGATGAGGAAGGACACTTAATTTTGTAAAATTCAAATACTGCTGGACGATGCTATTGGAACGCATTAATTAAAATGAAAACTGAAGATTTATTCCAAATGTAACAGCTAAATAAAAATTTCAAAGGTAGCTTTCGGACGAGGAAGGACACTTCATTTTGCAAAATTCAAATACAGCTGGTCGATGTTATTGAAACGCAATAATTAAAACGAAAAGTGGAGATTTATAACTAATGTGCTGATATTTAAATCTACATTAAAATTCGACTTCCAATCATTATATTTAAATATACATTCAAGTTCAACTTTCAAACGTTATATTTAAATCGGAATTCAAATTCAACTTTCAATAATTATATTTCATGATGTTATTCATAAGTAATAATTAAAACGGAAGCTAAAGATTCATTCCAAATGTGTTGGCTACGCGAAAGATTTTGAAGGTAGGTTTCGGATGAGTTAAGACACTTGATTTTTCAAAATTCAAATACATCTGTCGATATGCTGCTCAAACGCGATAATTACAACGCAAAATTAACCGTTTAGCGCACTCGCCCGAGTTAAGTCGGGTTTAAGAAAACGATTTTCCTCCGCGCGCCCGAGTTAACTCGTGTGACCTGCAGTTTTGGTTTTCTATACAGGGTGAGTCTCGTAACGTGACGATCTCAAATAACTCTTAAGTTATTTGTTGTATAAAATAAATGTTCAAACGAATGTTACATGGTTCCTAGGGGGGCATACAGTGCTGCCATCTGATTTTTGTTACTTCGATTTTTTATCAAGATATGAAGGTGACCTTCAGTTTTTTCAATTGAATGCCCAATATTTTTGATCGAACTCGGATGAAGAGCACAAAATTCTGTCTAAAAAAGTATTGACCTTCATATATCATAAATCTAAAAATTAACGAGATATTATCGAAACAATTTTCTTTCTTCTTTGGATAATATCTCGCTAACTATTAGGTTTAAGACATATGAAGATCAACACTATTATACTCAGAATTTGATACTATAGCGACCTATGGTATAAAAAAAGGACATTCTATTTAAAAAAATCAAGGTGACCTTGAAATATCCTCTATGTCTCCACCCACACAGAAAATGTTTATGTCACAATATGAACACCTCTGTACCGTGCAAATTTTGTTCATAACATTTTTCTATATTATTACAAATAACGGATATATTTAAGGCGGACATAGTTATTGCTCCACCCTGTATACAAAATTTATACGGTATAGAGGGGGGCATATTAACTATTAGATTTATGATATATGAAGATCAATACTTTTTTACACAGAATTTTGTGCTCTTCATCCGAGTTCGATCAAAAATATTGGGCATTCAATTTAAAAAACTGAGGGTGACCTTCATATCTTGATAACAAATCGAAGTAACAAAGATCAGATTGCAGCACTGTATATCCCTGTATGAACATTTTTTTTGTACAACAAATAACTTACGAGTTATTCGAGATCGTCACGTTACGAGACTTACCCTGTATAAATACAGCGGAATATACTCGTTAGACAGTGTTGTGCTCATATCCTCTCACCCGAAACAAGGTTAAGCGAAGTAGGTGCAATTACCTTAGTCTTTTTTGCAGTAAACAACATTTTTTTGTGTTTGTTCTTTTGTATTTTAAGAAAATAGAGAATAAAAAAAATGGTGGAAAAACGACCACTTTTGAATTTTCAATTAGTGCGTTATGGGGTTAAGGATTTATTGCAAACGTGACGGTGGCTACGTAAAAATTTTAAAGCTAGTGTTTGGATGAAATAGGACATTTTATTTTACAAAATTCAAATACAGCTGATGACGCAGTCCGGATACAATAATTTCATTGAAATCTGGACATTTATCCGAAACACGGCACCTATGTAAACGTTTTAAAGGGGATGAGCTTTTAATTTAATCAATACACGTCAATCTAACTTTAGAAAAATGAAAGGGCTTTTAGCTTGTACGTTTTGATCGAAATATTTTGGAAAAACTCTTCCATATGGAATAGGAGCTTCACTAGAAATCGTAGATTGTTTATTAAACAAAGTCTACACCTGTGTATCTATAGATATCACGTTTGCAAATAAATAACTCTCTTTGTAATATTGTTTGTCCGTTGTTGCAACGTTTAGAAAATACTTTCTAAACTAAGAGTCCTTTCCAAAAGTAAGAAAAATATGAAATGACTGTCTTCTCGTACGGAAACTCTATAAACGACAAAATTTCGCTGGAAAAGAAACAATACTATATCTGTGCACTCCTTCTGTTCTTCATAATTCGATATCCTCGGGATTCTTTCTCTACAGTAGCCATTATATTTATACTCGAAACAATCCACTTTCCGTTAGCAAACCGAGTGCGAGTAGAAATAACAGAGACTCTCGACTAAATAGTTTGTTCAACGCGATTTACACTTTACATCATTCCTATTATAATGACTCTATTATTGTATTTTTGTATAATCTAACTATTATGTATTATATTGTATTTTAGTATAATTTCACTATTACATACACAGCGAATCGTAAAATGAGGCTCATACGAGACCAAACAAATTTTTGTTTTTATGTAATTCTTTTTAGAGATATCAAGGTCACCTTCATTTTTTTAAAATGGATCCACCCACTTTTTAAACATCTACAACGACAGTCCTTTTCATTATGAATTCAATCACTATAATTACTCAAGGTCATTCAAGGTCACAGACCGTAAAAACGTATAAAACAAAAATATGGACGCAGAATACCTGTATTTCATAAATGTTACAAATGTTGGCCGTCTACGTCGATACATGCCTGTAAACGGGCTCTGAGGGAATGTTGAACTTTAACAGGCACATCCGAGGTGATATTCGCACATGCTGTGATGATACGCTGATGTATGTATATCTTCAACTGTTGCTGGAGCATTCTTGTACACAGTCTCTTTATTTAGCAGACCCCACAGAAAAAAATCCAGTGCTGGCCATGAAACTGTTCCACCTCGTTCAATCCATCAGTTTGGAAACTCAGAATCAAACATTTTTCTTGCTATTCGTGCATAATGAGCAGGACACCAGGACAGCAGGTTTTGGAAAGGGACACTTTCCAACAAAATTGCCAGATCTTGAAAAAATTGAGCATATTTTTGTCCTGTCATCGTTCCGGTAATGATGTATGGACCGATTACTTTTTCATTAAAAATGCCACGCCATACGTTTAAGCTCCATTGTCTGGGTTACCCTTGGTTCGTCGACAACCCATTTCACCGACACGATTTGACCGACAGTAACTTCCATCGACAGTATGTTTTCATCGACATGGTCAAATTGTCGACATGTTTGGCCAACACTATGTTTTCATCGACACGGTCAAATCGTAGTCATATGATTTCATCGACAGTCCGTGTTTAGCGACAAATTTCAGTTCATTCATTTCTACTAACACCAAATTCGCGTATTTGCTAATGAAGATTAACCGTTATTGTAATAACAATAAATACAATAATTATACAAATATCAAGTAATGAAATTAAAGCGATATGAATAATGAACTCAAACCTGTCGTTAAACACGGACTGTCGATGAAAACATGTGACTACGATTTGACCGTGTCGATGAAAACATAGCGTCAGTCAAACCGTGTCGATGAAGACATTTTTCGACGATTCGACCGTGTCGATGAAAACATTGTGTCGACGAAAGTTACTGTCGGTCAAATCAAGCCAATGTGGATTATCAACGAACCAATAATGAGCATGCCGTAGATTAATTGGAGCATGTGTTAGTGAATGTTGATTCGTCCGCAAACAAGACATTAGAAAAAACTGAACGATTTTGATGCAGTCCCAATTGACAAAAAAATGAACTCGATTTCGAAAATCGCTTCCGTGCAATTCTTGATGTAGCAATATGTGAAACGGATGAAATTTATGTTGGGCCAGAACTCGTATTTCGCTACATTGTCTCATGCTTGCTTCTCGGGTAATTTCTCTCATACTCACATGTGGATTGAAAGCTATAGCTGCGAGAGTATTAATTTCATTGTCTTCAGTAGTCATGGGATTCTTTCGTTTACGCTTTCTTACATCTACACTTCCACTATTTCTAAATAACTTGTAGATATTAGTAAAAGTCAGCCTAGAAAGAGTGTTTCGCTCAGGGTACCTTTCTTCATAAAGCAATCGGGCTTGCAATGCATTTTGTCTACATTCACAGTAAACCGTTAACATGTCACACCTTTCAATAATTGAGGAAGACATAGCGGAATCGCTTTTGGAACATAGAGTTAGCAAATAAATCGCAGCGTAACGGCTAGAGGATGTTTGAAAACATTCCATAGCGTTGAAGGACCTTAGCATGTTCACTACAAGTCTCATTGGCAGTGCCGGAACTAGGACGTGGCGAAGGTGGCATCTGCCACAGGCGCAACGGTCGTAGGGGCGCAACGCACGCAGATCTCGTGGGGGCGCTACGCCAAATTTTTTATTTACATGCAGCGTAAAGGCGCGAATTTTTATCAGCAAGACGGGGCGCCGAAAGCATTGTAACGGACCGATTTCGCGATGCCTGTTAGCCCGCGAGTAACCAAGGTTCGCAAGGAGATTTAGGGATTAAAGGCGAAATCGGTTAGCGAAAATAAACAATATTTATTCAAAAAAGTATCTTAGTATGCGGTTATAGTGGAGCAGCGAGGAGAGCGTAGCTTCGAGGAGAACTGTGCGGTGAGCAAAGCGGTGCGGTGCGTGTTTATAGTGGAGCGGCGAGGTGAGCTGTGCGGTAAACAAAACCGGATAGTAACGAGGAACAAAGAAACTACATACTTTTTCTTTAGTATGTATCGAAATGTTGTCACGAATGTTGGTTTGTTTTTGCCGCGCTGGTCACCGCGCCGCTATCATCTGCGTCGCCTTGCTCGCAGCTCTTATCATCGCTCCACTATATACAGCTGCATTTAATTACATTGGTTTGTTTTCGCCGCGCCGCTATCATCGATGTTCGCCGCTCCACTATAACCGCACCCTTAGATTCGGAACGTTCCTTCAGCAAGCTGAAGCTTATTAAATCATATCTGCGCTCCTCTTTGGGTCAAAAACATTTGGCGAATATGTCTATTTTGTTAATTGAGGAAGAAATAGCAACCCGCCTCAATTACGATGAAATAATCAACCTATTTGCGGGAGCGAAGTCTATCAAAGTTTTGATATGAATAATATATTACCAAAAATTTTGTAAAGACGTATACATTTATACTTATGTTTCATTCATTTGTAATAATTATACGATATGGAAAAATATTTGAGTCCAATATATTGTATTTTTTCATTATACTACATAGATGGTAGCGGCGCATGTCAGGTTGGTGCCACAGGCTCCGAAGCGGCTAGTTCCGGCTCTGCTCACTGGTGATGAACGTATTCTGCTTCCATATATTAGTTTAATACGTTTGTTCTGTCCGTGACCTTGAACAACCTTGAGTAATTATAGTCCCTGAATTCGTAATAAAAGGGACTGTAATCGTAGATGTCTAAATAAGGCGGTTCCATTAAAAAAAAAAAACGAAGGTGACCTTGATATCTCTAAAAAGAATCACATAAAAACAAAAATTTTTTTGGTCTCGTATGACTCTCATTTTACCATTCAACTTTGTCTTCAAGACATTTAATGTATCTTTGAAAACAACAAGGAGATATTTGAGGTGATAACGTTAGGTGATTCTCCCTGTATTTACCTATACTCGAAACAATCCACTTTTCGTTGTCAAACCGAGTGCGAGCAAAGATAATAGAGACTCTCAACTAAATAGTTCGCTCAACGCGACTTACACCATTGTTATAATGGCAGAGCAAACGTGATAGATAATTAGATGGAGGTTTAATGAGTATATGAGCATCGTACTCGAAATTATATTAATGGAAGGGAGAAGAATAGTGAGAGATAGTATTCTAGATTTTTTAATCTCACACATACATTATGCGCAGAGTTGGGCATTAATCGTTTAAATTGTAATCAAGATTGATTATTTAATGTGTACGATTAAGAAAAGAAATCGTCCAAAAATGGCATTATTTTAAATAGAAAATATTTCAAATACTATTTAATATTTTAGATTTTATTGTGCTGAAAGAAAATAGTATTTTAAATAAGATATACAATTTCGAAAATGAAATATTTCTATTTTAACAATCTGAATCTCAAAATAAAATATTTCTATTTCAACAATTCGATCCACAAAATAAAATATTTTTATTTTAACAATCTGAAACACGAAATAAAATATTTTACTTTTTGCATTGTTACAATACTCTGAGAAACCGCATAAACATACAGTCTATCTTATCGTAAAAAAACGATTGGTACACTCATAAATGTACTGAATTCAATAATATTTGGAATTAAAATTGAAAATAGAGACAAAATATAAATATTTTCAACATTCTTTAAATAAAATACTATTTTCAAAAAAATTACTGCCTCAAACAAATTATTTTAGGTAATTATGCATAAAAGGTCCCACCTCACCGATTTTGTGTGATAAAATTTAAATATGTTATAAAACTCAAAATTCTGAACAACTTTTTCCTATACATGTAACCGCCGCTCAGCCTTAGTTTGTGAGATATTTGCGAAAAACTGCAGCTACTACTACATAGAATTTTGCCTATACGTGCACGCCCGTGCCGTGCGTATGCGTCAGAATGATGCGACTGCTCGTCAACCGTTTCTACAGAAATATCACTATATACGATCGTCGTCAACAAATTAAATCGTTGCCAAGAAGATATTGATTTTTCGAGAATTATATGGTAATATTGATTTCTCGAGAATCATATGATTCCCGAAACCATTTACAATTACAAGTTTTTACACTTATCTCGAAAACTAAAGCCGACCGACAAAAATTGTAAAGGGAAATGTTGTTCAGAATCATGGTCTTGACAACATATCCAAAGCTCGTCGAAATTGGAGAGGATTCACATCATCGAGAAACTTTTGTTCGTTGCGGCATCACGGCGCTACACCACGCTCACCTGCCGGCGCGCCGGGCAGTACGCGTCTAGCTCGCGCTCTGATTGGTCCGTGTTTTTCGTTAATAACTCCTTAACGAAGCCGCGTAGGCTATTTTCGTAAAGGAAAATGTCGCTTGAAATGATCTCGGGAACCTTCCATTTCATTAAACTAAGCCAATTTTGAGACACCCTGTATAGAGTTGCCTGTTAATACACACACATATACATACATCTTCCGTACTTCAACCCTATAATCGTCAATCGTTATTTAAAAGAAGAAATCATCGAAAAATCGGAAACTGATTCAATCGATTGATGAAGTTAATCGCCATACGGTCTATCCATAAATTGTAATAAGGAGGGAGATAGAGACAGAGAGCGGAGATGGAGAATTGACAGAAGTATATCTCAACAAAAACTCAGTTTACATTATTTTTCAGTATTCATACAGTTTTGATTCCGTATTTCATATCGAAGTTTCGTTTAATCGTTAACCGCAATTAACGATTTATAAGTATTTAATCGTTAACCACAATGAACAATTTATAAGTATTTAATCGTGAACCGCAATTAACGACTAAACTAGGAGATTAATTGTTAATTGCGATTAACGCGATTGAAGTAGAAATTTATTCTTCAATCGTTGATTAAATTTTTGCCCATAATATTGCGTATAAATCATTTTCGGCGTTCTGGAGTAGTTCAGTTACACGATATTGAGTTAACAACTCCGAGAATGTATGAATGCCTAATTATGTACTATTGTATTTATCTATATTTATGTTGTATTGCCTTTTTGTATAATTATTTATTATTGTAATTTCCTATAATTTAACTATTGTATTTTTGTACAACTATGTATTACTGTATTTTTGTGTAATAATGTATAAGGTATTACTGTATTTTGTACAATTATCCAGTAAGCAAAATGCTTGATTTTTTACCAGCATCTACGTCAGCAGAAGTATAGCTTCCTGTTGGCAGAAATAGCCGGCACAAGCTGACGGCAGAATGCTGGCAGAATGCAGGCAACTCGGTCTTGAATTCGGTGCTGCCCTCTTAGGCAAAGGCAGAATTCAGGACCGAGCTGCTAGGCATCTGCGGCACAGTAAGTATCGGCAGGGTGCGCAGTCCAAAATCGAGCAGATTTCGAGCATCCTCTGCTTCGAGCAGCATTCTGACAGCGTTCTGCTGGCATCGTACGATTGCAGGCTGTGCTCGATATCTGCTCGAGGCAGGCCTGGCTGACTGGGAATGTTTTATCGTATTATTGTATGTATAACCTTATAATTATGTATTATTGTATTTTCGTACAATTATGTATTTTTTATTATCATGTTTTCTATTGTTAGTTGTAATTATTATTATTATTATTATTATTATTACGTATTTTGTATAATCGAAGGGAAAACAATACTGACTAGTATTTCAGATTTTTAAATCTCAACACACATTTTTGCGTATAAATCATTTTCAGTTTCGTGGAGTGGTTCAGTTACACACAATACATATATTGAGTTAACAACTCCAAAAATGTATTGCAAAGTGGTCGTTAATACGAATATATTAATTATGAAATACGAGTGAAAATATGACGTAAGCATTTTTGATTTGAGAAATTATATGATATTGTGATTTATTATGTTACATGTAATTTTGAAGTGTGCATAAATCTTGTTTAATTCCATAGCATGGTTCGGTTCTTAATATTGAGTTAACAACTCCAAAAATGTATTGGACAGTGGTCGTTAATACGAATATATTAGTTATGAAATACGTGTGAATATGACGTACAGCAGTTTTGATTTCAGAAATTATATGACATTGTGATTTATTATGCTACAATACATGTAAGTTTTACGTGTGCATACTTTGCATACTTTGGTTCCTAATATATATTGAGTTAACAACTCCAAAAATGTAATAACCCCTTGCCTTACAATATATAGTGCCAGACTTGTGTTGAAAATTCAGAACAGAGTCTAATAAATATGTATGTTATTAATTTCGTTTAAACCGAAATGAAATTCTATTTTGGTTTTCTTAATGTATAGTTATTGGAGAACACGTAGGTATACAATATATATAAATTTTCTCCTTTTCAGAAAATGACGAACTACAATAAAAGTTGTAATCACTGAAACCGTAAAATAAGTGGTAGGACAAGGGGTTAATGTCTAATTATATTATATTATATTATTAATATTATATTACTATATTATATTATCATATTAATAATGTAATATGTATTATTTTGTATTTTTGTATAATGATGTATCATATATTATTCTGTTTTTGTATATTTATATTCTGTTGCATTTTTGTATAATTGTTTATTATTGTACTTGTGTATAATGATGTGGTATTATATTAGATATTATACAATATACAAGGTAGTTTGTATCTCCCAAACAAACGGCAACAAACATTCACCGAATACAGTAAAATAACTGTAAACAATGTCAGCCCGGACACCTAATGGATTCCCAAGGGATTCCCCGGACTGACATATAGTTCCATTAAAAAAAAACGATGAATCGCCAATTTATTAGCGTCATTGTTTACCGCGTTGCTTGTGCGCGCTAACTTTAACGTGTCATCTCCAAGCGTCGGACACGTGTCACGACCACGATGTTCTATTTGACGCATGGAAAACCAAATGAATTCTATACACACACGTTTATTTATACAGCGTGAGTCACCTAACGTTATCACCTCAAATATCTTTGTTATTTTCAAACATACATTCAACGTCTTCAGGAGTCTTCAACGTCATCAAGCTCACCTTCATTTTTTTTAAATGGAACCACCCTGTTTTAAACATCTGCGATGACAGTACCTTTCGTTACGAATTCAGTAACTCCGTGGAAGTTCACGAAACACTGAAGAATATGTAAACATAGTTCCAGTGTGCTATCATTTTGTTTGTATCGGATTATGTGTTCCCCTTCCAATTAAGAGAACTCATTGAACTAAAGTCAATATATGTTCTGTTTACATATTCGCAGAAGGTATGTTTCACACACTACATAGAGTTTCCACGCTAGCGTAATCTTAACACGAGAAATTAAAGATAGCACGCGTGTGCTATCTTTTTCTTTGGGAGTGTACGAAAGCCGTTGCTAAAACAAACATTGACAGCGAACACGTCGAAACTGTTGAATCCAAAGTCGCCTAATCATATTCTCACCATCCCTTCATTTCTGATTCAAATCGATATACTCTAACTCGAAATGCGGCTGTTATCATTGCTTGATTCATAGTCTTGTTTAAATGTTACAACACTTTTAAATGTTTAGTAATTGATTCGATATCAACATAGTTAACACTTTACTTACCGGAAGCCTATTACATAGGATTTTCAATAATTGTGCTGCACCAAAAGAAAGCATAGAAATTTTCTTTTATATTGCAATCTTAAATGGAACTATTAGATGACGTTATTGAGGATGATTTGTTAGTTCACAATGAAAATTGCTGTTGCTATTGAAGGTTCCATTAAAAAGTGTTGAGCCATGTGCCATAGATTTTTCAAAATTATGCAATAATCACTGGTCGCTAATGTGTTAATAATGTACACAATATTTTGAATAATGGTACATCAATTTTTAGTGATAACTCTGGGTTATCTTAGTTAAATCTTGAAGATAGAAAGGGAATGTTGTCATCCACATAAGCCCGGACGTGGCAGTGCACGTGTCAAGAACGTTCTGTACATTTTATAACTCCAGCAATTATAAAAGAGCAAGTGGCTGTGACTGATCCAGTAGTTCTGACACTAACAACGCTAGATATCGCTTTGTGTACAGAATTAAATCTTGAAGATAGACGGAGGATCGTATCATCTTCATATGCCCGGACATAGAAGTGAACGTGTTAAAACCGTTCTGCTAAGGACAATTATAAAAGAACAAGTGAGGGTAACTGATCCACTAGCCCTGGAGCTAACAAGGCTAGATTGCGATTTGTACAAAAATAAATCTCGAAGGTAGACTGAGGATTGTATCATCCTCACATGAGCCCGTTAGTTGACAAGTGAATTAAGTCCCTTTTCTTAATATTGTATAAATTGGACTTCCGTGTAATATCGTACAAAAAATTAAATACACAATGTAACTTTATTGTAACCACAGAAAACGAAAGAATAGTAATTATGTAATTATAACTTAAAATAAAATCCATATTTTTTTCAATAACACTGTCCAACAAATTTCAACCTTTTTTTTGTATTTCGATTTCCTCTATGCGATTCTTATAGAGTTTTTTCGCACTGATTCCGAATCTGTCCTTAATTTTTCTCTTATACGTACAGTTTTTGAGAAAATGGAGTTTGAAAAAAAGACATATTTTTCAACTTTGAACAAATATTGTGATATACAAAACGTTACAGTACAACACTGTTAAATGGTAATGCTTTCTGTAAATCGATGCTACATACATAAATATTATTTGCACACCTTTTGCATTTTCTATATCCTCTTTCATAGAATTACGTGCTACTTCTGCTTTTCGTAAATGTAACTCATTCTACATCTAGCTACTTTCTGCATCTAGTTAATTTTATTTTATATTCATCACATCTTTTGCATGTATCTTTCCGTGGTGCTTTAAACTGCAGATTAAAACGCGTATTAAATATACATATGACGATTCACGTGCTCCTTTACTGGTAGTGTGTTTAATTCAGAGCATTTTTCTTTATGCAACATATACATTTTCCGAAGATTGAGATTTTCATTTAGATACTGTCGGTTTGGATTGTGTTCACGTGTGTAATGAGATACATTAGCAGGAAAACTTTGAATATGATCATAAACATTTATAATATGTAGTATCTCCGCTGAGTTTACGCGGATTTGCTGCTTTACCTCTAGCGTTATTTCTAACAGATTTATCTTCCGCGTATACGTATACATATATGTAAATACCAGTTTCCTTTTATACAGGGAGGTCCGTTTAAATACGAACACCTAAATATCTCTTCAGGTTATTGTGATGCAAAAAATATTTGTTACGTAATGTGCATGGTGTCAATGGACCAAATACCTGGCACTCTGGCACGAATATTTTTTTCCGAGGGTCATTTTCTTCGGAGTTGTCAAGGTCATCGATGTTTTTTGGTACATAACTACTTTTTTTTATTCTGTAACTGATGAAAAATACATTCAGATACGTATAATAACATGACATTGACCTTGATTGAGGTAATAACTATTAGACGTCTAATAGTTATTACCTCAATCTGAATGTATTTTTCATCAGTTACAGCAATAAAAAAAAGTAGTTATGTACCAAAAAACATCGATGACCTTGACAACTCCGAAGAAAATGCCCTCGGAAAAAAATATTCGTGCCAGAGTGCCAGGTATTTGGTCCATTGACACCATGCACATTGCGTAACAAATATTTTTTGCATCACAATAACCTGAAGAGATATTTAGGTGTTCGTACTTCAACGGACTTCCCTGTATATGGATATACATATGTTCCGTGGAATAATGGAGTAAGTCCAAGAGATTGGACTTATGCCATTATTAAAGATATTTTTGCAGGCACTTCATTTATGATGTAAAATTGATTCGTGATTTTTATTTACATAATACAAAGTATACACAAGTTAATGTGTTAAATAAAACAAGTATTCTTAATGCTTACTGTTTCTGTAAAAACTCAATTTTTCGTAATTTTGGACTTATGCCACCTGTCCACTAAGGGGCTCATATGGCCAGACATAAAAGTGAAGTGTCAAAACCATTCTGATAAGAATAATTATGAAAGAAAAATATTGATTCTAACTGGTCCACTGTTTCTAGAACTATTAAGCTATCATCTATATATCATCTATGTATCATCTATAATCCATATGGTATATCTCCGGACGAGGCAGTGACCATGTCAAACTCGTCCTAACAATTCAAATTCCAATCCCAACAATGCCAAAACAACTTCGCACCTCTAGAACCAATGAACAATCTCTCCACTAGCAAGAGTGTTATGGACGTATGTGATAATTAGTCCGAGGTTAGATCACCCTCGCTAGAAGACTAGCTTATATAACAATATAAGAACTCAAGAATTGTGACTCACCAAATCTTCAAAAAGACTCGGCAAGCTCTAGCTTGCAAGCTCTACCAGCGGGTAGCACACAGTCGTGTCAAAATTGTTTAATCAGTAGGTAAACTCAGTGCCTGAACTTTGAAACGATTTAATCCATCACTGATTTATTTTGCATGGACACTAGGAGTGTGCAGTGTGCAGACTGTCTTATGTATCGGACGTCCGAGTGTTCGGGTCGGGTCCGTCGAATTCGGGCGGTGTCGGTCGGGCGTCCGTAACAATCGAACGCTCGGGTAGTCCAAGACTTTCGGACGGTCCGATATTGTCGGGCATTTCGATACAATTGCGATTTCGGACCCAGAACAACAATTTCGGGCAGTTTAACACCTTCAAGCAGTCTTCAAGCAGATTAATGAAAGCGGCTCATCGTGTATTCGAAATTTAAATTATAATAATTCTTAATATAAATTTAAGTTTAATGTGTGAATTGTTTCTCTGATGACGGGGAATGAGTGGAGCGAATGGAAGACACGTTGCGCGTGCGAGACGGGGATTGAGTGGGGCGAATGGGAGACACGTGCGCTCCGCGCGCGACCAATTTACTACGGCTTTGAGGCGTTTCAGGAGAAGGCACCATGGAGATCGCGCGCGCACGGTGCTGGAATGGAATAGTGGAAGGGGAAAGTAGGGGAGTACGGAAGCTCGGATCCGAGCTCAATCTGGCGACCAGGGTTGCCATATTCAGCGGCCGCCAGGCCCCTTACGTTTCCGTCCCTCGCCTAGATGCTCCGTAAAGCCTGCCTTCGCTTCCCCCACTCTTACCACTACGCTGCTGCGCCGCGTGGAGCATGCTACCGACTCGGTACGCGGCAGCGTAGTGGTAAGAGTGGGGGAAGCGAAGGCAGGCTTTACGGAGCATCTAGGCGAGGGACGGAAACGTAAGGGGTCTGGCGGCCGCTGAGTATGGCAACCCTGCTGGCGACACTGACTACTCGTGCGTTCGTTTGTCACGGACGCCCGGACGAGACCGCCCGACTTTTTCCGAGCCCGTCCGAAATCTCGGACGTCCGCACACCTCTAATGGACACAACTGACACGAATCTTTCGGTGATCCTTGCTAAAACGTAAAGGTGAACCTTTCGGCGAACCTTCAGGAAACCGTGACGGAACCTTGCGGAACCGATTCGCAGCGGTACGAGGACTGCGATACTCAGGCCGTGGAAAACGTGTTAAAAATGTTCTAATATGGACAACAGGGGCGTGCGAGTACCCGAAATTTCGGAAGTTTATAAAGTTCGAATACCCGCGATTTCAGGTACCCGAAATGGTAATCGGGTCGAGTCGAGTCGGGGTCTCGAAAGTTTGCAATATTCGGGTACTCGAAGTTAAAGTTGCGGCAAGTCTGTGATTAAAGCAGCAATAAATAACTCTGTGCATATTAACCCTTTGCACTCCGTTTTCGCTGACAATTCGATATTTCAAATATGAACTTTAAATCCACTGTCGCTGCTACAGCGACACGACTGTTCTGCGTACTAATATGTATAGTGCTGGAGTTGTTGGTCACTATATGAATCACTAGGCTGGAGTGCTAAGGGTTAAGATGTCCAATCATCGGTTGTAATAATATTTCGATTTCTAGTAAACACCGTTTACAAAACGCTGATTTGACCGCAGACTTGCCCCAACTTTAACTTTGTGTACCCAAATATTGCAAACATCCGGGTCCCCGACTCAACCCGACTCGACTGTCATTCCGGGTACATTACATCCACACAAAAAGTCATTGTGAATGATCCACTTGCTCTAAAACTAAATTAAATCTTGAAGGTAGAATGAGGATTGTCTCATCCACATATGCCCGGACTAGGGTTGCCATCTGCGAGTCCCGGCAGGCCCCTCGCCGAGCTGTGCTGCGAACGCCGCCTTTGCTTCCTCCACTCTTCCCACTAACGCTGACGCGTACGTAACGTAAACGTGTCAAGAACGTTCTGATAAAAACATTTTATAATTCCAACAATTATAAAAGTCATTGTGACCGATCCACTGGTTTTAGAGCTACCAAAACTAGATCGCGTTCCGTGCTAAACTAAATCTCCAAGGTAGACGGAGAATGTTGTCATCAACATATGACCGGCGGTGAACGTGTTAGAAACGTACTGAACACGTTTTATAATTCCAACAATTATAAAAGTAATTGTGACTGATCCACTAGTTCTGGATCAAAGTAAGCTTGCGGTGTGTACAAAATGAAATCTTGAAGGTAAATGGAGAATTGTGTCATCCACATATGCCCGGACGTAGACTTGAACGTGTCAAAACAGTTCTGATATGAACAAATATACAGGAACAAATGATTGTGAGTGGTCCATTAGTTCTACAGCTACTCAGCTAGGTTGCGATGGATACAAAATTACATCTTGAACGCGACACCGATAGTCGCAGTCGTCGGCACAGTGCAAACGCCCGTCCGTCATCACAATGTGTAACACCAATATTTAATCTTCTTTATTTTTAATTATTTTTTTATGGAACTTCCATCATCATATTCGTGGTATTTTTCTCATGCAAAATGATACCAAACACGATATATTTTCAACTGTATTAAGTGGATTAATTGACGATGAACGTTTCGAACGCAAGGAAGGATAGCGTATAAAAAAGGAAGAGACTCGAACAGTTGCCGTCGCGGAGCCGGCACTGTTCAAAGGCCCGCGCGTGGTCTCCGTGTAAAGACACGTGCTGTCCTTCTCTACGTTCGGCTCGGCCTTTGGAGATAAGAAATAGCTAACCTATACGATAGATGCGACCAATTCCCCCTGAGGCTGTCGCGCCTATAGAGGATATACTGTATGTCTGTACAAAATTAGATCTTGAAGACAGAGGAGGAATGTTGTCATCCACACATGTGCCCGGACGTGGAGTTGAACGCGTCAAGAACGTTCTGTTAAAAACATTTTATAATTCCAACAATTATAAAACAACAAGTGGTTGTTACTGATCCACTAGATCTACGGTTAACAAAGCTTGATCGCATCATGAGTTAAATTAAATCTTAAAGCTAGACGTAGAAGTGAACGTGTTAAAAACATTCTAATAAGATCATTTTACAATCCCAACAATTATAAAAGTAATTGTAATTGTACAAAATTAAATCTTGAAGGTTGATGATGGATTGTATCATCCTCATAAACCCAGACATAAAAGTGAACGTTTTAAATGATTGTCATCGATCCATTAGATCTGGAGCTAACAAAGCTAGATTGCGTTGTGCACAAAATTAAATCTTGTAGGTGGACGCGGAGAACGTTGTCACCCACATATGACCGGCAGTGAACGTGTTAGAAACGTTTTAAACATTTTAAACGTTTTCTGATAAGAACCTTTATAGTTCGAACAATTATGAATGAACAAGTGGCTGCTCCAGATGCACTGGTTCTACAGCTAATAAAGTTAAATTGCGTTGTATACAAAATTAAACCGTTTTTTTTAACAGATTAAGTAAAACCGTTCTAATAAGAACAATTATAAAAGAACAAGTGATTGTGACTGATCCATCAGTTATGCAGCTAACAAAGCTAGATTGCGTTGTACAAAATTAAACTTTGAAGCTTAGACGTAGAAGTGAACGTGTTAAAATCGTTCTAATAAGAACATTTTACAATCCACACAATTATAAATGTCATTGTGACTGATCCACTAGTTCTAGAGCTACCTTAGGTAGATTGCGTTCTGTACAAAATTAAATCTTGAAGATAGAAGAGGAATGTGTCATCCACAAATGCCCGGACTTGGCAGTGAACGTGTAAAAAACATTCTGATAAGAGAACAATTATAAAAGAAAAATTGATTGTGACCTAATCCATTAGTTCTGGAGGTGACAGTATTAGATCGCATTATGTACGAAATTAAACCTTGAAAAATGTGTGCGATGGGTACAATATTAAATGTTGAAGGTAGACGGTCATATAATGACCGGATGCTGTAATGAACATATCAAACCCGTTCCAACAATTCCAATTCCGTTCTCAACAATTTCAAACAATCGTCTCACCTCTAGTAACAGTGTACAATACAAACAATAACAATATTTCCACTAGCAAAACTGTAATCAATAGACTGCGGATTTTATGCATTTATGACAAAAATCGGTGGATGTAATTTAAAACAGTAAAAACATTAACCCTTATCCGTCCCTCATTTCACGAACTGAATCTGTCCCTCGGTGTCCAATTGACACATTGATACAAAGAATCGATAAAATAACAAATCAAACGGTTACTTTCTGATGTTTTTTTTCTTGAAATTGATGAGTTAACATTTACATTTTTGGTTTTTGCAGTTATATGTTTTGCACTAAAAAAATAAGTCACCAAATTTCGAACAAATTTACCTACAAATAACAGAACAGTATAACTTATTTCGGGAAAACTGTATCAAATTGACACGAGGATCGGATGAGGGTTAAGACAATTTAAGAATACCCATATGTTATTCTCAATTAACTAAAATTGTTGAAAATAGTCTTGCAATTGACGAAGACAATTTTTATTTCGCATGAAGAACCGCTGTCTAGTAATCAACATACATGTCCTCCCAATAGATCGCTCTCGATCTCCGTCGCTGGAAGACTAGCTTATAACAATACAAGAATCATGACTCAATAGAGCGTTGGTCGGCAAGTCAGCGAGCTAACGTTGTAATTATAGGGGTAACCAGGGTAGCAGAGCGGGTACAGGACTACAATTTGTAATTGTAGGGGCAAACCACAAGGGTATCAGAGCTAGTACTGCAAAAGCTCTAGCTTGCAAGCTCTGCCGGCGGATAACAGCTAGTACACAGTCGGGTTAGAATTGTTCAGCCAGTAGCTAAACTTCCCAGCGATTTACTTCGTCACTGATTTATTTCGCACGAACACAACCGACACGAATCTTTCGGTAAACCTTCAGGAAACCTTTCGGTGAACCTTCAGGATATCTTGAAGAATCCTTACGGAAACCTAGTGGAACCGATTGGCAGCGGCACGAGCGTCGCGAGGCTCAGGCCGAGGAAACAGTGTTAACCATTTGCACTCCTTTGTGGATTGTGACTCGACATCACAGAAAGAAAAATGTACATAAAACGGGTTTTCATATGTATTTGGTTCTTAATTTATTTATTTAATTGTCTTATTTTTTAGTTAAAAACAAATATATAAGTTCCACAAATGCAAATTTGAACAACGTTTAAGAGCAATATTTAATATAATTAGTGAATAAAGTTGTTTAAAATAAGTAACAGTCGAGAGGAAGTCTCCTTTGAAATAAATTTTAAATAAGACGCTTAAAATAGTAGGGAATTGTTAGCAACGAAATTGAAAAATAATTCGAAGTGCAAAAGGTTACAAATGTTGTAATAAGAACACTTCTAATTCCGACAATTACGAAAGAACAAGTGGCTGTGACTGATCCATTAGAAAGCTAGATTGCGTTGTATACAAAATTAAATCTTGAAGGTAGATGGAGGATTGTATCATCCACATGTGCTCGAACGTACAAGTGAACGTGCCAAAAACGTTCTGATCAAATTATTTTATAATTCCAACAATTCTAAATGATGTTGTGACTGACATCATTCTGGAGCAAACAAAGCTGGATTGCATTATATGCACAATTAAATCTGGAAGCTAGACGTAGAAGTGAACGTGTTAAAAACGTTCTAATAAGAATATTTTACAATCCCAACAATTATAAATGTCAATGTAACTGATTCACTGGTTTTGGAGCAAACAAAGCTAGATTGCATTATATGCTAAATTAAATCTCGAACCCACCCGTAGGATTGTATCATCCACATACGCCCGGACGCGCCACTGAACAATGTCAAAAGCCGACCTAACAATTCCAATTCCAATCCCAACAAACAAACTTCTCTTCTACCAATGAACAAACAATAACAATGTCTCCTCTAGCAAAACTGTAATCAACATACATGGTCCTCCCGATAGATCGCTCTCGATCTCCGTCGGTAGAAGACTAGCTTAGAACAAGACAAGAACACAAGAATCGTGACTCACCAAATAAATCACCTAGTCGGCAAGTTATAGGTGTAGTAGTAACCAAGGTAGCAGAGCAAGGTACAGGTCCACAAATTATAATTGTAGAGGTAACCAGAGTAGCAGAGCAGGTGCAGCAAGAAGCTCTGGCTTGCAACCGGCGCGTGGCGGGTAGCACACAGTCGCGTTAATATTGTTCAATCAGTAGCCAAACTCACTCAGTAGCTAAGCTTCCCAGCGATTTACTCCGTCACTGATTTATTTCGCACGGACACAACCGACACGATCCTTTCGGCAAACCATTCAGTAAACCTTTCGGCGAACCTTTCGGTGAATCATCAGGAAAAGAAGGTTTCACACACAACCAAGATTCTTCAAGAAGAATTGAAACCAAGATTCTTCAAGTAAGAATTCAATTCAAGAAGAAATGAAACTAGGATTCTTCAAGAAGAATTGAAACCAAGATTCTTCAAGAAGAATTGAAACCAAGATTCTTCAAGAAGAATTGAAACCAAGATTCTTCAAGAAGACTCCTTGCGGAAACCTCGCGGGAACCTTGCAAGACTCTTTCGGGGGCTCAGACCGAAGAAACATGTTAAAAATATTCTATGTGAACGTGCTAAAAATGTTCTAAAAAGAGCACTGTATAATTCCAACAATCAACCATTAATCAATTCCAAAAAAACAAATGAATAAATATTGAAGGTAGATGGAGGATTGTATGATCCATACATGCCCGGCCGTAGAAGTGAACGTGTCAACAACGTCCTGATAAAAACATGTTCTAATTCCAACCGTTATAAAAGTCATTGATTCACTAGTTCTAGAATTAACAATGTTAGATTGCATTGAGCGTTGAATGTAAATCTTGAAGGTAGACGTAGAAGTGAACGTGTTAAAAACGTTCTAATAAGAACATTTTATAATTCCAACAATTATAAATGAACAAGTGCGAGTGAACGTGTAAAAACATTCTCAAAAGAACAATTTTAAAAGAAAAATAGATTGTGACTAATCCACTGGTTCTAAAGCTAACAAGCTGGATTGTGATGTGCACAAAATTAAATCTTGAAGGTAGACGAAGAATATGGTCAGCCACATATGATCGGACATGGTAGTGAACGTGTTAAAAACGTTTTGATAATAACAATTGTAAGAGAACAAGTGATTGTGGCTGATACACTGGTTCTGGAGCCCACAAAGCTAGATTGCCTTGTATTCATACTTAAATTTTGTAGGAAGATGTAGAAGTGAACGTATTAAAAACGTTCTAATAAGAACATTTTACAATTCCACTAGTTCTAGAGCTATCTTATAATTAGCTAGATTGCGTTGTGTACAAAATTAAACCTCGTAGCTTAGACGTAGAAGTGAACGTGTTAAAACCGTTCTGATGAGAACATTTTATTACAATCCCCACAATTATAAGTGTCATTGTGACTGATTTACTGGTTCTGGAGCTAACAAAGCTAGATTGCATTGTGTCCTAAATTAAATGTTGAATGTATAAGAGGAATGTTGTCAGCCACATATGCCAGAACGCGTTACTGAACACGTCATAAACCGTCTTAACAATTCCAATTCCAGCAATAACAATGATTAACACAGTTAAAATTAATAACAATATCTCCACTTGCAAAACTGTCATCGTCGTACATAGTCCTCCTGATAACGTAGATCGCTCTCGATCTCCGTCGCTGGAAGACTAGCTTATAACAATACAAGTACACAAGAATCGTGACTCACCAAATAAATCACCTAGTCGGCAAGTCAGCGAGCTAACGTAGTCCGGTCCACAGTTTATGGGGGTAGTAGGAACCAGGGTACCAGAGCGGGTACAGGTCCACAATTTGTAATTGTAGAGGTAACCAGGGTAGCAGAGCAGGTGCAGCAAGAAGCTATAACTTGCAAGCTCTAGCTTGGAACCGGCGGGTAGCACACAGTCGCGTTAAAATTGTTCGATCAGTAGCTAAACTTCCGAGCGATTTACTCCGTCACTGATTTATTTCGCACGGACACAACCGACACGAACAATTCGGTAAACCTTTCGGTGAACCTTGGGGAAAACCTTGAAGAATCCTTGCGGAAACCTTGCGGGAACCTACTAGCGAGGCTCAGGCCGAGGACATGTCAGAGCGCGCGCGATCCGGGGTTGAAGGTGAACGAGGCTACCGCGGTGAGAGTCAAAGCGGTACTGCGAGGCTGGTCGCGACCCGGCGTCCCCTTCCACCATCGACCCGGAGCCCGGCAACCAACCGAAACCGAGGATTCTTAGACGTTTAAACTGCTTCCGTTGGATCCCCCAGCTAGCAGCCGATACCTGTTTTACGAGAGGGTGGATTTCTACTACCCCCGAGACGCGCCACTTTCGGCGGTCTCTCACGTGTTGCGCACCCTGTAAACACCGATCATCTGGATTTCATTCAATTACCGGATAGCTTGATTCGCCGCTCCGAGGGGTTTGACGAAACCCTAAACGCGGAATCTAACCAGAAATCAATTGTGTTGACTAATGGTGTAAGAATTTTTATGTATGTCAATATTTTTTTGGATAATTAACATTGTTCATTGAATCATCCCCTTTATGTTTTTACTGCGATATGTATAGAGAAAATCTTGACTGCGTGAGTATTTGTGGTTGTAGGTATTTGATTAATATGTTTCTTGTATTTAGAAAATTTGTAGAATATGGATTATAAATATCATTATTGTTTATTACCCTAACCAGAAATCAATTGTGCTGGATAATGTTGTAAGATGTTTGTGTATTTCAGTGGTTTTTAGGATAATTTATTGAATCATCCCCTGCATGAAAATACGGTGCCTAAATGAGTATTTGTGTATTTTATTAATACATTTCTTGTATTTAGAAAATGTTTTAAATACGACAAATGCATGAAAATCCGCTATCGGCTGATAATTATTTAAAGAAATGTGGTTTCACTAAATAACGTAGAAATTTACATGTAAATACCGTCATATAAAATCAGATTAATTTGGCATACAGGATGTAATCATTGATGCCCTCGTGAATATGCTTTTTGTTATGGATAATTGAATTGATTAAATAATACCCGTTAACATATATACATACATTCAGGGTGGTCCGTTTAAATAAGGCCACCTAAATATCTCTTCAGATTATTGCGATGCAAAAAATATATGTTACGTAATGTGCATGGTGTCAATGGACAATTCTGGCAAGAATATTTTTTTTCGAAGGTCATTTTTTTCGGAGTTGTCAAGGTCATCGACGTTTTTTGGTACATAACTACATTTTTTTTATTGCATCGTGTAACTGATCGAAAAATACATTTAGATATTTATGTATAATAACATGACCTTGAAATGACCTTGATCTTCGAAAATGGGCGTTCCTTTGCGTGGTCCATCTCGTCAGGTTATTGCGATGCAAAAAATATTTGTTACGTAATGTGCATAGTGTCAATGGACCAAATATCTGGCAAGAATATTTTTTTCGGAGTTATCAAGGTCATCGATGTTTTTTGATACCTAACCACATTTTTTTTTATTGCATCGTGTAACTGTTCTAAAAATACATTCAGATACGTGTAAAATAACATGACATTGACGTTAATCTGAAGGTAAAACTTTAATTTTCGATGATTAAGGTCATCTCAAGGTCATTTTATTATACATATCTGAATGTATTTTTCAGTTAAAATGTCAGTCAAAACGTAGTTATGTATCAAAAAACATCGATGACCTTGATAAGTGAAAAAAATGACCGTCCGAAAAAAATATTCTTGCCAGATATTTGGTCCATTGACACTATGCACATTACGTAACAAATATTTCTTGCATCACGATAACCTGTAGAGATATTTAAGTGGCCTTATTTAAACGGACCACCCTGTATACATACATATCCGCATACATACATATATTCGCTGTATTATGTCGTAGGGTAGAACAAACATCTTTGTAAACCTCATTCTGTTTGGATTTTGGATTACGCTTACTTAGTGACGAAAATATGGCAACTCACCCACTATCAAGTAGCTCCGATCACCGCTATTCGAGCAGTCACGATCACGATAAGAAGCGTTCTTAATATACTGTGGATATTTATGCGATAATGGCTAATAGTACTGTTTACTTCAAATGAAAGAACTCTTTCAGTTCTAATTATTTATTTACATTAGTTAGCATTTATGAAGATATCGAAATTACCATGACCCCATGTGCGAGTAACTAAAGGTTAAGAAGCTTTAATTTAAATATTTCTAGATCCAGAGAGTGTGAAATCTCAATTTATCACTACACTGCGGATCTTTGTGCATTTATGGCTTGTAAAAATTTTCAAAAAATGGAGGAGTATCAAGTTCGACAGAATTTAGTACGATTTTTATTTATTTTCGATCTACAAATGCTATTAGCAATGAAAATAGCATTTTATTTGGTCCCACTTTCTTAGAGTTTGTGTATAACAATTTTAAATTGCATAAACATCCGTAGTCTAGTTCTTCTATAATTATTGAAAATCGCTTGTCTCGCAGTTTATCTTTAGTCAACGAATGAGATAGATGCAGGGCACATTGCAGGGTACTAAGTAATACATCAAAGTAATGTGAGGATATGATTTAATGAGCATAGTATTTCACATTTTGTAGATCGTAATGATAAATCAAACAGTATCTACACGCGCAGCATGGTTCCCTTCTAAACCTAAACAAATGTATGGGGTGCATCGCTAGCTGAGCTATCAACTTTGAGTATTAAAATACAGTGGCACAGATTGACCTCGATTATCCGAACCAACGAATTAAAGATCTCAAGAAGAAGACTGTCTTCGTTCATAAATCACCGGACACTTACTTATCTTCAACAAAATGGTAATTAAAGAATGCAAGCTTCCAGCTAGATTTTATAATGTTATACATGTGTTAGACATGTTTATTTTATAACATGAACATCATCGATACTAATCTTTTCCATTTTTTTCCGCCTTTAATTCTTCTTATACTATATAATTCATCATTACACTGTACTTTGTAATTGTATTTCAATTGTAAGAACGAATTACATTGTAATTTCATTGAACAAGAAGCCAGAATTACAAATTACAATGCAATTTAATTGAACGAAGCGACGGAATTTCGAATTACCAAATAATTGGATACAGTGTAATTGAATTACTTTGAAATTAGAATTTGTGGAGCAATTCAATTGAACGAATCGACTGAATTTTGAATTACTAAATGATTGAGTACAGAGTAATTGAATTACTTTGTAATTATAGAAAAGAAAAAAAATTCGTAAAGAAATTCAATTAAATAAGAGACCAGAATTACAGAACAAAATTTAAAAAATTTTTCATCAATTTTGAACTTCATCTTTCCAATTTTGTTATAAATGCATGAAGATCCTAATTATCACATTTATAATTACAGCAGTAGTGTCGTTGTATTTAACAAGTAATTCCAAACCTGTTCGGTTCCAATTAGTTCAAAAATTGGAAATCGCGAAAGTACACTAAATGAGTCGCACATAACCGGTGCAATAATACATTAAAAATTGTATCTTTAACAATTTTGCATTTTCGAATCTAGAAATCTCACTAAACAATTCTATTTTAAGTGACGAAAATATGTTGAACATTTCGGACCGACTCGAGCTTCTTCCTAGCACGTCTAGAATGTAGTGTGTACTTGTATTTCGCAATGAATAAAAGAAATCTAACCTGTTATTAAAAGTTTCTCCGTTACACCGTGGTTGAAGGAAACGAAATGTGTGGCACATTAATGCGAAGAAGCACGGTTTCATGAATGTTTAATGTGCTGAAAAGGTACGGGTAGATTCTCTATGTTAACGTCGAGCGAATAGTTTAGTGATCGAGATAAGTTAAACACTCGCGACGAAGTAGAAAATGTAGTATTCTGTACATTAATATATCGAATACATAAACGCGAAGACGAGACAATGTCAGAGGGAAGGTTCAAGTGAAAGCAATAACACTTGTCCCTCGCAAGAAGTGAAATCGATTTCTCTGCGGCTGTTCACCCCTATGAAACATGCAACTGCGGCGAACCGTTCTGAAATAATCGAACGCAAGGCGGTGTCAATTTAAAATTACCCTTGCGGCGAATACGCGAAGATCTAAACCAGAAATACTTCAACAATTATGTACAATTCTTATCCTTTGCAGGTATCCAATATAATAATTAGACTGCGGATCATTACGCAAAATAAAAATTGTACGCATAGATTGCAAGAAATAGAAACCAAATTCAATGTTATTTCTTCCCTTAACGATTCTAATAGAGGAGAAATCATATATTGATATATCCAATTTTTCAAATTTTCCAACGATTTTGGTATCCTTATAAAGATCCGCAGTCTGATAATGCTGTTTCAATTCAAGTGAAACAACTACTTTAGTTCTAATTAATTAATAAATTCTTGCAGAGTTTTTTGCGCTGATTCCGAATCTGTTTTTAATTTTTCTCCTAGACGCACAGTTTTTGAGAAATTTGAGTTTGAAAAAATGACCATATTTCTCAACTTTGAACAAATATTGTGATGTTATTATAAAAGATATTGAATTGATCTTTACACAGCAAAAGATTCCTTAGACTTTCCCGAATACAGTAATATCTAATATTAATACATTATGATTGTTTACACATGTTTAAACAATCATTAAAGACGGAGAGACACCTCTTTTGCATCAATTTTTGAGGATATTTTTCAATTTATCTCAAAAAACAAGGGTTTAGCGAAAACTCGAACTATACCACGTCATAGAGCAGATTTTTATCTTGAGAAACCACTCTATTAAGTTTGGAACGTCGACGTTTTTTTCGAACCAGAAAGCTAAATATCTTCGCCCGACATGAGTTGCCACCAGTGACGCTCGGGACGCTAGCGATGGAATACGGACCGTATCGGTTAAACCTGTTTAAACAATCATAATGTATTAATATTGGATATCACTGTATTCGGGAATGCCTAAGGAATCTTGTGCCGTAAAGATCAATTTGTTCAAAGTTGAAAAATATGTCATTTTTTGAAACTCAAATTTCTCAAAAACTGTGCGTCTAGGAGAAAAATTAAAAACTGATTCGGAATATACAAACTCTATAAGAATTTCATAGTGAGAATCGAAACCCTTCTTGGCTGTTGGACAGTGTTATTTATGTATATTAGTTAGGTGTCTCTGTTAATATTTTTTGACAGGGAGATTGACGGGAATTACGCATTTATGAAGACATCGAAATTACCATTTATGGCTTCTGAAAATTTTCAAAAAATGGCTGAATATATCCTTCGACAGATTTTAGTGAAATTTTGATATATTTCAGAGCTACAAAGGCTACTGAAAATAATACGCTATTCGGTACCCCCGTCTTAACAATCTTTCCAAAAATTGCAAATTGCATAAACTTTTGCTGTGGAGTTACTACCAAATTTAATCGAATTCAAACATTCGTAAGCTTAGCACGAAAAGGTAAATACAACAGCACAACTGAAAAGTAATAAAGTGTGGGTCAAGAGATATAGACATAATTTACGACGAGTCCGGCTCGACCATAAATTCTCAAAAAGGGAAGAGTATATCGGTTTATCTATCTCCACGAATTTATTTTTTATGTGTTGTATTGCAGAATTAACTTGTTATTTGCTAACTTGTGGGTTTGATCTATTTATATAAAATAACCACAAAAAGCAAGTACTCGAGGTCATTAAAATTCCATGTTTTACAATTTTCATGTAACGTACGAAAATAAAACATTTTGTAATGTATATATAATGACAATCAAAATAGCTTTGGTACACCCTGTACGCAAAATAAAAATTCTCTGCGTCGATTACAGGTAGTTAAATTTACCCACGGAACGGAATTCGGAACAGTCGACAACGATATAATCGTGTTCAGAAATTCTTTTCGTTTGTTTACCATATGGAATTGCATTGGACTTGTCTAGTCAGGAGAAACAGGAAATTGAACGAAGAAAGAGGACAACAAGAGGGAACAATAAGCGTCGAACAGAAAACGTTTTATCAATTCGACCGTTTATTTTGGAAGTAGTATAAATCCTTCTTTGTAAAAAAAATGAGATATCACATAATTTATGATTAAAATTTAATGTAAAATTTTTATTTATAACTAGTTAATATTTAATATCTTAAAAAATGCCAATGCTTCGTTCAATTTAAAAATGGTGTAAGTCCAATTTCCATAGACATAGGTGGCGGGGTCACGTAGTTACATTTGCTTTATGTCACGTGTCGAAGATAACCTTACTTATGATGTTATAAAAAAATGTAGACAAAATAATAAATTTATTTTACACGGAAATGAAACGAGAGAATTTCGTTCCAACAAAAAATCTACAAAACGCAATTCGAAAACGGGTAAGGAAAAGTACTAATGGAGAAAAGGTAAACTGGCTGAAAATATGTTGGTTGAGGTGTTGCAAAAGTGCACCTCACACTATTTTATACAGGGTGGGGCACTCTAAACAGGTCACCTGAATATGTAACTCGCTTGCTTTTGAAGATAGAAGAAAATGCATCAGACCAAACTTACTTGATATCAAGACGCTCGTAATCTCATGTCATTCATTTTTTTATAGGTTGAGATTTCAAGGAGATATGAAGGTCGACTTCATTTTTTTAACTGGAATGAGGTATTTTTTAATACACCAATCGACGTAGTTGGACATTTGTTATAAAGAAGTACTAACCTATGTATGTCGAAAAGTTAGTATTTCAGGAGATATTTCAATTTAAATAATTCTAAAACACCATTTCTGTTGTACTAACAATAAGACGTTACACTAGTAAGTAAACGCTAACGTCTTAGTACAACAGTAATGGTGTTTTAGAATTATTTAAATTGAAATATCTCCTGAACTACTAACTTTTCGACATACATAGGTTAGTACTTCTTTATAACAAATGTCCAGCTACGTCGATTGCTGTATTAAAAAATACCTCATTACATTTAAAAAAATGAGGTTGACCTTCATATTTCCTTGACGACTCCACCTATAAAAAAATTAATGACATCAGATTACAAGCGCCTTGATATCAAGTAAGTTTGGTCTGATGCATCTTCTTCTATCTTCAAAAGCAAGCGAGTTATTCAGGTGACCTGTTTATAGTGCCCCACCCTGTATAAAACATCGATGCTAGATTTATCACCTACATGTCGGGGAAGACCGCCAAAATTTGAAAGAATTGCTCTGGCGCCTTTGTATAATGATGCCAGACTTATTACATGCGAAAAATATAATGATATGGAGCAGTTATTACCTTATACAATATATCTCCTGTGAAAATCAGGAATATTTCAAACACTACCACGAAAAGAGCATAAATAAATAATAGCAATATCTTATGTTATGTGTAACAATACATAAATATAATTAACGTTCAAAATAAAAAATACTACTACTATTTTATTTCTTGTTATTATCTATAAACAAAGTTGGATTAATCCAAAATATATTTTAAGTGATATTCAATTTTTCATAATTGAAATTAACTCATTTTTACAATTGACTAATTGTGAAAGCGGTGTAAGTCCATTTATACAGCCCGTAAATACATATATATTTTAGTTAAATTCGCCTAAAAAAATGTATATGTATACTAGGCCGGGCCGAGAAACACCAAAGTAAGTGTGACGTTTGGCCCTAGTGCGGGAAAGTTGCGTCTTTTGGTCAATGAGAACTGTGCAAAATTTGAGCCCTGTGAGTTGATATCTTCTGTTCCGGCAAGAGAGCCTTGAATTTTCGAAAATTTAGTGAAACGGTATAAAATGACTTATAAGTGAACGATCTCAACCGAATTCGGTAGGCTTTGGATATTTTATGCAGCATAAAAAACTATTAGACCCGTATTTTTTATTATTTTTTATAAGTCCCATTTAGAAAGTGAGACGTACGTAGGACGTCCCGTTCGGACCTAGCTGGGACGTACGTAGGACGTCCCGTTCGAACCTATCTGGGACTTAGCTAAAACTATCTGAATCTCTAATTGAATAAAAAAATTTCATATATTACAGAAACATTAGGTACATAGTAAATACAATACAATATAATCGCGCATATAACACTAATATATACAGTAATATATATATAACATATATTTTTATAAATTGGTACAAATGTTTTCTTTAACGCTAAACCTACCGAACCTCAAAAGTAACTGGTATATGTTCCCTTATAAAAATTATAAGATTGATTTTATTTAGACTTTGTGTGGCTACTAGTGTAATACGTGCACTACTAAAAATATCTATACAGTCGTTTCTTATGAAATTAGTTTTATTACTTTTCTAATTGTAAAATAAAAAACCAGGAACCAGTCATTTTGACCAGTGTTGGTAAATAGGTTTAGTATTAAAATACTCCAATATTTTATAAATACTCCAATTTTCCATCCAATCTAATTATAATTTTGTATTTTCTTTTTATAAAATAAAAACTTACCGGAAATGGCAGTGACTAGTTCCACCAACACAATAGCGAATCATTGGAAAACAGGAATTGACAGGTTATCTGAAAAATGGTAACATATTATTAAAAATATATAAAAAATGTGTGGAAATTATATAATTGAATAATATTAGACATGTATTTTTATAAATTGATTCAAATGTTTTCTTTAAAATACAATACAATAGAATTTTCCCTCCAACCTAATAATATTATTGTATTTTCCTTTTGCCGGTAATGTTTCAATGACTGAAAATTAATATAAAATAAAAGCTTACCTGAAATCGTAGTGACAAGTTTCACCAACACAATCCTGACAAGTGGCTGAAGTCATCGAATCACTCACACAAGCTTTTTATTAATTGGAATATTACAAACACGCGCACAAGGAACACGTGCTAAACTAACCTCACTTCACGTAAACGCACGACGCACGATGATACGACGCGACGCGACGGTCGAGTTAATTCTGACTGATTCTGATTCTGACTCTGTCACTCAACTCACATATTATACAACTCTCATATTTATTAAGACATATTTTGTTATAAATATATAAATTTAAATAACAAAAAAATATATTACTATAAATATATATTTATATGTATTGTAATATATAAAAGTGTCTTATGTATGAGAAGTGAGCATCCTAGTACGTACGAAACTCCCGAGCACGGCTATAAGACTTAAAAAATACACGTATTGGGACGTCTGAAATTCAATTCCCACGGAAGTACCTGGGACGAAAAAAAATGGACGTCCCTGTGACAACCGAAATTTCGGTCCCACGGACATCCTTAGGGCGTTAAAAACGGATGTCCATCGAATGCCCGAAATTTATATCCATCGGACATCCTAGGGACATACGCAACGGACGTCAGACATATGGACGTAAACTGGGCATAAACGGACGTCCACTGGATGTACGGTGCTAGCCGGGCATGGTGTCCCCCTCGGTACTGAACTACTTTTATCTCAAACATTTGTGAATATAATCTATATTTTTGGAGATATTGGTCTGTAACGCTTTATAATGTTCATCCTTATAATCAAATTACATATACAAATTATAGAAACATTGCCATACTTGTCATAATTAATTTATATTTCTGAAACAACAAAAAAAGGACTTCCACTACTTTTATAATAAACGGTCCAATTAAGTGCGTAGTAAAAGCTCGCGTACGCGGAAAAGCTGCAACAAGATCTTCCAGAGAAAGGAGGAGGTGGAAAAAGAAAAAATGGAAGCGCGACAAATTGAGCGGAAACGAAATACCCACGCATGTAACACAGTTTAATAAATTATAAATTCATCACATATGTCAAGTTTAAATCGAAGGCGAGTTTAAATTGAGAGAAATGTTGAGAGCAAAGTTTAAATTCAAGAAAATTTCACGTTTTGAATTTAGAAAAATTTTAAGTTTACATTGAGGGAAATTTCAAATATAAAACGAGGAAAATTTAAAGTTTAAATTGAGGGAAATTCCAAGATAAAATTGAGCGAAATTTCAAGGTTTGAATTCAGGGAAATTACAAGTTTAAATTGATGGAAATTTCTAGATTAAATTAAGGGAAATTTCAAGTTTGTACCTCCAACATGCTGTAGTTCCATTAATTTGCAAAATTCTAGTCTAATTCTTTAAGAACATCATTTTCAAGACGTTAAATATACATATGTATGATAAATTGTGTGTGTGTGTGTGTGTGTGTGTGTGTAAGTGATGCTTCACATGTACAGCAAATACGGGCCAAATTATATCTTGTTTGGTGTGATTTTAATCAGAAAAATGTCGCAAATAAATATATAGGTTACATTTCATGAAAAATAAGTAAAAAGTATTGTCTCGCCGGAGCGCTATTTTTGTCGTGCTTTCCGTGTTTACATGCTGCCCTTTTCTACGTTCGACGCAAAAATGATCAAAATCGAAGTCGGACACTTGGGGTCCTTCTTCCTTTGTTATAATCACAGTATTGGAAGCTACACAGAAATGAACCGGGTTAGGTAAGAACTGAATTAACCGTGTTCATAAATTCTTTTACTTTGTTGACCGTATGGAATCGCGTCTACACGATTCTGTTATAAATGCATTAAATCCGCACGTTGGTCAGAAGAAACAGGAAATTGAACGAACAAAGAGGGGAACAAGAGAGAACAATAAGCGTCGAGCAGAAAACATTTTATCAATTAATTTACGAATTGCGTTTCCGCTTTATCGTTTACAATTGATAGCGCGAAGCAGAGGAGGAGTGCGTGTGTGTGGTAAAAGCTCGTGTACGCGGGAAAGCTCTTCCAGAGAAAGGAGGAGGTGGAACGAGAAGAAATGGAAGCGCAATAGGTTGAGCGAAAACAAATTACCCACGCATGTAACGCAGTTTCTGCAATGAATTACTTAGGAGTTTGGAGGCACCTGACCGTACCTGTGTTCCGAAGTTCCGGTGTAAATCGATTTAGATCTGGCTTGGTTATCTTCCTATGTCTTCGATTTTTTAACAATGTCCTTCCACTTTGAAAATTCTGAAATAATTATATGTAAACAACCATAACGAGACGCTGAAACTGTGAAAATATAAACTTGGTATTTCATAAGTTCTACAAGAAACCAGCATTTCAAAGTTTGTTTCATTTTTGAAAATTCGGTTTCGAAGCTGAAAATTCTGAAAAAATTCATAGATGTGCATTTTAATAGCTAAAATCTGCCGGATTGTTTTTAATTGAAGAGGATAAGGAAAATTAGGGGAAAACCTGATTTTTTTCACTGATTTCATTGATTTTCACAAAGTATTTTCTTTGGATAAGCTATCGACTGGTCTAAGCTAAATGTACCTATTACTGCGGTATTTTAAAACAAATATTTTGCTGTAATCAATTTTTAGAATTGAGTGAGAATGTATTCAAAGAAAATTGTCAATACTTCTGATATTTTTATAATCTCAGGATTTGAGCAAACATTCTTCGTAAAAGGTGATTTTTTCTAGACTGTTGTTCACATGATAGTACATTTTTTACATCGCTTTAAATTGCATAGGAAAAGTTAAATTATTATTTAAACACCTATTTCGATACACATAAAAATATAAAAAGAAGCTTCTCTTGCCCTTTTAATAAACATTAATTTATTTATTAAGCCCTCAGCATTACGTATGTACAGCGGTAGGGTCGGCAAAGTATTTAATCGACCGCCATGGCATCGGCCCGATAGATGGAATATTGTTATCGATAAGGTAATAACGCGGCGATCGTTATCTACCACAACCGACGCGAGCTTGCCTTGTTGTGGATCGGCGCTGTTGATTCGGCTCTGCGTTGTTCGAAACAGCTAGAACAGCACGTTTATTGCTCAACTACAATAAAATAAATTTTTTTCAATTTCTCGAAGACTCTGCGTACGATTTCTGAAAGGGACACACAGTTTACCATAATTGTAACGATGCGTGCAGAGGGAACGTGATGAACGGAATGTAAAATATTTTCCATTGAGTTGATCTTCGACGACCTCGAATGACCTTGAGTCGTAGGTCACTATACGCGCCTTATTATACAGGGTGTTCATTTGAAAACCTATATTTTTTATTATGGGATCTTATTGTTCGTAAAAAGACCAGGAGTTTTCGTAGGATACTTTTTTTATCCGCGCACTAGTTTCGGAGATATTTAAAGAGAAGTAGGGCGAGTCATACTTATGGTATACTGCGAGGAAGTTTGTAATTTCTTTATAGCTATAACAAATTTTCAAAATATTCTCTGTTGTTTTCTAATTAATAATACAGACGATTCTCAAATTCTTAACGAACATTTTTGAAGGAATCTGTTGGAATAGCTCTACATTCCTGTACAATTCTGCGACGCAAATCGTTGACGCTTTCTGGTTCTGTATTATAAACAATAGACTTTAAGTGTCCTCATAAAAAGCAGTCGAGTGGTGTTAGATCTGGTGATCTTGGTGACCACTCAATAACACCTATTCTACCGATCCATCATGTTGGAAGTACAAAAGTTCTTCATTTAACAAAAAATTGTTATCTACTTCTCTTTAAATATCTCCGAAACTAGTGCGCAGATAAAAAAAAGTATTCTACGAAAATTCCTGGTCTTTTTACGTACAATAAAATCCCATAATAAAAAACATAGGTTTCCATTTGAAAAAACAAAGTTGACCTTCAAATGACCTCGAAAACGAAATTCAAATAAAAAACTGATACTGTCCGCCACTTTCCCCCACGAAATCCTTTTTACACTTTTTTAATATCTTTCATACTTTTCGAGATACTGGGCTGGAAAATTTCAAATGAACACCCTGTATGTATATGTATAGTACATAGAAAAGTATACCATTCTAATTTGAAAAACGTAGTTGACCTTCAACGATTTTGAATGACCTTGAGTCGTAAGGCACTGTATGCGTCTTAGAAGGCCTTATTAGATAGTACATAGGAAATTCCAATCTAGAAAAAACCTTCATATCACTCTACGCGTCCACCTACAAAAGAAGCTACTATCATAGAATTATTTCATGAAAGTTCGTGGCGTTTATAAATTAAAATTTGAAGGTTAAATTACGATAGCTTTCTATTATTTAAAATGGGCTAATTCTAATTTAAAAAATGAAGTTGACATTCAACGACTTCGAATGACCTTGAGTCGTAAGTATCTAGGTCAGTACACGCGTCTTATAACGCTCTTTAGATAGTGTATATAGAAATATAGAACTATATGTATACATATAAAACTATAGAAAAGTATATAATTCTAATTTGAATTTTTTTGTGAGAACTTGTCATTAGATTGCGGATCTTTACACAAAATACTAATTTTCTCCAAATAACAAATATTTTTCATCTTACAAAAATTGTCTACACTTGAAAATAATATATCAACATCCTTAAATCTCTTGAATCTGTTAAATTTTACATTAATAAAGTTTATGTTATTGAAGAAACCTTGGGTGACCTTGACATGTAGGTCACTGCACGCATCTTAAAATTCCCTATTAGATACTACATAGAAAAGTACATCATTCTAATTTGAAAACCGGTGTTGGCGTTAAACGACCTTGAATGACTTTGACTTATAGCCCTATTGGATAGTATACATATAGAAAAGTGTGACATTTTTTTCATTTCTAATTGAAAAAACGAAGTTGATCTTCAACAACCTTGAATGATCTGGAGGAGTCGATCACTGTACGCATATTAAAATGCCCTATTAGACAATACGTAGAAAAGTATTATATATCATACTAATTTGAAGAAGAGAGTTCAGTTTTTGATTGACTATACATTGCAATAAAAACAAGGTCGAAATTTTTTTCTTTTTTAGTATTGTCAAGGTCACCTTCATTTTTTAAAATAACACTTCGTATTTCAGTCTTAACAGTATTATAGACCGTATCAAGACGAATTCAATGACCTAGTATACCATGACCTTCGGATGACCTTGAAGTACCATTTAAAAAAATGAAGGTGGCCTTAACAACACTAAAAAAGAAAATTTTCGAACTTTTTTATTGCAATGTATAGCCAATCGAAAACGTTTGTTTAAAATATTTTTTGTCAGATTATCGCAAGCACTTAATTGAAAAATCGTGAAAACTGTTACGTGGGACACTAAAGTCGAGAGACCTAGTCTATCCTGCTCAGTTTTTTTCCCTCTTTAATTTGATACCCTACTCGGTGGGGTACCTTCAATTACACTGTCCAACAAATTTCATTTTTTTTTTGTATTTTGATTTCCACTATGCGGTTCTTATAGAGTTTTTCGCGCTGATTCCGAATCTATCCTTAATTTTTTTCCTATCCGTACAGTTTTTGAGAAAATGGAGTTTAAAAAAAAGACATTTTTCAATTTTGAACAAATATTGTGATGTTATTATAAAAGATATTGAATTGTTCTTTACAGCAAAAGATTCCTTAGACTTTCCCGAATACAGTGATATATAATATTAATACATTATGATTGTTTAAACATGTTTATCTTGAAAAACCCTCCTTGAAAGTTTTTGCAGCATCGACGTTTTTAACGAACCGGAAAGCAAAATATCTTCGCCCGACATGAGTTGCCGCCAGTGGTGCTCGGGACGGAATACGGCGCAGCGACGGGATACGGAGTGGCGAACGACCGTTCTAGTGGTGAGCGCCACTGGCGAAAACTCATGTCGGCCGAAGATATTTTGCTTTCTGGTTCGAAAAAAACATTTCAAACCTCAAATGGGGGTTTCTCAAGATAAAAGTCTGCTCTATCGCGTGGTATAGTTTGATTTTCCGCTGGACCCTTATTTTTTGAGATAAATTCAAAAATATCGTCAAAAATTGGTGCGAAAGTGGTGTCTCTCTGCCTTTAATGATCGTTTAAACATGTTTAAACAATCATAATGTATTAATATTATATATCACTGTATTCGGGAAAGTCTAAGGAATCTTTTGCTGTAAAGAACAATTCAATATTTTTTATAATAACATCACAATATTTGTTCAAAGTTGAAAAATATGTCTTTTTTTTAAACTCCATTTTCTCAAAAACTGTACGTATAGGAAAAAAAATTAAGGACAGATTCGGAATCAGCGCGAAAAACTCTATAAGAATCGCATAGTGGGAATCGAAATACTTTTTGGCTGTTGGACAGTGTTATTAAGCTACCTTCTCTCTTGCACCCCAGGTGGAGGCGCCGATTTTCCAATTTTTATTCTGCCAAAGGGATTTCAGTAGTGGATAACCTTTGGATAAAGCCTTTCGAAAATTTCGTCGGATTTTGCCTCCGACCCTCCGTTCCCGAGATATTAGCCACAAACTGATTTCAACCCTCCACTAAAATTTCCTAGCGTATTCTGCTAAAAAAACAGACACCCTCCTCTCCCTTAGGGGAGTATCAGCTAAAGCCGGTAAAAGCAGGTTTCTGTTTCCTAGCACCCCTCTGTTTTAACCAAATATCTCTTATTTTTACGTGTCCAATTTTTTTTGGAAAGGGGAAACTCTTTCCTTAACAGTCACTCTAGGACTCTATTCAAAAACTTTTTTTTCAAGTTATATTGTTCTCGCCCAAGATGCAATTAAAAATTGCCGGGGTAATTTCCAACGTGGGACACCCTGTATGTACCATTCTATTGAGAAGACGCGATTAAGGGAAGTTATGCTTGGCTCATATCGCATCTAGAATTCAATTAACTGTTTAAATTCAAGGCTACCTCAAAGCCTAAGGGCTCGTTCAACTCTATGTCAGGATCCAAAAACCCATCCACGTCCGTCCTCCTTTGAAATAAGTCTCGGTTCAAACTCGTTCAACAGTACCCATTCTTGGATGACCTTGAGTTGTAGGTCACTGCACGCGTTTTAAAACTCCTATTATTATAAATAGCAAATAGAAAAGTATATCATCCTGATTTGAAAAATGTAGTTGACCTTCAACGACCTTGGATGACCTTCATCGTAGGTCACTGCATGCTTCTTAAAACGCCATATTAGATAGTACATAGGAAAAATGTACTTGACCTTAAACGACCTTGAATGACCTTGAGTTGTAGGTCACGCGTCTTAAAATGCCCTATTGGATAGTATACATATAGAAAAGTGTACCATTTCTTTTCATTTCTAGTTGAAAAAACGGAATTGATCTTCTCTTAAAATACCCTATAATATTAATACAGAATATAATATAATATTAATATAGAAAAGTATGTCATTCTAATTATGAAAAAGAGATGACCGTCAACGACCTTGAATGACCTTCATTGTAGGTCACTGCACGCGTCTTAAAACGCCTTAATTATTATTATTATTATATTATTTGATAGCCATAGAACAGTATATCATTCTAATTGAAAAAAAACCGAACCGAGTTTAAGCTACCTTGAATGACCTTGAACGACCTTGAAACCGTGTAATAGATGGTTCATAAAAAAAAACATATACCATTCGATTGAAAAGACGTGAGTAAGGGAAGTTATGTTCGGCTCATACCTCATCTAGAATTGAATCTTTAAACTCAAGGCTACCTTGAAGCCTACGGTCTCGTTCAAATCTTTGTTAGGATTCAAAAACCAATCCGAGTCCGCCCTCCTTTGAAATAAGTCTCAGTTAATTAATGCCACCATCGGAGGTGCAAAACTGGTTCAAAAGTACCCTTTCCGTTTAGCTTCTTTGATTCCGAGTGCTGTTATTAACACTGGCCGCGTACCAATAATCAAAGCGAAGGCTTTCTGAACTTTCTTCTTCTTCCTCTTCTCCCTTTCGCGAGAACGTAATGGCTCTTCGTGGAATGCTCGCCTTACGGAGCCACCACTTCGTTTTTCTTCTTTCACTTCTTCCTAGCCCATTGTCGTCCCGAATCCTTTTTAAACTCGTTGGTCCTTTCGCCGACGCGATGTCAAAGCGACATCCTACCCGATTACACGGTCCAACGAAATTAAACTTTTCTCGTGTTCGGCTATCACTGATACTCTCAATCAAAATTCTATCGAATAATGGAAACTATTAATATAAAACGAAATATGTTTGTTTCTTCCTTTTTAATTCAGAACAGTGTTCACAGAACAATATCTATTGTTTTATCTTCAACGTTAGAAATGTAAAAAATTGTTCTACTGCTTTCCTTGTTACGCTGGACAAATTAAAATAGGAATAGAATTCATTTGTTATTAAAAGGAGATTGATAAATTGAAAATAATATAGCGATACATTTTTCGATACTATCGGTGTTTTCAATGCATTCGAAACCGAATAAATTCAATACTACTATTCATTTAAATACATAGGTTAAACTGTACTATTGCTGGCACTGTGCAGTAGTGTTATTGGCACTTTTGATTGAAACGGCAAATACTAAGAATTTCTGGTATATAAAATCATTTTATATTGCTTCTTATTTATACAGGGTGTCCCACGTAACACTTTTCACGCTTTTCAAGTACTTGCGATAATCTGACAAAAAATATTTTAAACAAATGTTGATTACTTTTCGATTGACTATACATTGCAATAAAAAAAGTTCGAAATTTTTCTTTTTTTTAAGTATTGTCAAGGCCACCTTCATTTTTTTAAATGGTATTTTGTATTTTTGACTTAACAATATTATATTAACAACGACCTAATATACCATGACCTCCGGATGACCCTGAAATACCATTTTAAAAAATGAAGGTGGCCTTGGCAATAATTAAAAAGAAAATTTTCGAACTTCTTTATTGCAATGTATAGCCAATCGAAAACTGATCAACTTTTGTTTAAAATATTTTTTTCAGATTATCGCAAGTATTTGAAAAATCGTGAAAGGCCACCTTCATTTTTTAAAATGGTATTTCAAGGTCATTCAAAGGTCATAGCGGTCTGCAAAGGGCAGTCTTGTCTCAATTGAGACAAAAATGCCCAGGCCTGATGTACCCCCTCTCTGATGACCAGAGCGCGACGAGGATTGAATGGGGCGAATAGGAGTGAGTAGGAAGTAGATCGTTGCGCGTGCGCGACGTGTCTACGGTCTTAGTGTGGCCAGTGTGGGGAACGGTAGGGCGATGGAATCGGATAGTGGAAGGGGAAAAGGAGGAGAGTATTTCCGAGAATTTGGGTACCGTTTCGTACCCCATATGGCATCACTGGTTTTGAGCAGCGGAACAGAACTGTCGAAACTCTCCCCGCGACCTCTTTGCGAGACTGCAAATTTCTGTTAATTTGTCAGCGAATAAATCTTCTTTTTCTATCCTGTGTTAATGAAGTAACAATACTGTTAAGTTAAAAATACAAAGTGCAATTTAAAAAAATGAAGGTGGCCTTGACAATACTAAAAAAAAAAGAAAAATTTCGAACTTTTTTTTATTGCAATGTATAGCCAATCGAAGACTGATCAACTTTTGTTGAAAATATTTTTTTGTCAGATTATTGCAAGTACTTGAAAAATCGTGAATACTGTTACGTGGGACATCCTGTATATCAATGCAACGCTGTAAATTTTCATAACAAAGTCCCGACGCGCGACGGATGACCACTGTGCAGTGTAAATAGTGTTTTATTAAAATTTTCGTTACGAGTAAGTATACTTTATCGATTTATATAATTTGAGCATGGAAATTCCTTCAATTGAAAACTTGAAAAAAAATGTTCCTCAAGATGGATTGAAAGGACCCCGCACTAATCATATGAAAAATCTATCCCGGTAAAATCAGTTGGATTTTTCATATGTTGTAGCTTATGATCTACTGAACAAAAGATGTAATGGGCACAAAGCTCAATAATGGACAATTATCGAGTTATAATCAGTCAAACATGACAAATTCGAGCTGCCGGACACTTAAATCTCGGGAAGTATTTATTTTTTGGAAAAAGTCTGAAACAAAAATAGTAGGGTTTCACAAAATCTGTTAGGTGATGTCATTATTTTTGAATTTTGAATGACCTTGAAAAGGTCTGTGGACAGAAATCTTTGCGTGTCACAGCAGAGATTTTTGTGAAAGATTTCTGTCCACAGACCTTTTCAAGGTCATTCAAAATTCAAAAATAATGACCTCACCTAACAGATGTTGTGAAACCCTACTATTTTTGTTTCATACATTTTTTCAAAAAATAAATACTTCCTGAGATTTAAGTATTCGGCAGCTCGAATTTGTCATGTTTGACTGATTATAACTCGATAACTGTCCATTATTGAGCTTTGTGCCCATTACGTCTTTCGTTCAGTAGATCATAAGCTAAAAAATATGAAAAATCCTTCTGATTTTACCGGGATGGATTTTCCATATGATTAGTGCGAGGTCCTTTCGCTTAATTTAAATTTTATATTAATTTTCTATTAAAAAAACTTAATTCAAATTATTTATATAAGAATTCCTCTTAATTTTCAAAAATTAATTTAAACTTGAAATTTCCCTCAATTTAACCTCGAAATGTTTCTCGATTTAAACTTGAAATTTCCCTGAATTAAAAACTTGAAATTTCTCGCAATTTATACTTACAATTTTCCTCAATTTAATCTTGAAATTTCTATTATTGAAACATATGTATATAAAAAAGTTTGTTTGAATTTCCGTTTCTTTAATGTTTCAAAAAAGCTGTTCGACAATGGCCGAAGATTTGTACGGGTGAAACGCATTTATTATTATATAGCAACAATTGGAGAGGCACGTGTATTTAGAATGGCTAATTGTGATACTCCTTGAACAAGCGTTTAGTATACGTCTGTACTCAACCGCACGTTACTGTAAAAATCGCACGAGGAATGAATAAATTCGATAGTCATTATAAGAAATATGTATAGTCAAAACTTGTTCGAATTTCCGTTTCTTTACTTCTCCAACAAATTAATTCGACCACGGCGGTTGATTTGGACTCGTAAAACGCAATTATTGTTCGCCGGCAACAATTGTAAAGACACAATTAAGTAGCATGACTGATTGTAACACTCTCCGAAAAATCGTTTAATATGCTTCTATGCTGAAGTGCAAATTACAAAATCTCATATACTACGAATAAATTCAAAACTGCTATTATTGAAACATATTTGTATGTTAAATATTTATTTGAATTTCCGTTTCTTTAATGTTGCAACAAAGCTGTTCGACAATGGCAAAAGATTTGGACGAGTAAGATGCATTTATTGTTTTTATCGCTTTTATTGAAAAGCAGCTTTCATTGAAACAAATATATTAAAAATTTGTTCGAATATCCGTTTCTTCAATTTCCTAACAAATTAGTTCGACAATGGCGGTTGATTTGGACTCGTAAAACGCGTTTATTGTTCGCCGGCGACAATCGGAGAGGCACGGGGGCAGCATGACTGATCGTAAGACTGATTTAGCATAACGGGGGAGAGAGATCGTCATCGAACATTCAGCTTCCGGAAAAGTGACGCGAATGCGCAGAAAGTTTGACGTCAAACGGTGTCGGTTAAGGGACAGGACCTTTCGACTGCCATGGATATTGATTTCCCCGGAGTTTTCAGGTTTCTAGAGCAGCCGGACGTTGTAGCGCAGACGCGATCCTCAACATGGCGGTCCATCAGACGCGAAACGTTCCGCGTCGCGGTTTCAACACGTTCAACTTCCACCCCGAAGAATTTTTTGGACGAACCACGCGGCCGAAATACGAAAGGGAATAACCACGTCGAAGATAATTCGTCAAGTTTTTTTGGTGAATCGATTTAAACGGATCAACATGGCGGCCGAGACATGTGCCGCTGTCACGTGCTTTCTGATCGCGTCGATCGCACTCGCCAATGGTGAGCTCTCTCGCTTTTACACACTCACTCGTTTCGGATAGTGGAGAGACTGTTTAGACGCGGGTTAAGGGTTTGGTCGTGTAACAGGAACATGGTAATTATTTGTTTCGATTCTTATCAGTTGTCTATTATTATCAGATTGATGTTTGGTTCTTTCGTTTTGTGTCTATTGTTTTTGTGGTGCAGCTTTGGATCATTATTTCAGAATATTACAAATTGATCAAAAAACATAAAAATGAACATTTTGCTAATCAATTTTACCCATTAAGAGCAATATTTGGAATTTAAAATCGCGTAC
>CM052312.1:17393403-17413235 GCA_028455605.1 Lasioglossum malachurum | reverse complement strand
TGGAATATCAAATAAAATCCTTTTTTCAATTTTCGTATGGAATCCAATAAAATGTTGTTTTCAGTTCGATTAAATTCTTACTAAACTCTGTCAAATTTTATATTCCAGGATTTTAAAAAAATATTCAGATGGCATCTCTTCAAGAAACACGAAATTACTATCTGAACGACCAAATATTGTTTTATCCAGTGTTAAATTGCGAGTAGTTTAATATAATTTATTGCAATTTTTCAGGTGAAGCGATTTTCTTATACTACCAGCACAGAGAATTCAACGTCAAGCCCTCAAACGTGGTCCACCGAGAGAAACTGCACAAGCAAATGCGAGCCCGGATGCATAATAATTGGCGAACGTACGAAATTGTACGCTTGCACTGCTTGCTGCGAGCAATCGTTCTGCAACGTCGGCACCGGCGCTGCTGAACGCTTATCAACGAAAAGCGTCGATCTATTTCTAGCTCTTATATTGCAAATTATTTTCACGATCGTTGTGTATCCGTCGTGACACTGTAAATAAAACATCCGACGACGTTTCTGTAAATAAATCCAGTTTACTATTTCACTTTGTCGCTCATTTGTTGGTTTTGCAAATCAATTTCACCCTTTCGTAAATGAATTACAACCTTCTGCAAATCAAACTAAACCTTTAGCAAATTAATTTCACCGTTTAAGAATATTTACAATTTAATTCTTCACCTATTTAGATTAAATTACATATTTAACTACACTTAATGCAGGGTGTTTATTTTAAATTATTTCCGCTACTATTAAAAGTAAGAAAAAATAACTAAATAGGATGGAGATAGGTCTAAATAGGATAGAATACATGGTTTTAAGACGCGCATCAGATGGTAATAAAAAAAAATCTTTTGAAGGTCATTTTAACAGTTTTTTCAAGGTCACTGTATTTTTTTCCATATTAACATGTACTTTTCATAATGCAATATTGTAGTCGGAGTCAAGATGAGTTCGACGACCTACACACCATGACCTTGAAGTGACCTTGAAGCCGAAAAAATCAGTTTCAGTTCGAAGAATACAAAAGTAATAAAACGAAAAGGGTAATATCACCTTATTTTTTTAGTTACCCAAATTACTGGCCGTCCGCAGCGAGGCACGTATGTACCAGGGTTGCCATATGCGCGCCCCGTCATGCCCCTTACGTTCCCGTCCCTCGCCTACATGCTCCGTAACAGACTGACTAGATTGCATCCAAACCCCCACTAAGACCGTAAACTGGTCGCGCAGTCGCGCAACTGCTCTGGTCATCAGAGAAGGGGTACACATTTTTGCGTGACTCCCCTCATCTGGGCACACTGCAGTGATGCCATATGAGGTACGAAACGGTAAATACCCAAATTCTCGGAAATAATCTCCTCCTTTTCCCCTTCCACTATCCTATTCCATCGCCCTACCGTTCCCCACACTGGCCACACTAAGATCGTAGACACGTCGCGCACCCGCAACAGTCACTCCCATTCGCCCTACTCAATCCCCGTCGCGCTCTGGTCATCAGAGAGGGGGTACATCATATATTGTTGATTTCCCCTCATCTGGTAACACTGGCACACTAGACCGGCACGAGCAATTTAAAAATTATGAACATTGCTCTTTTTACAAATTTTTCAATACACCTGTGACACCGATTTAAAATGTACGTTTAATAAATTTGTGTCAGAGCTGGTATCTGCCACAGTAAATATTCGGATAGTCATTCGATAAAGGTTCGTGATCATAGTGCAAAAGGATATAAAAAGGAAATAGTCCCACATTTTCACAGATCGATGCGTAAAAAGATAACTAAGTATACAGTGACTCCCATTAATATTCGGACGCTCTCAAAAAAAAAAAAAACGATAACTTTGTTAATATTGGACTATGCGATTTGAACTTTTTTGGAAAGCTAGATCAATTAGTTTACTACAGGATGTGAAAAGAAATTTTCACGATGAGATTCTCTCCGTTACAAGTGCCAAGGAAAATTTCCCGAGGAAACGTTCATAAATGTCCTATGTTCATACATTTTTTGGCAGGTCAAACTTACTACTTTCCATATTTTCGATGTGGGTACACCTAAAAAAGTTGCGAAATACAACTTTTAGTATGTTCTCTGCAATTCCGACCAATTGCACAAATAATTGTACCAACTTTTCAAACAACATCCAAGTCGCAGGGTCCAACATTAAACAAGCCATCGCACAGTTGGGTGTTTGGCCCGAAAAGTCAGGAGAAAAACTATTTCAGCGTTATTTATGGGCTCAAGATCGTAATTCGTTCAATTCGTTTATCGTCAGCTGTAACATTATGAAATCGGAAACGCATTTCTACATTTCAAAAATCAAAATGGTTGGAAAAGCTGGAAAAAATTATTTTTACATGTTAAATTATGGTGAAACAATGTAATTTATTATTGTAATACTAAATATGTAGATAACGTAATTGTTCAATAAAAGTATATACTATTACTTATTATTGTAAGTTTTTCAGGACGGCAACGTACTGAACGAACCAGAACGTTCAGAGCCTCCACCGGAGTTGTTTGACGAATTGTTTCACCGTACAGTAAAATAGCTTTTTAAATAAATGTTATATTCTGTCTTCGTGCCCGCCGTAGGTATTCTTCCTCGAGAATACCCACCTACTTTTGCGAAGGCTTAACCATCGGCATCTCCTGAGGTGTAGAGGGGAGTGAGAGGTTCTAGGAACCCCTGGGGCTAAGGTGGGAAACCCTAGGGGTTTTGACACTTGGCCTTTGTTCGAGCATCTCGAACCGTTCTCAAGTTGCCCTAGGATCGCTACGATAAACTATGAACCAGCCCGACCGACCCAATGATCGTTCCGCTGAGCTATGAATCGACTCTTACGCGTTTTCCTGTCGCTGTCAGCTGTTCTATACAGGGTGGGGCATTTAAATGGGAACACCTAAATATCTCGATTATTATTAGTCGTACAAAAAATCTCCACAGAATAAAGTTGTACTGTTTCAAGGAGTAAATTTGATGATGGTAAAAATTCTTTCTCAAGGTTATTTTTTTCAAGATTTCAAGGACATCGATACTTTTATAAATGGGATGTCCTATTTTTTATACCATAGATCGATAGAGTATCAAATTCTGAGTATAAAAGTGTTGACCTTCATACATATGTCCTAAACCCAATAGTTAACGAGATTTTATCCAAAGATGAAAGAAAATTTTTTCGATAATATCTCGTTAACTATTAGATTTAGGACATATGGAGGAAACACTTTTATACTCAGAATTTGATACTCTATTGATCTATAGTATAAAAAAAGAACATTCTATTTAAAAAAACTCAAGGTGACCTTGAAATGACCTCTATGCCTCCACCCACGCAGAAAATGTTTATGTCACAGTATGCTCCCCTCTATACAATGGAAGTTTTGTATACATACAATATATTCTTCATTTGTAATAATATAGAAAAATGTTATGCACAATATTGGCACGGTACAGATTCTATAATTGAAACAATTGTCTTGTGATAGCTAAAATATGATATAAATATTCTTGATTTTCTATACAAATTGAATTGTTGGGTAAACTTTACTTTATCGGACTCAAAATTTGTGCCTTTCTCCTAATAAATTATGATGTATTTGGTATGTATCCAGTAGATTTGTACCCGGGGTGGCTGCAGATCTAAGTTTCGATCCTGTAGGATCAATGGTTCAGGAGTTATGCTTGCTTAAAGTTGAGCAATCTGCAGTGTTTTTGGCAGGTAAGGGCGCCGCCATATTGGTTTGTAGTGACGACCGCGATCTGCTTATCTTGCCGCCCCCTTCCCGATCTAATCGGGAGTAAGCGGCGCGCGACCGTCACTACAGACCAATATGGCCGCGCCCTTACCTGTCAAAGACACGGAAAAATGCACAACTTTAAGCAAGCATAATTCCTGAACCAGTGATCCTACAGGATCGAAACTTCGATCTGCAGCCGGAGCGGCTACAAATCTACTGGATTACATAGCAAATACATAATTTATTTATTATTTTTATTTATTATTAATTTTGATTGTATTGAATTTTTAATTGTAAGTAATGAATTTGCTCTTTCTGTTGCAGATTCCGCGGGAAAAGAATCCATCGATCGCAAGACCATATTCACAGCACATATCGATACTACTCGATGCTTTCGATAATCGAAAGTGTGACGTAATGTCATGTCGAATTATACTGCGATATTGAATATCTTTCTTAATACCATTAATGAACAATTAATAAATATTCAGTTTGAATTATCTATTTCCTATTAATTCTGTTAATATTGTATTTATACTAATATTGTATTCGAATTCGCGTCGTGCAATAGAAATCGAGTGTATTTAATTAAACGGAAATAACCGTTCAAATTAATTTTGATTTCATGTGTTCAAATTAAATTATGTATTTATTATTAATTGCGATTTAGACTCTGACGTCAATTAAAATTAATGAATTTGTTCTTTCCGTTACAGATTCCGAGGGAAAGAAACCATCGATTGAAAGACCATATTGATAGCAGAGGTCGATATTACGCAACGCACCGTTCTTTCTTCCAGCAGGAGAGGACGTGAGTGTGAGTACCAATTATTTTTCTCAATTATACTGTGTTATAAATAATCTTTTTTGAACTATTAATGAACAATTAATAAATATTGAACCTGAATGATTAATTTTGTATTAATTCGAATTTAGTCTCCGACGGTCGTTGTTTTGAAATTACATGATTTATTCTTTCTGTTACAAAGGGTTTAAAATATTTTGTGGCAGCTAATGTGGATGACTAATGTTGCCTACCTTGATAACCAAGGGTGACATCGATAGCTGGCAATGTGTCTGTGGGTCTGTAACTCTGTAGGTCCTGTCGTTTATTAACCATTGCAGTTGAGGAAGCGACGTATAAAAAAAAAAGGGCAATGTGTCGTGCTTTCTTCAAGGGGGAGAGAATGTATGTAAGTACCAAGTTATCCTCACAATTAACCTTTATTATTAAACATTTCCCCTTTTACCTTTTTCCCCTTTTCATTTCGAAAGTCATTTAAATTCAATTGAAATCATCTAATATGCCAACGGAATTGTCCGAATGGATGATAATATCTTTTTGTTTTCAGGACTCTAACGCAGCTTTTAATCCCCCCACCAAGTAGTTTGTGAATAAACAACAGTCTCTTTTATTGCTCTATTTCTTACGTAGTTGATTTTGAAATTTGCGGTACATTTATTTCATTAATTTTGTTGTTAACAAGAAAGGCTATGCGAGGAATAAATCTGATGGAAACTAAGTTGAAGCATTGACTTCCGAGAAGAAGATAACGTACTGATTTCCAGGAGGATAGACAGTATATGCTGGACTTTAAACTGAATGCTCCCATTTACGTTGTGTAACCACATTAATTGGTCGCAGCTGTAGTGTAGTGTACATACAGCGAAAATGATAGAATTACAGGAATTTGGATACTTGATACAGGAACAAGGAATAATAGAATTATAAACATCGTTCCCACAAAAACGAACATGTGATGTATATAATACAAGCTTGTAAAATTCTTCTATAAAAATTGTGGAAAACGCCATCGTGAAGATTGTGACTTTAAAAAATTGCGACGGGCAGCTGGCACACAATAGAAGCTGTTTCTTGTCATAATTCCTTCTATATAGTTTGAAATTGATGGAATAAAAATTTCAAGATGGGATTCTTCGGAACTTTCTAGTTCTCTGCATTGTTAACACTCTACCTACCCGAAGCGTCTTAATAAGATTTTCAATAATTGTGATGTACCAAAAGAAAGCATAGAAATTTTCCTTGACATTGCAATCTTCAATGAAACTATTAGACGACGTTATTGAGGGTGACTCGTTAGTTCACATTGAAAATTGCTGTTGCTATCGAAGGTTCCATTGAAAAGTGTTTAGCCATGTACCACAGGTTTTTCAATATTATAGACAGTGGATTCTATGGTTTTATTAAAAAAATGTTTAAATAAGTGCAATTTGAAACAGTGAAAATATTAAAAGAATTTAGAAACACTGTTTTATTATTTGCAACCTATTAAACATATTAACACTCTACCTAACCTAAGCCTATTAATAGGATTTTCAATAATTGTGATGTACCAAAAGAAAGGATTGAAATTTTCTTTGACATTGCAATCTTCAATGAAACTATTAGACGACGTTACCCAGATAGCACAAAGACGTATTAAAGAGGCCTTGAAGACATCCTACAGATGTCTTGAATGTCCTACGAACATCTTCTAAACGGCCTCCCAACATCTCCTGAACGGCTTATGTTATAAAACTGTACGTCCTAAAAACGTCTTAAGCATGTCCATTATACATCTAAAAACGTATTTTATACGACTTCAAGACGTCTTTTAGACATACAGTTTTGTAACAAAAGCCGTTCAGAAGACGTTCGGAGGCCGTTCGGAAAACATTCGTAGGACATTCAAAACGTCTTGTTTAAATTCAAGTAAAAAAAAATTTTTTTTTAAATTAGAATCTATTTCCCGCATACTTAAAAAAAATATTCTATTTCTAACATTAAATAAAGATTCATTTTTTATATTTAGAAAATAATGTTTTTTTTGCAACATGAATTAGATATTTCCTGCTTATTTAAAAAAAAAATTTGTTACGTAATGTCAAATGAATATTGTATGTATATTTGAATATTAAAAACAGATTGGATCTCTATTTAATACTACATGAATGTGTATACAATATTTTGTGCTACTAGGGTGTAATCCTCCATGTGTTTATAATAAATGATATTTTGACAAAATATTTTCATTATCATTCCAAGAAATAAGAAACTCATGAACCAATATTTTAATCATTGCATAACAAACTGATCCCTGCGATAACATCTCCAAAAAATTGAAGTCTGAAATAAGACGTTTTAAAGACAGCTTCAAGACGTCTGAAATGAAACGTCTCAAAAACGCCACAAATAGACGTCGTTGTAACGTCTTATTTCAGACGTTAAACCGACTTCCTGAAGAAGACATTTTTAAAACGTCTTATTTCAGACGTTATACCGACGTCCTGAGATAGACGTCTTTAGGACGTCTGTTTAGGTCGTAAGACTTTCAGACCTAAAATGGACGTAAAATGGACGTCTTGAAGACGTCCTGTGCTATCTGGGTATTGCGGGGACTTATTAGTTCACTATGAAAATTTCTGTTGCCATTGAAGGTTCTATTCAAAAGTGTTTAGCCATGTACCATAGATTTTTCAGAATTTTGCAATAATTCGGTAACGTGTTAATATCGAAGCTTCGGCCGCGACGGCTGAAGACGAACTGCTCGTTAACAGCCAGAGTGGCGTGCGTCGCGCGCGAACAATGAGTCCGCCGGCATCCTCGTTTCTCGGTGATTGCACATAAAGCTGCCATTATTAGAACTTCAGTGGGCGGCTGCTGCTTTTTCCAGGCTAGCGCGATCTTACGCACAATTCGCCGACTGGTGCACTCGCGTCTCCATGTGGCTGCCAGTCGCACAGTTGTCTCGCGTCTCCTCTTCGCGTTAATTAAACCTGCATCGTCCAAAATTACAGTAAAAACAATAGTGATTATTAGACTACGGATTTTTATGCGTTTACGAAGAAATTGGATGGGTGAAATATAAAACAGAATATTGTAATGTCGTTTGTAACACTAGGAACTTTGCGGAACTCGTGAAAATGACAGGACTCTAATATTCTTAATTTGCGATTATTAAGATTGTGAAGATTTATTTCTTTGGGTATATACGTATATTCTTGGAAAAATGGCCAAGAATTTGGATAGACACATTCTTCTTATATTTACAAAATAATGTGAAACAGTTATTTCTAGAGCTCCGCAAACCTAGTGTTAATGCGGCAAAAACATTAAACTGCCCACAATCGATACAGAACATTTTTATTTGACATAAAGATCCACAGTATAGTGATTATCATCATTCAGAGTTCTTCATCAACAAACCTTCACAAATACGATCTGGAAAGATGTTCGGATATTCGTCGCGATGTTTCTCCTCCGTCGACATGTTTCATCTGCAAGATCTACCGGTGAGTCTTTCTCCCACGACAAGTTGAAACGAGAGCGGACATCCTCCAGTGACGACGGACGTTCGGACCGATGTCTCTCGGATCGAGAACGGAGGAATTACAGTGAAATTATTCCAGTAAAATCATTAGGCTGCGGATGTTTATGGAATTTTTCATTTTCGCAGACAAATTTCAAGAAAGTGGGAACGAATGAAATCTCATTTCCAGTGGCAGTAGTCTGTGTAGATTCGAAATGAGTAAAAGTCGTATTGAATTCTGTGGAATTTTACAACATTTTTAGAAGCCATAAATGAACGATCATGAAACGATCGAAGCTGCCCAGCGTTCTGCTGACCACGTGGCTGATCGGCACGATCGCGACGAAATCGCGAGTCGACGAGCTCTTGCAGACTCTACAACAGTACGAGATCGTTCATCCGCGAATAATTACGAGCGACGGCAATCGTGCCAGGAGATCGGTCGATCACGAAGATCCGTCGGTCGGAGATGGATCAGTGATCATCGAAATCAGTAATTGGACCTTGAGGACCCTCCCCAGTGACAGGGTGATGCTCGCTTCGGACTTGAAAGTGGATTGGGTTTATGGGAGAAACAATAATAACAGCAGCAGCAAGTCCGAGGATTTTCAGGTGCAATCAGATTGTCAGCTTCGACAAGGCAGTTTTTTGGGTGGAGGTGACGATGGATCTTTCGTTGTTGTTACGTTGTGTGAACAAGAGGTGTATGCGATTATGATGAGCGACAGGATGTCATTCGTAGTGGAACCCTTGGAGGATGGACGACACGTGATGTACGAGGCTCCGAAAGTCGGATGGTGGGCACACAGGGATGCCGATGGTGTTTCTTTGAGGAAGATGACAGGTGATGGTCGATTTTATTTTTGCTTCGAGGGAAAGCTCTGCAACACTAATTCTTATACCATTATTCAAAATATTCGTTGCACTATTGAATTTGTATTCAATAAATCATTAAGAGTTATTCAATTTTACAACTTGAGAATATTTCGATTTCAAAATTTTATAACTTTATGACTTTTACGACTTTACAACTTTTACAATTTTACAGTTTCTCCTGTTTCACTTCGACTTCCATTTTAATTTAACTTTGATACAATCAATTTTGAACATAATAGAATTGTGTTAACTAGAATATTATACAGGGTGTCTCAGCTGAAGGAAGTCACCTAAATATGTATCTCCTTTATTTTTAATGGCACAAAAAAAATATTTATGGCATAATTTAAATGGTATCGAAGGTGTAATATCATAGAAGAACAATTTCTATTGCCCGGTTATTTTTTCATTGTGTTTTCAAGGTCATCGTTATTCTATTATCGGGAAAACTTATCTTTTTTTTATTCCATCTTATAGCGGTTGAAATAATACATTTGAATATGCTTAAGTCATTAACAAGATGGAATAGAAAAAAATAAGTTTTCCCGATAAAAAATAACGATGATCTTGATAAAATTGTTCTTCTATGATATTCCTCCGGCTGTGTTTCCGTTTACGTCCGTCCTCAAAATTGGATGAAATTTTGGGAATAGGTTCTTTTTTGACTAAAATGATGATTGTCAGAAGGATTTTTGGCGACTCGAAAAAAAACTTGTTACCATTTCAATGTCGCTTTCTATTATACCGACTCCCTTATCTTATGCGACAGGTGGTGATCGATTTTATTTTTGGTTCGAGGGAAAGCTCTGCGCCACTAATTCTTATAGCATTATTAAAAATATTCGTTGCACTATTGAATTTGTATTCAATAAATTATTAAGAGTTTTTCAATTTTACAATTTTAGATTTTTCCGATTTCACAATTTTACCACTGTACAACTTTAGAATTTTACAACTTTTACAATTTTACAATTTCTCCTGTTTCGCTTCGACTTCAATTCAAACTTAATTAACTGATGAATTTTTATTCGAAACTACTTGAACAGCACTTAATCCTCGTAATACTAATAAGTAATACTAATAAGCCTGTATAAAGGATTGCTTAAAATTTCATTGGAAGCGTGCTGGCGTTGGGTGTTGGGTACTAAGTACTAACGCAATAGAATTGCGTAACCGGGTAAATAATTATCAGCATGATGGCCCGCATAGCTCCGGTTACGATGGAATTTCATGCGTTCACGTGGAAAATACAAGGGGTGTACAATTCAAGAACTTCATGCTTTACATTCTACATAAAACATATTTAACGCAAATAGTACTTCTAACATTAACATTAACTTTAACTTTAACGTTTCCAATGATTATTATTGTACAACAGTTCTATACTGTAGAAATATTAATCAAGTTGATTCCATTTTTTAATTAACTCTGTAACTTCTGCAAGGTTCATCAGTGCCTAATAGACTTACTGAATAAATAAAACGTTACAATTTTACGGTTGGCTTACAAGGGAACATATTCAGATGAGAAAAGCCGATTTTGATGAAACTTATGTGAGCTACAGTCCTTCGAAAAATATTTCACACGTGTTTTTTTATCGGCATCCATCCACTTTGAAGGGGTGAAAACAGCCCTCAAAGTTGGGGGTCAAAACCATATTTTTTGAGATATCTCGGAAACCAGATGTCGAAAAAATTTGAATTTTTTTAAAATTGTGTGTTTTTCAATGGGTAATGTAGTCGTGCAAGAAAATTTTACCAAAAGTTTTTTGTTTAAACAACATATTAAAAATTTTATATTTTTTTGCAGTTTCTCTTATTTATTGTTAGTTCATTTTAATGTAAACTCGAGTATGTGATCTTTGATCCAAAATAGGGGATACGTGTCTCAGGATTTTCTTTTTTTTGCCATTTAACAATAATTATACATAATATATGAGAGATAGTGTTGCGCCTGGCGTGCGGAGGAAGGAATTCTGGTTTGTTTTATCGAAATATAAGCATTTAGTATAATTGTGTATAGTATTTTAAATAATACCACTGGGTTATGTATGTATAGCCAATTCGCCTGCCAATTTCTCCGGTCGTTGGTTGTTTCCTTGTTATTATGCTGTGATATGTTTTATCGAATTGACTTTCATGTTTGTAAAAACGAATCTAAAAATAAACAATCAGGAAAAATAAAAATAATATAATTATCGGATGTTTACCTTGATTATCGCCAGAAATTATTTGTTATGTGGCACTGTTTTACAAATCCGAAAGCAGTAGTCTCAACTTCTTAATATGCACGTTGCTTTGATAACGAAATCCTACACAACTCAGACCGTAATACATTCTTAAGTCTACTTTACATTTCCCCCTCTTTCACCCGAATAGTCAATATTTTCAATTTCAATAGAAATTTTTGAAAATATTCGTTTCCTTCTCAAATGCTATAAATAATCGAGGTGAAACTGCGGTGTGCGGCATTTGCAAATCAGCTATTATCAGAGCTACCGTATACAACGAGGAAAACTCCAGTTTCGATTATTTGAAGGACCCACAGGTTAGCTACTGATAAAACAATAAACGAAATATAACCCAGTGGTATTGTTCAAAATACTATGCACGTTTATACTAAATGCTTATATTTCGATAAAACAAGCCAGAATTCCTTCCTCCGCACGCCAGGCGCAACACTATCTTTCATATAAGGACAAAGTTGAATAATAAAATGGGGCTCACACGATACCAAAAGAATTTTTGTGTTTATGTAATTTTTTTTAGAGATATGAAGGTCACTTTCATTTTTTTTAATGGAATGATATTTATATTTATGACGTTCGTTATAAAAAAGTACGAACCTGTGTATGTCGAAAAGTTAGTAGTTCAGGAGATATTTCAATTTAAATAATTCTAAAACACCATTACTGTCATACTAAAACGTTACACTTGCCATAGAAAAGAAAATCGAATTTTATTTTTTCTAAATTCTACAGAGTGTCCAAAACCATCCGTCCAGGGGTGTTAACTTCTCAGATAAGCATATTCGGTAAAAAAGTTTGCAATAAAAGTTTCAGGGTTTAATGGAGGACATATGTCCATCACCTTGTATTTTACCTTCGGATCCATTTTCAAGGTTATTTGGAGGTCAGTATGTATTTTTTATGGCCTCTAGCAGTCATTTTAATCTAGGACATAAGTACATATTTGAACGTGAAACTTCGAGCTCTTTCAGAATCCGTAGTCAAAAGTAGGGGTTCCCATTTAAAAATACGTACTGACCTCCAAATAACCTTGAAAATGTATCCGAAGGTCAAATACAAGGTCATGGACATATGTCCTCCATTAATCCCTGCAACTTTTATTCCAAACATTTTTACCGAATATGCTTATCTGAGAAGTTAACACCCCTGGACGGGTGGTTTTAGACACCCTGTATAATTTCAAGTGTTTCCTGCATTTTGAATAATTTAAATATTTACAAATCTATCCTGATAACTATTGAACCAGTGAATCCCTAACGTTGAAACTTGGATTTTCGACATTTTCTCGCCAGAATTTACAGGATTATATAAGAGAAGGTCAAAAATTTTTGGCTCGCTCAAATTTAAACACCTGTAACTTTTGAAACAGTGAATTCCTAACATTGAAACTTGGATTTCTGACATGGTGTCGCCAAAATCTACAGTATTATATAACAAATGTTGATAATTTCTGGTTCTCCAAGGTGAAGTTTAACCGGACCGTGTTATAGGGCTCCAGAACAAACGTGCAAAATCGAATCGAAGGAGACGGGACTTGACGGATCATTACACTCCGGAATATTATAATCTATCGGGTGACGTGTTTGACATGGACTATCCGGAAGCGGAAAAATTAGTTCTGTACGACGAGAAAGAGGAGGTGCCGACTGAATATAACGACACAGTAGTAGAAGTCGATGACAATCCTGAAGATATCGGTCACTTCGGCGGTCCTTCGTGGCACAGAAACAAAATACCGAGTAAGAAAATTTTCGGACTAAAATTTAACATTTTATTCTGTATTTTATTATGTAAAATATCAGGTCATTAAATATGAAACTCGACAAATTCGTTCGTGTTTTATTTGTGTGTGTCAAGTTTCATACTTACTGACCTGATATTTATTATAAATGTATTTCATTAGCCGAACAAATTCATTAGCAGCTTTCGCCTCGTGAATTTGTTGGTTATTTACAAACTCAGCTTATTCCACTGTCGAAAATAATTTTCATCGTGGTGCATAAATGCAGAAATAATTTATTTTTACAAGTAACTAATGAATGTTTCGTTGAATTGATACATTTACTAAAGCGGAAAATGTGTGCATTTAAAATGAAAATACAACCGATTAATTATCTGGGCCACGAATTAATTTGTGCAGCCAATAAAATATCATCTATCTGCGATTACTTAATTTCGAAAACAAAATCAAAATACTCAAATAAATCTTTCGTTAACAATTTTAACCGTGAGCCACAGAAAAGCTCTTTATAATATTATTTATTAGTTTCTTTCGAGATTATTATTTAAGGTGCTATTACTGTAGGAAATATAATTTTAATAAAACCTGGATCTCTCGAGAAAGAATTTCATTTGAGCAACTATATACAATTTTATCTTTTAATTGGAAAGATAACTATTCATAAATTACCATTTAATTTGAATTTTCTGAAATGAATTTTCGACTAATGATTCTATTATTTTATATTATTTATATTATTCTATTATATCTGATTTTAGAATTAATTTTAGAATTGATGTACAATTTTGAATGTAAATGTAAAGTTGAATATCTCGATCGCTGAAACATTGAAATGAAAATGACCGTATATTTTCAGGAAAGAAAATGATCATCGAGGAAGCAACTACTCGTTGGCTCGAACTCGGAATAGCTGCTGATTACTCCGTGATAGACTTTCATGGTGAACGAACGCAACAATATATCTTGGCACTGTTAAACATTGTACGAAAACACAAACATTCTATGTTTATTGGAGATATTTATAGAAACTACTTGTATAAAGCTCGCTGATTAACTCGATTATATGTTTGGCTTAGTAGAATTCATGTTATGTATGACGAATGGAGATTATGGAAACGATTAAAAAATTCTGATTTTAGGTCAGTGCTATTTATATGGATCCATCGCTCGAATCGAATATGATCTTGGTGATCGTACGAATGATTTTGTATGCAGAGAAGAGGGACAGTTTAGTAAGCAAAGCTTTATTAATTAACAGTAAAAGATAAAAAATAGATACAATATAAAACTGCAAAAAAATTTTCAAAAATTTTAGACGTCGTATCTCCAGCTTATTAAAATTCTTATTTGCCTCCCATGTGTTTTAATTGTTACAGGAAATTTTCATTTTGTATTTTCAAGAATAACATGTAAAAGTGAATTCAATAAAAGTTCAATGGACTGTTTTTACAATAAACCTACGGAAAAATTAATTTAATATACTCAGTCTCAGATATACCACACGATGTCTTAAAGACGTCCCTAACTGAACGTCGTTTGACCGTCTGAAATAATGCGTCTTAAAGATGTCTTAAAAAACGTATTAAAAATGTCTTAAAAACTCCTTCAAAACGTCTCAAGAACGTGTCTTAAAAAGTTTGTTAAACGCCAACATTCTATATAAATTCGTTCAATTAAAAATCCATATAGTTCATTTTAATCCATCTCTAGACTTAATTTATTGTAATTACACGTAGGTTCAGGTCTGACTATATAATATTTTACAAAAATTGAAACATTGTGACATCCAATTTTAACTCTTCATAATACGTAATCTGAGGTCTGTCACATTATGATAATTAATTTTGCATTTGTCTTCAATTTATTAATATACAAATTAAATAAAATTCAATTGCGAGTATATATTTTACACGTATTTGTAAGTCAAATGCTAATGTGAATATCACGTTGGATGTTGAAAATCTGGATATTCAATAATCTTAAATTAGTTATTAATTTGACAGGTTCGTCGAGGCGATTCCAGGAGTTCTCTGGAAAACGTTAACAAATGGAACAAGAAAATGTTAACATCGGCGAACGCGCATCACGACGTTGCAATATGGCTGACGCGATTAGATATCGGTGGTCCTTCTGGTTATGCACCTGTTTCTGGCGCGTGCAACCCTGCGAGATCGTGCGCCTTAAATCGGGACGAAGGCTTAACCAGTGCTTTCATCATTGCTCACGAAATGGCACATATGTAAGTTTACTGTAAACTAGGAATTTTCATTTTAATTTAACTTTGATTCAATCAAGTTTGAACATAATAGAATTATGTTAACTAGAATATTACACAGGGTGTTTCAGCTGAAGGAGTCCGCCTAAATATCTCCTTCATCCACAAAAAATATTTATGGCATAATTTAATTGGTATCGAATATGGAATGTCATAGTAGAACAATTTCTTTTGACCGGTTATCTTTTCATACCCAGATAGCACACGACGTCTTAGAGACGTCCATTTTACGTCTATTTTAGGTCTGAAAGTCTTACGTCCTGAAAAGACGTCTTTAAGACCATAAACAGTGTGTTTTTAATATAACCATAATCTAACATTGGTATTATTTGTTCGAGTTCATATTTCTGCTTCAATTTCAATTTCAATTCCAATTTCAATTCCAATTCCAATTTTTACAATTTCAATTCCAATTTATATTCCAATTGCAATTCCAATATCAATTCATGTTTCAATTTCAATTCCAATATCAATTCCAATTTATATATTTCAATTACAATTCCAATATCAATTTAAGTTTCAATTTCAATTCAATTTTCAATTCCAATTCCAATTTCAACTTCAATTTCATTTCCAATTTCAATTGCAATTCTAATTTTAATTGTAATTCCAATTTCAATTCCAATTCCAATTTCAATTCCAATTCCAATTTTAATTGTAATTCCAATTTCAATTTCAATTCCAATTTCAATTCCAATTTCAATTCCAATTCCAATTCCGATTCCAATTTCGATTCTAATTTCGATTCCAATTTCAATTGCAATTTCAATTCCAATTGCAATTCCAATTTCAATTTTTATTGTAATTATAATTTTTATTGTGATTTTAATTGTAATTGTAATTTCAATTTTTATTGTGATTTTAGTTGTAATTGTAATATTTATTATTTTTATTTTGATTTCTATTGCAATTGTTATTTTTATTACACTTTTTATGCCAATTCCATATGACTTTTTCTGAGAAAGCTATTTTTTGGTGGAACTTTAAACTTGTTTTTGTTGAAATCTATTTTTACTCTTACCTTCTTCTAATTTAATTAACATTTATAGACCTTTAAGACTTCTTAGGTGCCTCATAAAAGACCTCCCGAATGTTCTAAGAACGTTTTCTGAACGTCTTCTAGACGTGAATCAGACGTTTTAAAGACGTCTTTAAGACGTACCGTTTTCTAAAACAAGACGTTCAGGACACGTTCGGAAGACGTTCGTAGGACATTCGGGAGATCTTTAAGACGTCTAAATGTCCGACTGCAGACGTATTCAAAACGTCTTTAAGACGTCTTTGTGCTATCTGGATAGTGTTTTCAAGGTCATCGTTATTCTATATAGACTACGAAAAAGGAGGAGGTTAGCCAATTCGATCTGTATGTACCTTTTTTTCGCTTTTTTTTATGCATGTTGTTACGTCCTAAGGTGGACGTAATTATATTGATTTGATAGATTTTATATAAATTGTGAATGAAACGCAGTTTTGAACCTACCTGCATTCACCGGCTTCAGTTCGGGTAATTGAGGATTTGTTAAATACTAAGTGAATTTGATCTTGGAATTGGAACGAAGAAATCGAAGATGGGTAAACTCTTTAAAAATGATTTGAAGTATTGATTTTTGTATAAAAATTAACAAAATATATTTTATTGAACAAATTTAGGGTACATTGAGTTATAAAAATCTTATTATTACTATTTACCGCATGCAGTTTTCGACCGGAGATGGTTTTATTTGATTTCTGGCTCCGCAGCGAGAATGATGATGTTGATGATGATTATTTCTCCCGCGGGTTATCACGCCAATTCACTTTTTCTATTTAACTTTACAAACTTTAACAATAATTGTGACAATTAACTTTTACTTGTAACGTCTTAACTTTCAACTTTCGACTGTCAACTTTCAATTTCCAACTGAACTCCTGATGATGAGCTGTCCCTTTTATAGATTGATCAATCCATTGTTCTCGTAGGTGAGTGCGTCTTCACCAATTCCGTTTAATCACTTTTCTTCTTAGTCTCTTTCTCCTGAACCGTATGCATTGCATCTTTTATCTTTCTCTTGGCCGGATCTTATTACTCTGTGCGTCTTCCTAAATTAGGGGAACGCACCATTTTCTTATATTTAATAGTCATGGGGTGACTACATCATCACCGATTCTTTATAATCGTTTTCTTCGTAATTGCTTTCTTCTAAATCGTGTACATTGTACAGTGATGAACAGACTTCAGCGAATATTCGCTCACGATTTATTTTTAGAACGTGACACAATAAAATAAATCTCGCTACGATCTTAATTTGTTTAATGAAGATTCCAAATGAGTATTCTTAATTCTATCGCTCGCGGTGTGGTATAATATACGATAGTTTGACACATATTTTATTATCGTACAACTATTTTGATATTTTATTTCTCGTACAACATTATTGAGGCAAGTATATATATATATATAAAAAAAGTAATTAAGAAAATGTATGTCATTTTTGATTTTATAATTAATTATTATTATCGGCTAAACCACTGGACATGACAATGTTCACTGATTATGCCGAGATGGATGGACCAATCGGAACGAAACCTATTGCATCTTGTAGAGTATGTTCCCGGGGTGGCCCCGTGAAAAAAATGTTGCTTTTTTTTATTCCTTACGATTTTATTTGCGAAAAATGAATTATTTCATGTACAATATGTTCACCGATTACTCCGAGATGGATGGACCAATCAGGACGAAACCTTCTGCAATTTGTAGGGTATGTCTTCCGATTGATCCCTTGAAAATAAATTTTGCATTTTTTCATTCTTTGCGGTTTTTATTGCAAATAACCAATAAGACCGTAAAGGTGTTCTACAAATTCTGCTCGTTCCACTAAAAAATGTGAAATAAAAAAATTTTATGAAAAAAAAATTAAACCACTTCGAAGAAATGCACTAAAAAGTATGAAATAATTTCCATTTAATTTATGTGAATACACACGAACTTAAATACAATGCAATCTTTTCGGAGGCGGCGCAAAATTTAAAATTTTCCAGATGACAGATGTTGCTGATTATGACTTCATTGAAATATGGTGAACTTGGTGAATTTAAGGATTTTCGTAATTTCCAGTGTCAAAAATTTGTATTGTATTTAAGTTCGTGTGTATTCACATAAAAAAAATGGAAATTATTTCATACTTTTTATAGTACGTTTTTTCGAAATAATACATTTGAATATGCTTAAGTCATTAACAATATGGAATAAAAAAAATAATTTTTCCCGATAAAAAATAACGATGACCTTGAAAAAACTATGAAAAAATAACCGGTTAAAAAAATTGTTCTTCTATGACATTCCTCCGTCGATATCATTTAAACAATGCCATAAATATTTTGTTTGTGCCATTAAATATAAAGGAGATACATATTTAGGTGACTCCTTCAGCTGAAACACCCTGTATAGTAACTTGACATTTTTAAATCGACAGTTTAAATATGTATATATTATTTTATAATATTAATTTCCTTTTCACTTATATAATTGGATATGCAACGTAAGTACATACATGTAAGTATGTATTTTATATTATTGTATATGTATAGTTCCAATATAATTAGAATCATCAAATACCGAAAATCGCCCAAGTTTAAACACTCATAACTTTTGAGCCACCGATCTTCTAGGATCGAAACTTGAATTTTTGGCTTTGTCTCGCCAAAATCTACAGGATTCCATAAGAAACAGTTAAAAACTTCTGGTTCGCTATACTTTAAATACTTGTAACTTCTGAATCAGTGAGTTCCTAACATTGAAATCTGAATTCTCGACATTTTCTCGTCAAAATCTACACGATTATATCAAAAAATGTTATAAATTTCTGGTTCCCCAAGGTGAAATTTATAGTTCATTGGAATTATTGAATTGTCAAATAAAAATCCGTGAACTGAGTGAGTTTAGTGTTACCTTTGTGTTATTATAAATAAAAAGCCACGATTATTTCTCACTAGTATTTTTAGCATGATGAAAACAGTGTATCTCGGTTGAATGATGTGAATACAAGGACGTTTTCCATAGTCTAGGGTTAAGTCACGACGGCGACGAGGCAACCGGAAACGCTTGCAGGGAAGAAGGTCTGCGAGGAAGTGTCATGGCACCCATGGTTGCTGCAACCTTTCATCATTTCTATTGGTCCGCTTGCTCGAAGAAAGAATTCCATCGAAGAGTTAGGTGAGATAATCATTCGATTCGTGTGTTTATTTTGGGATTTACTGTTCAAGACAATGTTTGCAGACGGTGGTCCTGTTTATTGAACAAACCAGCATATGGCAGCTCCACCCCCCTAAAGACTAGCATCCGCGAAACTTTCACGATGGACGAGCAGTGTCGAGTGGAATTCGGCGACGGGTACGTTTTTTGTTTATGTTCTGAATGTAACAATAAATAATAACATTGATACGTTAGCAGTAGACTAACGATGTTTATGCAATTTTCAATTTTTGTAAATTTTTAATTTTTGTTTGTGTAAATTTTCCAGGGTCTTCTGTTCTAATTTTAAGAATTTTACAATTTTACAATTTCACAATTATATAATTGTACAAACTTTACAATTTTGCAATTTTACAATTGTACAAACTTTACAATTTCGCAATTTTACAATT
>CM052312.1:17374687-17393303 GCA_028455605.1 Lasioglossum malachurum | reverse complement strand
ATTCACAAAATTCAAAGATATGTATAATATTCACAATATTCGTACGCAAGAATTTTCTTTAGCATTACATTTTTTTTAGCATTTAGCATTACATCGTTGAAGAATACAACTTTCGTTTGGCACATTTTTTCATATTTTTATGAGTAAGAGTTCTAATTTTGCATAAGGGTGAAATTGATTCTTGTAAGGTTCAATAAATAATTATATAAATAAATAATTATATTTACATATTCTTAATGGCTGAAATCTTTTTACAAAAAGGTAAAATTGATTTACAGAAATGTGAGATTGATCTGCTTAAGGTTGAATAAATAATTAAATAAATAAATAATTAATTCTAAATATTCTTAATAGCTGAAATTGATTTGCGACAGTGTAAAATTGATCTACTAAAAGGTGAAATTGATGTGCAAAAGGATGAAAATCTACAAATTGGAGAGATTGATTTATAAAAACGTGAAATTGATTTGCGTAAGGTTGAATAAATAATTAAATAAATAAGTAAATAAATAATTTTAAGTATTCTTAATGGCTGAAATTAATTTACTACTTATTAACTTGCTAGGAATTGATCTTCAAAACCGTGAAATTAACTTTCCTAAGGTTCAATAAACAATATTCTAAACGCTATAATTTCACTTGCACAAAATCAAATTTCGATTGCAAAACCAATATTCGCGGCATGCTCTAACTCGATATACATACAGAGTACTTTAAACCAAAGATTTGTTTGTTTCCACTGCCGGAACATTTCCCTCAACTAATCCACAGCGGAGTTATTGATCTCGGTTTTCGATTTTCTCTGCAAAGGCCAGCCTACGGTGGGAAGTACTGTTCGGGACCGAGCGAGAACTGCAAACTTTGCGACCTGCCAAAATGTTCGACGACGATTGACCTAAGGGCTCAACAGTGTTCAAAGCTTGACAGTATCGTGCAACAGGAGAACGTTCGGTTGAAGAACAACGTAGTCACTTGGCTGCCGTTCGAATCCGACAAGGAGAGCCTCAAGTGCCAATTGATTTGCAGGAGCAAGGAAAGCGGGGAGCTGTTCTACGCGAGTGAAAACATGATTGATGGGACACCGTGCGCTTATGGATCCTCAGATATATGCATACAGGTGATTAAAGATATTACAATAGGATAATTGTTCTTTATTACTAGACTGCTTTATGCAAATTGAACATGATGTTAAAATTATGACAATAATGTACGTAAAAACAAAGGTATTTGCAGAATTTACGAAGATATTTAGAATATTTACAATATTCACAATATTCAAAGAAGCTCCCACTATTCACAATATTCTAAAATACTTAACATTCTAAACACAATATTCAATATTTTAAATATTGTGAATATTTTAAATATTGTAAATATCTTTTAATATTAAGAATACATTTGAATATTGTTAATACTGTGAAGATAGTTAACATTCTTTGCAACATTCACATTCAAAGGTACTCACAATGGTCATAACATTCAAAGATATTTACAATATTTACAATATTCATAATATTCAAAATATTACAATGTTCACAATATCCAAAATATTCACAGTATTCGCAATATTTAAAGATGAAATATTCACAATATTCGAAGATATTTACATTATTCACAATATTCACAATATTCACAATATAACTATTGTATCTGTAACCAGATACTTAAAGATATAAAAGGATCATCACAACATGAAAAAAGATTCACAATATTCGTACTATTCACAATATTCACTGATATTCACAATATTCACAATTATGTATATTCACAATATCCACAATTATATTCACAATATTAACACAAAAGAATTTTTATTACAGCCCGAGCCATCGTAATATACATATATGAGTAGAATTAAATCAATTAAAATGAAATACACAGTTACAGCAACAGAGAATGTATTAAGTAATTAATCGCAAAGGAGAAAATTATAGTTAAACATTAACTTAGAATTAAACATTTCTTAGTGAATGGGGATTTTAAAAATGTTTTTAAAGAATATTATCACACAAAAGTTTAATATTGTATTATTGGGAAGATTAAATATTTCATCGAAATATTTTAAAATAATATTTTCATAGGAAAGTTTAATATACATATGTGTATGGATTATCAAAATGTATAGATTATTTAAAACCTTTCTATATATAACATGTTTGTACAAATTCTCATTGTAAGACTATAAATTAATATATTATCGAGTAAATAATAGAAAGAAGAAATACAGTAAATGGGTACACGTATTCCCGGTTGACTGCACAAAGGTTAATGAGGGGTAATATTACAAAATTTAAAATAATATTTTCGTAGGAACGTTTAATATTATTGAGCAATATTAAAAATTCCATTGGAATATTTTAAAATAATATTTTCATAGAAAAGCTTAACATTATTGGAGTGTAATATTAAAAATACCATTGCAATATTTTAAAATATCATTTCCATAGGAAAGTTTAATATTATTGAGGGATGAATTAACACTTTTTAAATAATGTTTTCATACCAAAGTTTCATATTATTGAGTAATATTAAAATGGGGATTATTAAATGAGGGAAATATTAATAAACCTATTGAAATATTTTTAAATAATATTTTCATAGAAAAGTTTAATATTATTGAGAAGTGATATTAAATATAATTTCATTGAAGTAGCTCGACGAAGTAAAATTTCATCGAAGTAACATTAATCAGGAGTATGAGTCAACGTCAGCTCACAATGTTGAATCGTTAATCGGATTTCGGCGCGCAATTAATAAAATATTGTTCTCAGAGCGAATGCCAAAAACTTGGATGCGACAGTGTCTTCGTCTTAGAAGATTAATATTATTGGAGATATTTTAAAATAATATTTTCACAGGGGAGAAAGTTTAATATTATTGGGAAGTGATATTGAATATTTCATTGAATAATTTTTATATACGATAATATTTTCATAGGAAAATTTCATATCATTGAATATTTTTAAATATTTTAAATTATTGGGAACTCTCTGATATTAAATATTTCAGATTTATTTTAAAATAATATTTTCATAGGAAAGTTTAATATTATTCTGGGCAATATTAAAAAATTTCTCATTATATTTTCTGAGGAAAGTTTAATATTATTGAACAATATCAAATGTTGGGGAATATTAAACATTCAAATAATATCGTCATAGAAAAGTTTCATATTACGAAGGGGTAATATTAAAAATTTGTATACAATACTTTCATAGACAAGTTCAATATTGTCGTACAATATTAAAAATTCCATTGGAATATTTTTAAATGCTATTTTCATAGGAAAGTTTAACATTATTTGGGGGTAATCTTAAAATTTTTTAAATAATATTTCCCTAGGAAAGTTTCATACTATCTAGGGGTAATATTAAAACTTTTTAAATAATATTTTCATTTGTGTGTGTGGGAAAGTTTAATATTAATATCATTGGAGAGTTTAATATTATTGGAGAGACATACCAAAAATTCCATTGGAATATTTTAAAATAATATTTTCATAGAAGAGTTTAATATTATTGAGGGGTAGTATTAAAAACATCATTGAAATAGATTTAATTTGTATTTTGCATAATGATCCTCTGTCCAGTAACAATTAATCAGGAGCATGATTCAACGTCAGCTACAATGTTGAATCATTAATCAGCCTTCGGCGCGCAATTAATGAAATATTGTTCGCAGGGCGAATGCCATAAACTCGGATGCGACAGTGTCTTCGGATCGACGAAAGTGTTGGACCTGTGCGGCGTGTGCGACGGAGACAATTCCACGTGCGAGAATGTCATCAGCAAATTTCAGCGAAAGCTTCGTCGAGGTCAGTCCGGTCGCCGTTCAAATCGAGTTATTAGAAGTGCCGACCAAGTTCTCTCCCGTCAAAGTCAGAAAGCTCCGGCAGAAGGAGCACCCCTAATCAGTTTAGGGGGGCAGGAATGCCGGGAGGAACTGGGAGGAAAGTGATTAGTTGTTAGCGAGCCGAGCTTCGGAGCTCGGGGAATGAGAAGACGTTCTTTCCTCTGAAATTTCACACCGTGGAACAGTTATTATCACACCACCATTATCACAAAAGTATAAACAACGAAATAACGTAATATTCAAAGACATTCACAATATTCAAAATATTCGCAATTTTGAAAGGTATTTACAATATTCACAAAATATTTACAATATTCACAATATTCGCAATATTCACAATGTTCACAATATTCATAATATTCAAAGATATTCGCAATATTCACACAAAAGAATTTACTTTCACACTATATTTACTTCATCGAATAATACAACATTTGTTTGACACATTTTTTCATATTTCAATAAATAAGAGTTCTAATTTTTACTGGAGTAACTAATACCTTCATCAGAATTCCAATTTCTTAAGTAGTAAATGTTACTCTTAGTTCCCACGCGCAGAATAATTTGCACGGATATCGTAAATATTGCGAATATCTTTATAAATATCTTATTAAAATATTGTAAATATTGTAAATATTGTAAATGTTGTGCATATTGAAGATGTGATTATTGAAAATACTGAAAATATTGTAAATATTGCAAATGTTGTAAATATTGTGAATTTTAAAATGTAAAATGTTATTCAATTATGTTGTACTATTTGTTGTAATAATTAGCTGTGCACAGGAATACACTATATTTAGATTACAGCGAATGGATTAATACTGTGTACATACAAAACACGAGTTTCTATTGAATGTTGACCTTTGGAAGGGGAGATTACGTTAACCGTGGCCCGGTATAAAAGGTTATATTTATGTTCCTGGGATCATTTTAAGAAAAAAATGTGTATATAACAGGCATCCAATGGGCTCCGTTTAGCCGGTAAAGTAGATTCCTTGTTTTTCATAAAACTGCAAATATCTCGGAAACTATGCGAGATATGGCAAAATATCAAGTGACCTTTTTTGTAGGAAATTTCCAACTATTTATGTCGTATGACTTTTTTCTATTAGCTGCGCAGTTTCTGAGTATATTTATATTTCGGTGAAGTTGCAGAACAACTGCCTCTCCCCTGAAGTAATCGTCGGGGCAAGAGAAAAGGGTTCTGAAAAGACCAAATTCTGGATAACATCTACAATGGGAAGATTATGTGAACAGAGTGAGTTATGGTTAGGTTGTGAGCGGGGGGGGGAGAGGGCCGGCCCTACCACGCATACGAAAATCCAGGAGTAGTCTAGTAGTAATTTCAACAAAATCATTTTATTTTTAGTTTAGTTCAGTTTAGTTTAGTTTATAGTTTAGTTTATAGTTTAGTTTATAGTTTAGTTTATAGTTTAGTTTATAGCTTAGTTTATAGTTTAGTTTAGTTTAGTTTCGTTTATAGTTTAGTTTAGTTTAATTTTAACATCAATTTAATGTTTATTATAGAAAATTCAATTTGCTACAAAAAAGGTCTCTTGATATTTTCAAGATATTTGCAGGTTTATAAAAAACAAGAAATTTACTTTACCGGCTAAACGGAGCCCATTGGATACTTGTTATATACACATTTTTTTCTTAAAATGATCCCAGGAACACGAATATAACCTTCAAAGTAGGGACCACGGTTATCGTAATCGTGCCCTTTGGAAATTTATTTTTAGAAATTGCACGTTGCTTAAACAATCACACATTCATTAATTAATGAAACGCCAAATATAAAACGAAAATGCTCTGACGACGCGACGCACAGTAGTCTAAAACGCGAAATTTAGTGACATTTTGCCTAAAAATCAACTGTATCATATAGATATCTGTTGAGTGTTTATTGCTTTCTAAATATCCATCAACCTCGAAAATGGAAATATTAATAAAATTTAATAAAAACCATTACTGTAACAAACAGTTAAAGTTGGAAGTTTTGAAGATAGCCTTTCTCATGGAAAAAATTGCTTTTATTCTTTAAGATGCCCTGACGATCCTTTTTAATATTTTGCTTCCAATTTTTTTTTTAATGAAAGGTCTATCTTTAAGCTGTAAATTATCATTTGTCAATTGAAAATTAGTATTTGTAATGCATTAAAAATGTTACGCTAAATGTAATGAAGAAAATATCTTTCGGGTCATAAGAGATCATAGAATTTGACAAAATGGAATATTTTCAGCATACTTTCCTCTATGTAATCATGCAAGAATCACTTCCTAGATCGTCCTATATCAAAAGTTATTATTGTTTAAAGCCGTCCGTGCGGCTGTGCGTATTGGTTCTCGCATCCATCGTCGGGACTCCGTGACAACTAAGAAACACTTTAGACTCTATACATATATAAACACTTCAAATCTTTATGCTATGCTACAATTTTTTGAGCGTTAATGTTTTTTCCTTCTTACTTAAATTTCGTTTTGTGCAGTTTATATTTAGTGCGTACCTCAGTATACTTTATGCATTACAGTTTATATTAATATACAAGGAGAATTAAGCATAATTTATTATTATTTTTTTTTATTTATTTTTTTTTCACAAAAATTTATAAGAATAATATGTTGACTAAGCTGAATGTATTCCGTTTCAAAAAAATTTGCCAAAAGTTGTTAAATTTGTAAATATGTTTAAAAAACAATAAAAAAAGCTATTAAATAAACGAAAAGTATACCACATTATACATTATTAAAAAAAGATTGCATGTTAATATCCTACACCCCAAATTTCATGTCGATATCTTTAATAGTTTAGAAGTTATACCAAAATGTCACTAAATTTCGCGTTTCAGACCACTGTGCGACGCCGTGAATAACAGTTGTCAATTTGCTTTCTATGAATTAAAAATTATCCATGGACTCGAATACTTGAAGTAACTAAATTTGAAATATTTACTCGTATCGTAAGAAGTGATTTCTCGAAATATCGAATTCTTGTAGAAATGATAAATTATTCCACTGCTTCAGATGTGACGCGAATCGCCATTATACCTCGGGAGGCTCACAATTTGTTCATGAACATCACGCTGCTGGATGATAATACGTTTTTCGACGAAGATAACTTATCGATTGTGGTCGGCGACGGACGGAGGAGGAGAAACGTGCTGGAAAATTTAATTTCCCGCAAACGAGATTTGACGATTGTGCAAGGCGCTGCGTATCGAATTCAGAAGCACGGGAACAACACGTACTCGGTTAAGGCATACGGCACTGCCACTGAAGATGTTGTCATTTTGGTAAGATATAGTTCCATCGATTGAGCAGTTATTCTGGTCTTTAATTTAAAAAATAATAGATTTTATGCATTTTCTGCATGTCTAAGTGCTGCAGAATATGTGCGCAGAAACATCTGTCTGAATTCGTACAATTAACCCTTTGCACTTGGAGCTATTTTAACTGGAAAATTAAACATTTCTTACGATCTAGAATAATTCCATGATTTTATTTCATTTTATGGATATGAAATTGATATAATACCGCGTTCAATTTTTAGTAATTGATTAGATAGCAACACATATTTAATAATGTAGACAATATTGTGAATAATGGTACGGAAATTTTTCGAGTGCTGTAGTTTTATTACTACTTTTAGAATTAAATCATTTCAACAGTTGTTCTGATTTTTGCTGGGTTAGCACAAGTTAGATATGTAATACTGACTTTGTCGAATGACTAGAAAGTTCAATTATGGACATAGAACCCAAGTACAAAGGGCCACAGACAAGAGTAAAGTGGTCATATTATCGTTGTTTTGGGAAAATTGGGAGTTATGCTGACTTTTTCTAGGCTAGGACACCTCAGATATGCAATACTGTCTTTGTGGAGTGACTACAAAGTCCAATTATGAATATAGAACCCAAGCGAAAAGGGCCATAAACGAGAGTAAAGTGTCCTTAATATCATTGTGCTGGGGAAATTGGGAGTTATTTTGAATTTTTCTAGGCTATCACAAGAGTTAGATGTGCAATATTTATTTTGTCAGATGATCACAAGATCCAATTATGGATATACATAGAACCCAATAGCAAAGGGTCATAGACAAGAGTAAAGTGGACTTAATATACTTGTGTTGAGGAAATTGGGAGTTGTGCTAACTTGTGCTAGGCTAGAATACCTCAAATATGCAATACTGTCTTTGTCGGACGACCACAAAGTCCAATTATGAATATAGAACCCAAGCGCAAAGGACCATAGAGAAGAGTAAAGGTCTTGATATCGTTGCTTTGGGGAAATTGAGTGTCTTGCTGACTTGTTCAGACTTGTTGTCAGATGACCAAAAAGTCCAATTATGGATATACATAGAACCCAAGCGCAAAGAGTCATAAACAAGAGTAAAGTGGTTAAACTTTGCGAACATTAATGTAAAGATTGACTTATGTTAATATAGAAGCTTAAAGATTCTTATTTATTGTAATCGAATATATGACGTTATACATATTGTTCGAATAGGTGGTAGCATCGGAAAGTGTCATCCAGCGAGGGATTTCCGTGGCAGTCTCGTTGGAATATTTTTTAAATCGTGACGAGAGGAGCGGGAAGGACAGATACGTTTGGTTATTCGGTGGTTGGAGCTTCTGTTCGGCAAGCTGTGGTGGTGGGACGCGTCAGAAGACGATAGTGTGCAAAGATGAAGAGACAGGTAGAATAGTGTCGCGAAGAAAATGTCCGTTGACCACTAAGCCAAGTCAAGAGACTGAGAAATGCAACGTCTTCAGGTACAAACCATTCAACATCTGCTTTTCCATAAACGTTTCAACATTTCCAACAGTGCTGCTAACATAACATTTGTCCCCCACTATACCCTCCCCTTCTATGACGCTGTCAACTCTTCAAGTCAAAGCTATTTTCAAAGATATTCGCAATATTCAAAAATATTGGCAATATTCACACAATTCACACTATTCACAACATTAAAAGATATTTACAGTGTTCACAAAATATTCAAAAGTATCGACACTGTTCACTCAATTCACAATATTCACAATATTCAAAGGTATATTTACAATATTCAAAATATTCAAAGGTATATTTACAATATTCATAATATTCAAAGGTATATTTTTACAATATTCACAATATCCAAAGATATTTACAATATTCAAAGATATTAACAATATTCTCAATACTCAGAGATATTCACAATATTCTCAATATTCAACGGTATTTACAATATTCACAACATTCTAGAAATTCTAAGAAATTCTAAACCAAAGAGAATTGCTGTAAAAATGGACGCGAACATTGTTGTAGTTGCAGTTTCAAATGGCTACCCGGTCAATGGAAAGGCTGTTCGCATGCGTGCGGCAGTTTCGGGGTCCAATTACGACAACTATACTGCGTTCATGCTGATTTCAATGGCACCGAGGTGAACAAGGACAACGAATTAGAGGTTTATCGAACTCTGGTGCAACCCTCCATTTGTAAAACAACTGCTATGCCGTCAGAAAGTCAAGAATGTAATAGGGTTCCTTGTCCGGGGCGATGGATTTTCACGGATTGGTCCTCGGTGAGAGAAAAGATTAAACTTTACCTTTGGGAACAAAAAATTTTTGCCTGTTTCTTACATAATCCCGTAGATTTTGACGAGGAAATACCAAAAATCCAAGTTTCAATGTTAGGAATTCACTGGTTCAAAAGTTACGAGTGTTTGAAATTAAATAATAGGTTCAAAAGTTACGAGTATCAAATTAAGCCCCCAACTTTACGCTTTTCAGTGCTCCAGGAGCAACGGGAAAGGTATACAATCTCGCATAGCCAGGTGCATTGCTCCGGAGAACGAAACGCTGTACAGCTGCGACGGAGATACAGTGAAGACAGAAGTGAGAGTCTGCACCAGTTATGCGACCAAAGCTATGCAGCTTCCAGTTCGTTGCTGGAGAGACAAACATCGATTCTGCTCCATTCCGAGCCTGAGACGATACTGCAGTGTCCCAGCGTTTAGGAAAAAATGCTGCCGATCTTGCGAAGCGATCGGCCACGAGCTTGACCTGGAGGAAGACCCCGATCAAAACTGATTTAGCTCAACTCATCAACATCGACTGTCGATTCGTAGAACAGCATCAACTCGAATCGAACAGCATCAGCTCGAATCATACAGAATCAACTCAAATCGAACTTCATCAACTAGATCGAGTTGTGCCTTCGACTTCGAGACCCGACTAGGTTTAGGTTTGAGGTGTTACAGTGTCTGTGCTCTTTGTATTTGGACGTCGCAGTTGTTCGTATTTATTTAAATAAACGAAATTAATTATGTACCGTTTTGTTTCTTTAGTTACAAGTGTTTATAGTTGAGCGAACCAAAAATTTTTGACTTTTTCTTATGCAATCCTGTAGACTTTGGCGAGACAATGCCGAAAAACCAAGTTTCAATGTTAGGAATTCACTGGTTCGAAAGTTATGAGTGTTTATAGTTGATCGAATCAAAAAGTTTTGCCTTTTTCTTGCGCAATCCCGTATGGCGTAGATTTTGGTGATAGAATGCCAAAAATTCAAGTTTCAATGTTAGGAATTCACTGTTTAAAAGTTACTGGTGCTTAAAGTTGAGCGAACCAGAAATTTTTGCATTTTTCTTATGGCATCCTGCAAATTTTGGAGACACAATGCCAAAAATCCAAGTTTCAACGTTAGGAACCTATCTTCACAACCGTCTTATAGGCTTTGCAAAACAATTTCTACCTTTTGTAGATTTTGCGAATCAATTTGCCCCTTTTGCAAATCAATTTCAACCTTTTATAGGTTTTGCAAATAAATTTCTACCTTTTATAGGTATCAATTTTAGGAATTCACTGGTTCAAAAGTTATGAGTGTTTATAATTACAATAAATGTTTCAAAAATTATGAGTGTAAAATTGAACCCCTAATTTGCACTCAAATACCGACCCTGATGGGGATACATATGGCTCAGTATTTGACGCCAACTTGATGCCACACCAAATACAGAGCAGATTGCTTACAGCAGCGGTTTCCAATCTTTATGCTACTACACCTCCCTAAAAAAAATTTTTTTCCGCGCCTTCCTATCTTTTAATAGATGTAATAATATAGACACGTTTTAAATAATAATAACTTTATCATAAAAATCTTACAGGGTAGCAAATGGACTGCCTCCTTAATAAAAAAAAATAGGTTAGGATCTCCCACGAAATAAATCAAACAACATTGTTTTATTAAAATTTTCTTTATTCCTTTTTCAAGAGATTCACAAATTGGTTCACTCTGTGCCTAGAATTCAGAAACATACCAGCATAGAACACGGCTATTCGATCCAAAAAATGATATTTAGTAAAATGATTATTAGTTCGCAATTCGTTGAATTAATGCCCTCTCACTACGTGCTCGTTTTTTCGTTTATCTTCTTTTCCGTTATATTTTTTTTTCATCGCTCTACAAAGAGGTTACAATAGTAGTAAGTATTGTCTGCTTTCCGAGTGGATCCACGTGTTAGTTTTTTTATTTTATTCCTAGCGTTTTTTGGGAATAGGCTGTGTCGGTGTAGTCGTCCTGGCGAAACGTTTCGAAAAATTCTCCTTGATCACGTCATCGGTATAATATAATTGCGATATCGGCGAAATTCTTATAACGTAGTCTGATTATGTTGTGCACTTTAACACGTGCATAGGTAAATTACAGTAATGTCCTATTCTATGTCCGGCGGAGGTGACAGATCTATGTCACTCCGGGGAGCGTACCCCGTGAGGGGCCGAGAAGCTCGAGCCGCCTCGGTCGCCGAGCAGTGTAAACATGCTTTGTAATCCGATACCTGGTCGGGTATATCGGTGTGAACCACTACTAATCCAATTACAAAACTTCTTTATTTTTCATTATTTTTTAATGGGACTTTCGCCAATTTATTTGTGGCAGTTTTTTGATTGAAATCACACTAAACACGATATCATTTCAACTGTGTTTAGTGGTTTAATTGACGGTGTGGAGTAACTTTAGGACATAGAAGAGGATAGCAACTGACAAAGAAAGAGTAATAGCGACTGCGACGGTCGGCAAGAATTCAAAAGTTATTGTATCGTTTAAAATACCAACGCGATGCTAACTTTTTTATTTTCAACTTTCTTCTTGTACAAGCTTTCTCAAGATACTTGTCAGATTTTTCTGATTAAAATCAGTCGTTTGAAAAACTCCAACGGGCCGTAGCTCCGTTAATTTGCAAAATTTTAGTTTAATTCTTTCAGAACTTTTCGAGATGTTAATATTGAAGTCCTGTTCCGATTTATATCACGACACAGAACCGAGAATTGACTTAGAATGGAACATTACTGTACGTTGTTAATGATATCCATACTTTTTTCTATAACATTGTAACTATATATATAGTAATATTTATATATTTATATATGTATATGTAAACCGTCTATACATTATATAATTCATATATAACTCTGGGTACAAATAATCTTTACAAAAATATTAATTTGGGAAGGCAAACTTTCAATTAGAAATTCCTTACCGATATATACTGATCAATATAACAATAGCATGGCTGTTTTCTTTTTCCTCTACGATCTAAGAAAAATTTGGATCCGTACCGATCTCGACAAAATTTCGTTTCTCGTCGTGAATCAGGGGCGGGCATTTTTCACCACCATAGGGCCCAATTTCCCCCACCAGAATCCGTCGTTACCACAGACAATATACAATACTTATAGACCCGGCATAGATATAGGATATGCATAGAACGCAGTGTTCCAAGATAACGGAGTATCCGGTGCCCACAACTCACGTCACAAGATCATTCAAAATGGTCGACAGCGATATGAACGCGAGGTATACAAGTAATATATATATTTATGCATTATCTCGAGTATCTTCTAATATCTTTGAACATCTTCTAAACTATTTATCACGTCGAAAAGTATGTTAGACGAAACTTGTAGATCTGGACAGGCTGCGTCTTTTATATCCTATTACTTTTTCTCGTAGAACGAACGGTTTTCAAAAAGAAAATCGATTTTATGAGCATTAAATGAATTATGGGCAAGGTAAGCGATACGTCGCTGATATTTTCCTTAATTTTCTCGAGAACCGTTTGTTCTACGAAAAGAAGTGATAGAACATAAAAAACGCAGCCTGTCCAGATCTACAAGTTTCGTCTAACATACTTTTCGACGCGGTAAATAGTTTAGCAGATATTTGAAAAAAACTATTTTTATTCGTCTTGGGTCGCTGGGCGAGACAAATAACAAATTGCCGACATTTTCCTCAAATTTCTCGAAAATCGTTTGTTCTACGAAGAAAAGTAATAGGTCATAGAAGACGCAACCTGTTCAGATCTACAGGTTTCATCGCACATATTTTCGATGCAGTCAGTATTTTCAGAGTTTTAATTATCTGGAACAAGTTAAAAATAAGAGCCACCCCGATGCACAAGCTTGAAAGAAGGTTGGTGGTGGAAGCAGAAGATTGAGGGGCCCCTACGTTGCCCGCCCCTGTCGCGATACCCAATTAAAAGAAGACCAACGCTCTAGAACGAATGCGTGGGAGCTTTACCGAACCTTTATCATCTCGATCTAAGCTCCTCGGCTTAAATCGTGTACTCGAACAGCTGTTTAATGACTCGCTTTTCAATTATCAGCCTTCGAGCACTGAATTATATTTAATTCTTTTTTAATTCTGATAAACCGTACAACGCGTCCGCCGGACTTCGCCCTCGTGAATGGTATAATAAATAGCTATGTAATCGTTTATTATACACTACTTACACATTAGGTAACTTTACGGTTAAGGTTTTTGGTAAAATCGACGGCAACGCTGCATCGCGAGCAAAACGGGGGGAAGGGTGTGGGGTGGCAGCTCGCGTCATGATTGGTTAGAAGGAAGACTGTTTTCTCTTTGTCCCTTGTCGTCGACTCGCGTGAAGACTCGCCTTTATACTAACGATTTAGTGCTTTGGTAGAAGTTGTTTTTAGTTCGGTGATTTGTTCGACCTCACAATCGCTCCACGTAGTTGCCTGGGAAAGTGCCGAAGTAACCGGTCCTCTGGCTAGAGCCGACGTACCAACCATCGTCGCACTTCTCCATCACGTATACCATGTCTCCTTCCTTCAACTCGAGCTCATCCTCGTTCTGAGGTCTGTAAGGATAGAGGGCTCGGTATCTGAAAGCACGAGAATATCATTCCTAGATAGAATTCAGGATCCCGGTGAAAGAAAAAAATTTTGGGCTTGCTCAACTTCAAACACTCCTAACTTTTGAAGAAGTGGATTCCTAACATTGAAACTTGGATATGCGAAGTTTCCGTTCACGTCCGTCCTCAGAATTGGATGAAATTTTGGGAGTAGGTTCTTTTTTGACTAAAATAATGATTGTCAGAAGGATTTTTGACGACTCGAAAAAAATTTTCTACCATTTCAATGTCACTCCCTACCTTACCGACTTACCGACTCTCTCTATTACAGGTAAGTATATATAGATAATTAAAATAAAATGAAATAAAATCATAAATAAAATCATAAATAAAATAAAATAATAGTTAGGTTGTTTTTATAGAAACGGTTTACGTGCTGTCGCATCATGCTGACGCATACGCACACCATGGACATAAGATAATAGAGTCGGTAAGGTAGAAAGTGACATTGAAATGGTAAAAAATTTTTTTTCGAGTCGCCAAAAATTCTTCTGACAATTAACAGTTTAGTCAAAAAACAAGCTATTCCCAAAATTTCATCGAATTCTGAGGACGGACGTAAACGGAAACACAGCTCTTGGATTTTCAGCATTCTCTCGCCAAGATCTGCAGGATTCCGCAATAAAAAGGCAAAAATTTCTGACTCGCTCAACTTTGGATTTTCGTAAAAAATCTTCAGGATTCTATCAAAAAAGATCGAATTTTTGTGGAAAATTTGTTGATTAAAACTTACGGTATTTGCTCGGAGTGTGTATTGATATGCAGTGCTTCGCTGAGTTGTGTGACGTGCAATTTGCTCCCTCCCATACGTGGCTAAAAGTGACATAAATTAAAATGTAACATGAGCTGTTAAACATTTTAAAGAATTTTTATATATAATTGTGATATGTAATTATACAAAATAAAAATTGCTTTTATCAATTGCAAGACACAGGGGAACTCAATAAGAATTTAGTTTTCTCTTTGATGATTTTAATTGAATTTTTATTTTTAAAAAGTTGCAAATAACGTATCGATATTCTCAAATTCTTTTAATTTTAAGATCGTCAGAAATTTCATTCATCCATTTTTGTCATAAACGTATAAACTCCGCTGTATAATAATAATAATTCTCTGTTTTTACATGAATATAAGAGAAACTCATTAAAAGTTCTGACTAATTTTTACAAGCCATTAAACGAACAAATTATGAAATTCGATATGTGACCAAAGATACTAATATTTACTATTTAACTTATCAATCGTGTAAGCTTAACAATGAATTTTGTATAAATTCAAAATAGATATTTTCTCGTATAATAAATAATGGACATATTGCTGGTATTATAATCTTTGCTAATAATATTAAACAACATTTTAAACAATTAATATATTGTAATGACTGGATCTCTTCTACAACTAAAAGGAACAAATATCAAATCGATAGAATTTTGTACAAAAATTTTATGTTTTAAATTTACAAAGGCTGTTCCCATTAAAAATAGGATTATATTTGATACGACTTTCTTCTCGAAAATGCATAAATATCCACAGTCCAGTATGACCATGGAATTTATAACTTACCAGTGAGTTGTAATGGGGCTGGGTTGTGTTTATATTAACCGGTATGGACGGCATATAATGATGGGGACCCATACTCATTTTTCCTCCAGCTGATCCATTTGCTAGGAGGCTGTGCGCCGCTGGAGAAGCGACTGGTTTGTTCTGTGTCGGTGTTTCTGCAATTAATTGTTCATTACTTCGTCAATAGATACGTATAAAATATTATTTAGAAAAATAATAGTTACTAAAAATGATTTTACAAAATCGTATCAAAAAGATTATTTCTTCACTAGACTACGGATCTTTATGCAAAATAAATATATTTCTCCTCAATTGTAATCAACTGGGGTAAAGCATACAAAATGATTCACTTTCTTAGATTGTCTGAGAGTATCGAGAGTTTCTCAATTTCTTGCAATTAGATTGAATGAATGTACATCACAAACAATAACATGACTCCACAACAAGTACCCAGTAGCAATCTGCTCCTGATTTGGTATGAACCCAGTAAGCAAACATGCTCGATTTTGGACAGTAGCCTGTGCCAGGAGAACGACATACTTCTGCGTCCGAATAAGTATTGTTTTATGCCGACACAAGCTGAGGGCAGAAGTAGAGCAGAACGAAGGCAGCTCGGTCCTTAGTTTAAGAGGGCAGCACGGTCGCACTAACGTGGCGGACGTCGGATAATATCCCTTGTCTAGTTAACCTAAATGATTATTTAAAACCTTTCTATAGTTAACATGTTGAAATTTTGGGAGTAGGTTCTTTTTTGACTAAAATGATGATTGTCAGAAGGATTTTTGGCGACTCGAAAAAAAATTGTTTACCATTTCAATGTCACTCCTTACCTATAGTACCTCAGTGTATTCACCATACCAGCTACGCCGTCCAGATGTTCAGGCTAATCTTTATTATCTTTTTTGTTTGTTTGGACCTACTGTTTATAAAGGTGGATTCCGAACCACCTATGTGTTAACATCACGCGAAAAACCACCCTGGGCCACCCCCGGCTTTTCCACCGAGCGGTCACCCATCTTAGTGGTGATCAGCGTCCCCGTTGTTTACCTTCGGTGATCAGACGAGGAACATTAACCAATTTTTTAAATAAATATAGTAAATGCGTACTACGTGGGTACCCGGTTGACTACACAAGGAATATATATGATCGATATCCGCCATATTAGTGCGACCGTGCTGCCCCCTTAAACGAAGGACCTAACCCAGACCTGACCAGCATAAAGTGCTACGTCTGCATCGCTTTATGCTGGCTGAGTGTGATGTCCAAAATCGAGCAGATTCCGAGCATCCTCAGCTTCGAGCGCGTTCTGACAGTTTAATGCTCGCCATCTACTGGCATCGTACGATTGCAAGCTGTGCTTGATGTTTGCTCGAGGTAGGCCTGGCTGACTGGGAATTTGGCGACAAATACCGACCCATCTGTTTCCGCATTAGCCTCGGTAATTGAGTGCAAAAATTGCAATTCCATGTCAAATCCATGCCAAATCCATGCCAAATCCATGCCAAATCGCGGCTAACTTTGTTTTCAGAGTAAATATCGGGCAAGATCGTTATTCTCATTATTTGAACACTTGTGAATATTTAAATTATTGAAAATACATGCAACTGAAAATAATATAATTTGGAAATTTAAATAAAATTCGATTTTCCCCCTCCTACAGCAATTTGCACTCAAATACCGACCCATTTATTTCCGCATTAAGCTAGTTCCAAAAATATGTTTGAAGAAATTGATAAATAAAGTTGTGATTGATTTCAAGGATCACCAATTGTGGCAATTGTGAAAAAATTCCAAGGCTTAATTTAATTGGTCTAATGGGTTGAAAATAATATAAAAATACTTTTGAAGGCTGCTGTTTTCACTGATTTCTGTGATTTCTTCTCATTTGTGTTATAAATGCACGTAATCTCCGCAGTCTAACCATTTAGAACAGTAAATACAATTTAGAACAGTAAGTTATTGAAAAACGAAGAAAATCAGTATTGAGTGTGGTATTTACCTGGTCTATGCCCAGGCTCTGTTAGAACTTCGACGTAAGATATGGGGAATATTCCTTTTCGATTTCCAATTCGCCCCTCGTACCAGTTTTCGTCGACTCTTCTCGTTAAGACGACGATTTCTCCTGTAAAATAATATTCTCGTTTCAGTTACGCTATTTCATTTAAAATTAAATTTAAAACAATAACTCTCTCTACTAGAGACAGCGGATTTTATGCGTTCATAACATGAAATTTAATAGGTGCAATTAGAAACAGTAAACAAATTAGAAGAATTTCAATATACTGCTGCATTCTTTTCAACCAATTATGTATATATATTAGGAGGAAAATTAATTTTTATTTAAGTTTCTATTTTAGTTGTAATTTGGCTAGAAAATTTTTATTTTGCCTCCGCTGTCTACTCTACATACTCGAAACACCATTTTTAGTGCTCGAAAGATTTTGTTCTACTGCCACGTACGATTTTTCAACGATCAATTGTGCTTCAATGTCATTTTTAAAAATCTGCGACAAATTTCAAGTCGATACCTCTGCCACAAGAATTGTGCTCTATTTCTTCTGTTGTGCCCAACAAAAAATTCAGAATATTTGGTCGCAAAATCAATTTTTGAAAAACTCCGGAAGCATAAAATCGTGATAGGATCTATTTCTTCTGTTGTACTCTTTAATTTCACGTTTTACCTTTTGCGAGAGACAATTCAAGATTCGTCTGTGCGACGAAGTTGAATTTAGCGCGTGCCTGGCCCTCGTACGATTTCTTTGGTGTCGTTCGCATCCCATCATATGGTAAAATCTATAACACACACGTGAAACGCCATTTATTTTCGAATACGCCGAGTGCAAGTACAATTATAAGGATTCAACCGAAGGGGATAGTAAGTCTATTTCCAGTTGCGCGTCGCAGGTCTTATACTTAGAAGCTAAGAATTCGATAGGACGGTTTCAAATGAACCTTTGTTCCACGATTTTATTCGTGGACGAGAAATTCAGGCAGATTTCAAT
>CM052312.1:17353942-17374587 GCA_028455605.1 Lasioglossum malachurum | reverse complement strand
TTTTTTCAGAATTTTTAATCGAACAGGATAAGAGAAATTATGGGAAAATCTGATTTTTTTCGTCGCCTCATTACTACTCCCCACGTCGACGTATGGGGTTGAAAATTGGCACAAAGTATTTTCTTTGGATAAGCTATGGAAAAGCCTAGGCCGAAGATTTCGTTACGATCAGTTTTTCTCTGGAAGTGCAGCACAATGTCATATCACGTTCGCGTTCATTATACAAAGGAAAGGAAAAGCTATCACGCGACGCGACGCCTTTGCACAGTGTACCGAACACAAGTCAACGTTTAGATTAGTGTTCGCAAAGTACATTAGCAAAGTCCTTTACAATAATTGTTAGACATTGTTCGAGTACCAGCTTTCTATGCGGTTTAGTTGACTTTAACAATGGCGAACTAGAAAGTCCCGAGGGGTCCCATCCTGAAATTTTTATTGCATAAAGTTCAAACTATACATATAGAAGGAATTCCGACAGGAATCAGCTGCTAATATGTGTTACCCTGCCTGTTGCAATTTTTTAAAGTTACGGATCTTCGATTTCGCTCTTATATTGCAAAAACACTGTATAGGGAAAAAATTTCATGTGAACATGCGTGTGTCTCAAGAAGAAATTCTTCCTGAAATCAATACTCTTCCTTATGTTGTTCATGAGAACCATTCGAATAATGCGTTACACGGACTAGACGTAAAAGAAGTGGATCATTAGAGTAGGTGAAATCGTTCTATACGATAAAAAGTATGGCTCTTCCTCGTGAACGAACGATTGTACACAGCAGGCCAGGATGGGACTGCTAATTTGAATAGAATGCCAATTATGAGTGTGCAGCTTAACACCTTTCTCAAGGGGAGATTTCGTCTCTGAGCGTAACGATATAATCATGTTCCATTGCGATAACTACTTTGTTCTACCCACCGTTATAGGGAAAAAGAATTGAGAAATTATATTTCTGCGGAAAGAGATTTCCGTTCTCGAATCATTTGGGTCACACTAAGATAAATTTAAACTTGAACTGTGAATGTGTGGACTTTAAAATTGATCTTTACTCTTGAACTTTAAAGTTAAACATTAAACTTGAATTGTGAACTTGTATTGTGAGCTTGAACTTTAAAATTAACCTTGGAACTTGAATTGTGAATGTGGACTTTAAAAGTGATCTTTAAACTTGAACTTTAACCTTGAATTGTAAACTTGAACCTTATAACCACCGTTATAGGAAAAAACAATTGAAAAATTATACTTCTGTGGAAAGAGATTTCCGTTCTAGAATCATTTAGGTCACGTTAGGTTAACAGAAATATTAGTTGTGTACACAGAGAGTTGTGCAGAATTACAATTGAATTACTCCAGGAATTATAATTACAGAGTAATTGAGTTACACTGTAATTCAGTTATATTGTAATTTATAATTCAGATTCTTCTTACAATTTAACTCGTAATTGCAATTGTAGTACAATTATAAAAAACATTTTAATTAAATTATAATGTAATTCGTAATTACAATTGGAGTTCAATTATAAAATACTTTGTAATTAGATTACATTAATTACGAATTACGATGTAATTAAATTAAAATTAAAAATTAAAGAATAGTAATAAAGTAATTGGTAAGAAGAGGTTGAAAAATCCATGTGAAGATTTCAAACAGAAGGAATTTATTATCTATTTTCTAATATCTCGACAGAAATAACTTCTGCGTTACACATTTTTAAATTTCAACCATAAACATGAAATAGCGTTACGTATTATGAACGAGGACGAGGAATAGAAACTACGCCGCACAGACAGCAAACAAGTATGTATATGAAAGGAAAACATAAAAACATATCGCACTTCTTCGAAGTTCTGAGCTATAATTTGGAGAGCTGTATTTTAATTATATTGTATTTCAATTATATTGTATTTCAATTATATTGTATTTCAATTATATTATTTTAAATTATATTGTATTTCAATTATATTGTATTTCAATTATATTGTATTTCAATTATATTGTGTTTCAATTATATTGTATTTCAATTATATTGTATTTCAATTACACATCTGATTAAAATAGTTAGTAATTGAATTAATTGAAAGGTTTGAATTATGTAATTCAATCACGACGTAATTGAATTACTATACATATGATTGAAATACAGTGTAATTGAATAAGCACAACTCTGGTTGTGTCGGCAGTAAATAAGAATCAGTTATTTTAACAATAAAGAAATTGTATTGTTTCATTGCGATAACTACTTTATTCTAACCACCGTTATAGGGAAAAAGAATTGGGAAATTATACTTCTGTGGAAAGAGATTTCCATTCTCGAAATATTTAGGTCACGTTATGTTAGGTTAACAGAATTATGACTTGTGTAGACACTATATGAGAATCACAGTTATTTAAAAAATAGAGAAATTATATTTCTCTGATAAAAATCTCAGTTCTGAAATAATGGTTCATTTAGATCACATTAGGTTAACAGAACATGACTTACATTTACATAGAAAAAAAAAGAAAATGAATCTCATTTTAACTTTGCCAAAGTCTAATAACATCGATAAAGACTCTCTATATTGTGTATATGTATAATATTTCAAATCATTTCACTCAAATAATTGAGTGATATATAATTTTCGTAGTATCGAAAAATTATGTTTGTCGACAAATACAAAATTAAGACTATTCTCAACGAATTCAACTATGTGTCACTACATTTAATATTTCAATTAATTTTACGGAAATAATTGAGCAATGTATATATATAATTCGTAGCATGGAATTACAATGGAATTAAGCTTCTTCACAAATGCAAAATTAATATTTGTTAACTGTTCCAGTATGAATGTTTAACTTTAACTATATTTAATATTTCGAATAATTTTACTGAAATAATTGAGATATATATGTATAATTCCTAGCATTGAAAATTAAGCTTGTTCACAAATAAAAATGAATATTTGCTAACTGGTCCAGTATAAATAATTAACTTTAAGTATATTTAATAATTCTGAATAATTTTACTCAAATAATTGAACAATGTATAACTTCATCAATGTATAATCAATGTATAATATTTATTAATATGAATATTGTAAATATCCTTGAATATTATGAATATTGTAAATATCTGTGTATATTATGAATATTGTAAATATCTTTGAATATTATGAATATTGTAAATATCTTTGAATATTATGAATGTTGTAAATATCTTTTAATATTACGAATATTGTAAATACTCTGAATATTACGAGTATTGATCAATCAATTTCATAAATGTATAATCAATGTATAATATTTAATATTTCGAATAATTTTACACAAATAAAATTAATATATATAATTTGTAGCATGGAAAATTAAGCTGCTTCACAAATGCAAAATTAATATTTGTTAACTGTTCCAGCGAAAATATTTAACTCGATGAATTTCTCGACCGACGAATTGAATTTCTAAAGAGAAACTTCAGTCCTGATTTATCTACAGTGGGAGGGGGGGGGTCAGATTGAAAATTGCGGAATCATTCGCAAACGGAATATAACAAAAATCAGAAGACACTCTAGCGTACGTTCTCTAAATCTTAACTAAGCGAAAAAAAGTAAATAAAAAGTAATAAAAAGTATAAAATCTAGAAACATTGTGAGAAAGAGAGAGTAGAACGTCATTCTAGAAAGTTTTTCATTAAACTAACTTAACAACAAAACATAACTATTTCATGCTAATATGCTTTATAATACATATAGTATCCCTTCATCGAAAATAAATTGTTAGCTTAGCAAATTATAAAAGCATCCAAAAATAAAGCGATTCAGTACTTAAAATTTTGTAGAAATTGTTTTAACTGGTTAAAAGTCCTTGTGAAATTATAAATGTGCTTTCCAATTGTACATCCAAAATAAATTGTTTTCTTAGCAATTATAAAGACCGCAGAAATAAACTGTTTTCTTAGCAATTATAAAAGGAAATTTTAAAAAATTTTTAAATTGAAATTGAAATTGTTTTGTTTGTTAACAAGACTTTAATAATACGTAACGTATTCTAATGATGCGATACTATTTCGTAACACGGTCTACTTTCAGTTTTCTTCGGTAATTGTCTTCCTGAAAGTTGCTCGATGAGTCTATTGTTAAAATGGAGAGCCTATACTAATCAATAGACTGCGGAACCTTAATAAACATAAAGATCCGCAGTCTACTAATCAATTTTCATTCAGCTTTTTCGACTTTTACACGAACCTGTTAATTAGCGATACAAAAGGCTGGGTTGATTGTATCAATTATTACTTTATTATCAATGCTGACGCTTCTTCTGTTGTGCAATTAAGGATATTAATTAAAATCCTGGCCGCCGGTTGCTCAACCAAAACAGACTTTCTATTCCCTATCGTTGATTATCGCGCAATTAATTCTGCACTTGATCGAAAACAACTGGCCACGAAGTTTCTCCGCCGGAAAAGGGGTTCGTGATTATCCGACATCAAGTCTCAAGTTTTTGTTTCTTAATTAGTGGACAGCGGAGTTTAGGCGTTTGCGGAAAAAGTGGGTAATTTCAAACAGTGACAATATTAGAGGAATTTTTATCTGGAAATTATAAAAGCGCCTAAATGAAAATTCCGAGGAAAGGCCATGTAACACTTATAAGATTTTTTGAGGAAATAACAATTTTTTAAAAATTGGCACTTACAGCCTTAAAAATATTGTTATATGTATTTTTTTTATTTAAAAATATTGTTATATGTATTTTTAATTTAAAAATACTGTTATATGTATTTTTTATTTAAAAATATAGTTATATGTATTTTTTATTTAAAAATATTGTTATATGTATTTTTTATTTAAAAATATTGTTATATGTATTTTCAACCAATTAAGCAGTATTAAGAAAGAAAGTAAAAGTATTTCACTCTAGTTTGTTGCAATTCAGGTAGAACATTTTTATTTTGCATGAAGATACGAACTTAAGTAATTAATTCCAGCGGATATTTATGCGCAATAAAAATTGTCCGCCTGCATTGAAATTAACAATACAACAGTAATCTCAAATTGGAGGCTGGAATTAAAAAAAGCCTGTATGTGTTTCAGGAAGAAATTTCATAGACCGTGTGAAAATTAATTTCTGGTAAACTGTGATAAAAATATAAAATGTAAAGGAACTGGGTATAATTTTTATGTTTTGAACAGTATTTCATGGCCTTATAAAATATGTAGTATATTTATAGTGCAATGGATTTTATGGGAAATTTGAAACAGTGAAGATTTTGGAAGCATTTAAAAATGTTGTGATATTATTTTCAATAATAAAAACATTTGGAAGAATTTAGAAATGCTGCGTTATATTTTCACAATATACAACAAACTTGTACAATATACGACAAACTTGTAAATATTCTTTTAAAAATTTGGGGAATCTAGAAACTCTGGAGAAAATTTAGTCTGCCAAGTCAAATAATATATGAGACATACATACTAATAAAAAATTTATAAACAAAATATAAAAATTGCACAAAGGAATAAACATACATTTTTATTAAAATTTACCACAAATTAATTTTTATATGGTCCATGAAATTTCTTCCTCGTCTACTATCCGAATGATCGACACAAATAAACTATCCAGTATATGAAAAAATTCTCTTGCAAAATCAAGAGTCGACGCACATTCATTTTCCTTTTCTAAAACAATTGTTTCTAAAATCTAAAAAGTTTCTAATCTCGATTGCAATATAAAAGAAACATCGAAGACACAATTGTTGCGCTACGACGACTCGGCACGTGCCATAATCTGACAAAAGGAGAACTTCGATATTTTCAAGTATGACACAAAAAATCTGATATATGTCAGGGGCAAAACCGAAATAAAACGGTGACGCGTACACAAACTAAGAAGAACAAGAGGGGCTGACGTAATAATTAATCATAAACGATGACACTATTCATCGAAAAGTTCATACATAGTGCGGATGACACACTGCGCATCGAACAGCTCAAAACGTCGCGGTTGACGTTTAACGTTGCGGTTGCGGTTGACGTTTGACGTCGACACGGTTATCTCAGAACCCATTAACCACTTGAAAACGGAAGACAAGTCACGTTGCACAATCGAGAAAAGGTGGCATTAACTATTTTCCACTATTTTGCTCTATTTTCTACAATTTTATACTATTTTGCAGTACTTCCCACTATTTTACACTATTTTCCATTACTTTTCACTATTTTTCAGGACTTTCCAGTACTTTCTAGTATTTTCTAGTACGTTCCGCTATTTTCCACAATTTTCTACCATTTCCAAGTACTTTCCACTGCTCTCCACAATTTTCCACTATTATTTTCCACAAGTTTTTACTACTTTCCAGTACTTTCCACTATTTTCCACTATTACTTTCCACATTTTTCTACTATTTCCTAGTACTTTTCACTATTTTCCATTGAATCTGTGCTATTTTTTACTATTTTCCACACTTTTCCACTGTTTTCCATAATGCATATAAGCCGCGTTTCGCTTTCGGCCAGAAAAAAACTTGGCGCCGTTTCGCGCCGCGGAGTCCGCGAGCGGTTTCTGACAGCGTGGAACGCTTCGACGCGACTAGATCGCGAAATCTTGCGGCGCACGACGGTGAAGTATACTGGAAACGCGTCTAGCCGCGATCATCGGCTGATAAAGTTATCGCGTGTGCACGTTGAACTCGCCAGTCACAAACAACGGTTCTTCCTCGCCGTTCTCCCACCACTTCCCGAGCGATTCCTCCTTTCGATGCCCATCACCGTTTTCGCGGCAAACGCTCGAATTTCTACTCGCGCCCGTTCGAATCAACAATCCGAACGGAGCACTTGATCCATTACTTTGTTACGTCATATGATGTGTCGGACTGTTAAGTGAGCAATCAAGAGCGTAACATTTGTAGTAAATTTGTCCTTTGCGGAAATGTTGAGCTACGCAGATTCGTTGAGGAGTTATTATCGAAAAACGAAGTATGGACGTCCCAAACTAGACGTCGATTGAAGATGTCAATTTTAACTCCATTTTAGGTTTGAAGGTTTTACGATTTCAATTGGACGTTTTTTGAATGGCTTAAAGACGTCCCAAACTTGGACGTTGTTAGAACGTCTTGGAGACGTCGATTTTACATAAATTTTAGGTCTGCAAGTCCAACCACTTAAATAGAACGTCTTGAAGACATTCCTAACTGGACATGATTTGAACGCCTTAAAGACGTCACTTTTTCATTCATTTTAGGTCTCAACGTCTTACGATTCAAATTGGACGTCTTCTGATCATCTTAAGATTTAAATTTGATATCTTCTGAACGTCTTAAGAAGTCTTGAAGACGTCCCTAACTGGGCATGATTCAAACGTCTGATTTTAGATCCATTTTGGGTCTGAACGTATTTCGATTCAAATTCGACGTCTTCTGAACGGCTTAATAAATAAATTGGATGTCTTCTGAACATGTTACATCGATTTTAGGTCTGAACGTCTTACGACTTAAATTGTACGCCTTTGAACGTCTTATAATTTAAATTGTACGTTCCTCGAACATCTTAAGAAATAAATTAGACGTCTCTCGAACATCTTAAGATATAATTTGGATGTCTCTCGAACATCTTAAGATATAATTTGGATGTCTTACATCCATTTTAGGCCTGAACGTCCTACGACTTAAATTGAACGATTTTTGAACGTCTTAAAGATGTCAATCGTACATCTGTTTTAGGTCTGAACGTCTTACGACTTAAATTGGATGTCTTATAAACATCTTAAAGGCGTCCCCAACTGGACATCGTCCGTACGTCCGAAATAAGACGTCTTAAATACATCTCTTTCGTGATTAAACGACTTGAATTTTTGACATGTTACGATAGGGACTAGTTTACTGTAAAGTGTCTAAAAGAAACACTGTTTTTTACTTTGCTATTACCTGGAATGACGAACAAATAGAAAAAAAGTAATGAAAAATAATATTTATTTCTGCAAAAATCTGTAAAAATGCAGTTCAATCGACCTCATACATTTATTTGTTCGTTCTACTATGTAATTGTATTAAATTTTTTAATCTACGCTCTTGCATAAAGAAGTAATAATTTGTAATTATTTTATGAAGCTGCGCGAAACGACAATCTCGTCGCAATAGCGTTAAGCAACGATCCGTTATCGTTTATCAGCGGTGATTAGATAAGTTTGTAGACAATCGATATCGTAACGTGACTCACTAAGTTTTTGAACGTCAATGATTCTCAATGACGGTCACAGCTATATTTAGAGTTCAAGATTGTCAAGGTTCCGTTTACATGAGTTGACCTTGCACCGTTTTGAGTGCACGTACGAGGAGCGTGTTATCTATTTGGTCTCCGAACAAGGTCTTTCAGTTGCCTCTGTTTGTGTTCTTGGGAATTTATATGGGAAAGCGGGTATCGTTTCCGTTGTTTGTACACACATAATAAATCATTTAACTCCGATACCGTTTAGCTGACTTCAACAATGCAGAACTAGAAAGTCCCGAGGAGTCTCATCTTGAAATTTTTACTGTGTCAAGTTCAAATATATAGAAGGAATTCCGACCAGAATCAGTTGCTAATATGTGCCACCTTGTCTGTCGAGATTTTTTAAAGTTACCATCTTCGGCCTCTAATTGTAATCGATCTAAGAATTCTCACATTTTTCGATGCCTGTCGTTTCTTCCCGCGTAGACCGATTTTGATGAAATTTTCAGAATATGTATATTTTAAATTTTCACACACAATATAGGCCCACAGAAAAAAGTTGTGGACAACAACTTTTAATGTTCTTTCTGCAATTCCGGCCAATTGCAATTTTTTAAAGAATTTTTCAAAGAAATTGAAAATCTCCAAAAATTGCAACAAAATGATATAGTTCAAACCATTGTTCTAAAATTTTTTCAGATTTTTCGGATCTTGCTAACAGGTTTAAAAAAATTGAAACTCTCCAAAAGTACAACTTTTAGTATTTCCTTTGAAATTCCGACCAATTGCAACTTTTTAAAGATTTTTCAAAGAAATTGAAAATCTCAAAAAATTGGAACAAAATGATATTGTTCAAACCAGTGTTCTCAAATGTTTTCAGATTTTTCGCATATGTGACGGGTTACAAAAATTGAATCTCTCCAAAAATTCGAAAACATTGATATTTCGTACTGAAATTTTGGAGATGCCTGTTTCATAAAAATTCAGTAATAAAATCATGATTAAACAATTGTTTTCAATTTTTTCAGATTTTTCGGATCTTGCTAACAGGTTTAAAAAAATTGAAACTCTCCAAAAATACAACTTTTAGTGTTTTCTCTGCAATTCCGGCCAATTGCAATTTCTTAAAGAATTTTTCAATGAAATTGAAATTCTATAAAAATTGGAACAAAATGAAATTGTTTAAAACATTGTTCTGAATTTTTTCAGAATTTTCTGATTATACTATATATAACAGATTTTTAAAAAATTGGAAATCTCCAAAGATTCGAAAAAATGCATTTTGAAGATACCAGTTTCATAAAAATTCATTAATGAGATAATGATTCTCATTGTTCTCAATTTTCAGATTTTTCGGTTCTTGCTAAAGGGTTTAAAAAGATTGAAACTTTCCAAAAATTGAAACTCTCCAGAAATATATACAACTTTTAGTATTTTGTCTGCAATTCCGACAACTCGCAATTTCCTTAAAAAATTTTGGTCGCGTTGTACCGGAAACCAATTGTTCTAACTTTCCAAAATGTGTCAAATCGCATGCTCCAATGTTAAAAATGTTGTGGTCTTTTTAAGAGTGTCGAACATTAGTGTGAGTTCACAGGTTCACAGGAATATATTACCATCGCATCGCGAGCTCGCATTATTTACGTGCGTTATGTATAATGTATACCATTGTGCTACTTTTTATTTTTCCATACGAAATACTCCGATACAAAATGCTGGGTATCTCATAATCATGCTTCATTCATTGCAAGACAATCACTCCTCTTCCCCCGCAACGTAAAAGATGGCATCTTAAATCATGCATAATGAGCAAATTTCATGCTCTGTTTCGTCGAACAGCAGTTACACTTCTCCCAAATAACTCGAGCGCTATCACGGAAGAAGGAAATCTATGTATAAGCAATGCGGTTTCATGGAAGAGTTTGATGGAATATTCTTGATGAACATTATTAAATAACATTTAGATTGTTGCTGAAATTATTTAGAATAATTCGGCGGTCGCAAAGCTGTATTATATACATCATTACTGAAATTATTATTGAACAGAGCTGTGTGTGTGGGTGAAACAGTATTTTAAATAACAAATAATCCTGCTTATTTAAAAGTAAACGTACAACTTTAAAAAATAAAACGAGATATTTTATTTGATGCAGTAATTTTTGAAAATAAAATATTCCACTTGATGAAGTAATTTTTGAAAATAAAATATTTTATTCGATACAGTAATTTTTTATATATATAAAAAGAGTATTTGTGTGGTGGATTTGAAGAATATTTAAAATATTTGTAGTTTTATATTTATATTTTATTTGTGTGATGCAGTAATTTTTTTGAAAATAAAATATTTCATTTGATGTAGTAATTTTTGAAAATTAAATATTTGTATTTCGACTTTACTTTCAATTTCAATGTTAGAGATCAGATTGTTAGAATAAAAATATTTTATTTCATGGCACAGATTTTTTGTTGAAATAAAAATATTTTATTTTCATAATGCTATATCTTATTTAAAATACTATTTCCTTCAAGCAAAATCAAAAATCTAAAATATCAAACAGTATCTGAAATTATTTGTTTCGCCAAACAATGCCCACCTCTGCCGTCATTCACGTTAATGAATAAGACTAATTTAAAAAAAAAAGGAAACAAAAGACATGATCAGCATGTAGCGTTACCTTGGCAGTCGTCTCTGTGATGTTGAGATTTTGGTGGCGGCGGGGGTGCGTTCGAGTATTCTATAGCCGAAAAAAAAAGGAAAATAATAATTAGCCGCGCTACAATGAACAAATGAACGAAAATCACTCGTTGTTGCGGATAACTGTGAACACTCGACAGAACGTTCGGTTAATGGAGGATGATCGCTCGGCATCGATCGATATCGGTATCTCTGAACTCTCTAAAACACGATCTTAAAGAAACAATGAGACTTTTGAAAATTTTGATTCCAAAATCGGGATCCGTTACTCCGTTTCTTGATATTAGCATACTCATTCCATAAACATAGTGAATGAAAGTAGAACTAGGCTGTTCCAGTATGATACGTCTCATTTTTCGGTCTCTGAATTTATATGATTGTGAGAGTTTCTGAAAAATTTTTTCTGTGATAATGATTTTAGGATTGTAACAGTATTTAAAAAATTCTTTCGTTGCCATTATATTTACTTCGTCGATCAATACAACTTTTGTTTGACGCATTTTTTCAAATTAATAATAACGAAGAAGTTTATTATTATAATATTCACGATATTGACAATATTCAAAATATTCGCAATATTCAAAGATATAGAATATATTCAAATATATTGACAATATTTAAAGGTATTGACAATATTCGCAAAATATTGACAAAATTCACAATATTTACAATGTTCCCAATATTCGTAATATTCACAATATTTACAGTATTCATAATATTCACAATATTCACACTATTTACAATATTCACACTGTCCAGGATTTTTACAATATTCGGTAAATATTTCTTTTCGATTCTAAAACAACGATATGTTGTACATATAGTACATATATTGCATAAGTAAATAATCGTTATAAATATTGTACAGTAAATCCTCTATGAACGCAAAAGCCACAGGAAGATTCGTTTACATTTATCGCAGACGAGATACTATTTTTTACTACGTTTTTATTAGTTCGCTTTCTTGTCTGTCTGTTTGTGTGTCTGTTCGGTACAAATTTTGCAATTGATTTTAAACTAACTTCCCGATTGGCTAGAGACTTGAAATTTAGGAGATATAAACTATAAAAAATTTAACCGTTAGCTATCCCCACTCCACTGACCCGCTCTGACTGAAGGAGTTCAGTGTACGTCCGAGCTCCGTGCAGTGTTTACAAAGTTACTACGTATAAACTATACTGTTTGTTTACCAAGCAAAACAGTTACACCGAGATTCTCCGTTGAACCTTTATCTTTGCCATTTTATTTTATATTAAAATGTTTAAAATCGACTGAGAAATTTCACATACCCAAGACTAAAAAGCAGAAAATATAATTATTTAAATGAAAATAAAATTTTTTAAAATACCACGTTTTTAAAACACGGACTAAAACGTATAAAATAATTTTTCCTAGCCCCCCCCCCCGTACAGATTCCTAATCCCGTACAGATAGTCTTGAAAATGTGTGATTGTGAATTTTTAATCACAAATTTTCAGGACTATCTGTACGGAGTTAGGAATTTGTATGGGGGGCTAGGAAGAATTATTTGATACTTTTTAGTCCGTCTTTTAAAAAATGTATTTTTGTTTAAATAATTTTTGAGCTTCAAAGGCCGAGTCGAACGTAGAGAAGGACAGCGCGTGTAAAGAGAGACCGCGCGCGGCCGAAGCGACTGCGGCTCTCCGCGTCTCTTTCTTTCCCATACACTGTCGTTCCTTGCGCCCAAAAGGTTTATCGTCAATTAAACCACTAAATACAGTTGAAATAATATCGTGTTTGGTCTTATCTTAATAAAAAAAATGCCACAAATATATTGGTGAAAGTTTCATAAAAAAATAAGTAATAATAAAAAAGATTTAATATTGGTGTTAGATTGTACGACGCAAGGGTCTTTCAACTGTGCCGACGACTGCGACTTTCCGCGTGGCATTAGTAATGGTTCACCCCGATATACCAGAGCCGAGATCAGATTAATACAGTGTAGAGCCTTTTTGCGCGTTTATAGAGGATTTACAGTTAATATCTTCGTGATTTTTGTAAACATTGTAAATATTTTTGATTATTATGAATAATGTAACTATCATTGAATATTATGAATATATTGCGAATATTGTAAATATCTTTGAGTATTATAAATATTGCGTAAATCTTTTAATATTGTCAATATCTTTGAATATTGTGAATATCCTTGAATATTCTCAATGTCTTTGAATATTGTCAATATCTTAGAATAGTGTCAGTATCTATGAATATTATCAATATCTTGTAATATATTCGATATCATTGTATAAAACATTGAATTAATACCTTTAAATATTGTGAATATCTGTGAATATTGTAAATAATGTGAATATTGTGAATATGACGGATATTGTCAATATTGTAAATAGCTCTGTGAATTCTGCAAATGAGATGCTCTAATTGCGAACTGGCACCCGGTCGGTGTGGTCAAACTTGCTCTTATGTAATAAGAAGACATGAAGAATAAAACGTCGTTTAATACAAGGAGTGGGGGATATACCCCTCCCAAATCCCCCACTCACAATTCAGACCTTCAAATGTGACGGTGGGTCTAGCAGTATACGTCGGAATCGGCGAGCACCAGCTGTGCTTGTGTCTCAGGGGCGTGATGGTCACTGGCGGTGGAGGGGGTTGGTACCTAGACCTGGGTCGATGTATATCCGGGTCGAACAGCTGAGTGGACGTCTCCTCCTTGACCTCACCCCTTAATCTCCCTATCCTCTTCACCTGAACCTCCGCCTTCTTCTCAGTCTGGGGGCGTGGTCTCCCAGCGAGATCGGGTGGGGAGGACAGCGATCGCATATTGTCCTTTCGATTAGGGTACCTATGAGCCACCCAGCGCCCAGCTAGGTATGGCGCAATATCCCTAAGCTCGTGGACATCCGGCGAGGAGGTGAACATTTCCCCCAAGATGGAGGTCTTGTGTCCGAACTCCTCGAACTTCCTCCTCATGCGCTCAACAGGCTTCCTGGCCTCAAGGTCCTCCTTCTCCGCCTTCCTGATTAACCCATTTGCAACATGCGAACCCATTGAGTCCTTCAGCTCAGCAGTCTTGCTGATTACGTCGATGTGGGGCATATCCAGGTCCTCCCTTTTCAGTGTGACGCGGGGAATGGGCGGGGACTCGCCGCGCCTGCCCCTTCTGGCCTCGTACCGCCTCCTCAACCAAGCCACGCCCCCCATATCTCGAGCCCTTGACGTCCCCCGCTGATCCAGCTTGCTGAAGAAACTCCGCGCCAGCTCGGGATCACTGCGAAACCTTTTGGGGGGCTGGGGAGACTTTCTGGAGACATCTTCAGCGCTCTCAAACTTCACGCGAAGCTTTTGCACCGCCCCGTTCCTGATGAGCCTCTGATAGGCGCGCCAGTATTTTCCGGGATCCGGCGAGAAGCAACGCTGATAAACACTTTCCAAGCTGCAAGATGAACTTGCACGACGTGGGCTGACGCTGCGCGGTCTGTCACGGTCGCGGGGCTGTCGCAAGACGCCATCTTGCTCGCTAGCGGTCCTCCCTCCAGGCAGCACTGCGAACCTGGCCGATTGCACCTCGCCAAACAGCTCCTTTAGATCAGCGAAGCTCTGGGAGGAGGATAACCTGGGTAGATTCGCTCTTCTAGATCTGACGTTGGTCTTGACGTTCTCGAAGAACTCGATCTTTTTGGGGACCTGCGTGGTCGTCTTCTGGATTACTGTTTTCACTGAAGTGTCCGAGCTACCTGTGGTGCTATCTCGCTCGCTACTCGAGGTGGCTGTCTTCTGGGGTAACGTAGTCGTCAAGGTGGACATCTTTGTATGAGGCAGTGTCATCGCCAGCAATGGTGGCTCCCTAGACCACGCCTCCAGCGCTTCCTCCACCCGCTGCCTGTCAATTGGACCCCTGTTGTTGGGCGTCAGGACCAGCAGGAAGTCACTCTTCGGCTTTGAACCCTCGGTCTCTAGGGAATAGCAACTTCTGGGTAATCTTGAGTCTTCAGGGCTCTTCTTAGGGTCTTCAGGGATCTTCATAGAGTTGCTAGGAGTCTTCATAGGGTCGCTAGGAGACTTGTTAGGGTCTGGGTAGCAACTGGTGGGTGAACTGGAGTGTTCAGGCGTGTTCTTAGGGTCTAGGTTGCAATTTCTGGGTGAGCTGGAATCTTCAGGGCTCTTCTTAGGATCGCTAGGACTCTTCAAAGGGTCGCTACAAGTCTCTTTAAGGTCTTGATAGCAGCTTCTGGGTGAACTGGCAACTTTAGGGTTCTTCTTAGGGTCGCTAGGAGTTATCTTAGGATCTTTAAGTGTCTTCATAGGATCTCCAGGAGTCTTCCTAGGGTCTCTAGCGTCTCCAGGAGACTTCTTAGGGTCTCTGGGGTCTCCACCGGTCTTCCTAAACTCTCTAGGACTCTTCAGGCTAGCCAACATGGACGCCACGCTGCCACGAGTCTCCTTAGGAGTCGTCGCCAGCCTCCTCTGACTGACTCTATCCAGCACCTCCTTCCCCAGACTCACTGACAGCCTCTTCTTCTCCTCTTCACTCATGCTCACACCTTTCATTAAACTACCGCGTAGATCTTCTACAGTCTTCCTGGGCTCCTGACACCTGGAAGATGACTTGTAGTCGCTAGGACCCGGGTCTGACGCGATCATCGAATGACAGCGCACGTGGAGTGCCCTAACCTTATCAACAATTTTGTGACTGTGGTCCGGAACCACGATCTCATACTTCAAAAGAGGATCAGGATCCTCTAAATTAATTTTAGAGGACATCTGTTGAGATCCAGTACAGTGGATCTCGTTCCGCTGCCTCTTCATAGTTTCTATACCCCTCAAAAAAGGATTAGGATCATCTACATCTACATTTTTAGAAGATTTCTGTTGATCAGTACCATAAATCTCGTTCCCCTCCCTATTCAGAACCTCCACACCCTTCAAAAGAGGACCAGGAACATCCACACCCGCCTTAAATTGCTTCTGCTGTTCGCTTCCATAGATCTCATTTAGCTGCCTCTTCAGGGTAGCCACCTGCTCCGCCGTCAAGCTACTCCAGAACTTATTGCTGCCACCCAGGTTCCTCTGCAAGTCCTCCAGCCTGCTCCTTTGCTCCTTGTTCGCCCTCTTCTGGATCAAACTAGCCAGGTTCACCACCGACCTTCCCCTCCACAGGTTCTTATATACATCTTCACCTTCTTTCTTCATCATCCACTCGGATTCCTCTCTCTGCAGCCTCTTGAAGTTCTCTTTTAAGTCCTCCACGGAGCGTTCCTTGCACTTCAGTCCCCAGTCACCCTTCCACTTCATCTTCTCCACGTCCTTGGTGCTGAAGAGGAGGTCCTTGTCCCGTTGTACGGCCTTCAGCTTCCCGTAGAGCTTCAGCATCTCGGCCTCTGCCTTCTCCTGCGACCTAGCGATCCGCCAGCGATCGTAATCGATCTCGTCCTCGCTCTTCAGCCTCAAGTCCCCTGAAGAGCACGTCCTCTCCAGTTGGCCCAGCCTCTCCAGGCTGCTGTAGAAGTCCTGCAGCTCCCTGTACCTCTCTGACCTTTTCTTCTCGTGCAGAAGACTCACTATGTATCGGTGATACTCTTCTCGATCCACCGGCAAGGTCATCAAGCTCAGGGTCGAATTTAAGGCCTGAGACCTTCTCTGAAGCCCCTCCGCGCTCCTGGCTCTTGGAATCTCGTCTTTGTCCATCTTCAGGGTCCGTAGACGTCGACAGACAGCTGATCCAGACCCTGAAGAGGACTCCTGAGATTCTAACTTCAGCGGAGGCTCGCTTAAACTCCTCTCCTTCATCTTCAGGTCCGCAATCGCGGTCCTCAAGCTCCTAGAAGACCCAAAGTCCTGCTTCAGGGTTCGTAGACGTCGACAGACAGCTGATCTAGACCCTGAAGATCTCTTCTCTGAACCTAACTTCAGCGGTGGAGCACTTAGACTCCTCTCCTTCTGATCTGGACTCCTCAAAGTCCTAGACAACCCAAAGTCGTCTAGCTTCGCAGCTGACCTGGACCCTGAAGAGCACTCCTGAGATTCTGACTTCAGTGGTGGAGCACTTAGACTCCTCTTCTTCATCTTTAGGTCCGGACTCTCCAAGTTCCTTGATGATCCAAAGTCCTCCAGCTCCCAATCCCTGAATTTAGAGTTTGAAACTGAACGCTTACCAGCCAGATAAACGCTCAGCGCCGGCTCCGAACCCTGAAGAGTCCTCCTGGCGGGCTCTAGTAGATCCTGGTAGATCCTAGCGCGCTCCTGGACTATAGTTCGCCTGGTGACACTCTTCAGGGTCGGCTTCAGGAACAGGTTCTGGAAGAACCTGTCCTTCTCCACGTTTTTTCCGATGTTGGGCTCTTCGTTTTCGATGTTCTCCCTCTTCAGGCTCGAGTTCTTTATCTCCGAAGACTTCCTATCCCTCTTCTTGGTCGGATTCACCTTCTTCTTGGTCGGATTTATCTGGATAGTCTCTGGCTTGCGCGTTATAGATCTAACTATAGTTTGGGGTCTCTGTGGACCCAGTTTAGGGGGTTGTCTAGCTCTCTTCGAGTCAGCTAGCCCTGCAGAGGACCCTGAAGAGGACTTCAATGGGGACAAGGTCGACGTCTTCGTCGTTGAAAACGTTTCAACCGGTTTTTTGATCACTTTAGGACACCTTGAAATCATCACTGTCTTCAGGGACTTGTCTTCCAGGGTCCTCGAAGCGGAAAAAACTGATCCTCTGGTTGCTGAAGAAGCCTTCTCAGTTGGTTCGCCGAACTTTACAAGCCTTTTGCTAGACAGACGCGTCCTTGAACCTTGAAACGCGTCGCTCTTCAAGCAATCTTCGGGTTTTTTTGAGCCTGAAGAGAGTCTTGACACTGAAGACAATCCTGAAGAAAGTCTCGACCCTGAAGAAAGCCCTGAAGACAACCCCGAAGACAATCTCGACCCTGAAGACAACCCTGAAGAAAGTCTCGACCCTGAAGAAAACCCTGAAGTGCCGACCTTGCACCTTTCTGCATTTAGAGGAACGTTTATAGCCTTCTCAATGGAAAAACACTGCTTATGCCTGGTTCTCAAACTAGTGTCCTTGAGCTGCTGCTTCGTGTACATCTTCAGGGTCTTGTTGTGTCGCGAAGACTGTCTTCGAGGTGGAGATGGAGGTTTTAATTCAGCTCTGTAGCCATTCATTTTTCTAGTCGAACCCTGAAGCACGGAGGTGGTTCTTTTGGTAGCACTTGAAGAGGTTAGTGTTGTACTTGAAGAGGGCTTCCGATGAACACGTATTCGCGTCAGCGTGGACGACACTGGGAAATACTCGACGGCCGTGTTGTCTGTGGACAAAGTTTTCAATTCGTAGGATCGCGCGGACACCCTGAAGAACCCGCTCACCAAAAGATAGTCCTTGTGTTTCAAGGTTAGTGTTGCTGCGGTTTGTTCGACGCGGTGTGAAGGTTGGAGAGTTTGTTCCTCTTGCTGGTGGTAGCTGCTGGTGCATCATTTCGAGAGGTTTAAGCGGAATTCAAAATTGGATACCAATATCGATAGATACCGTGGCGAGCGGTGCTGTGTGTGAAGTGAACTGATAAGAAATTTGAGGCAGCGAAAATGGAAGCTGGACTAGCCCGGGGTTGTAAGCAGTGTTGGAGAAGGATAAAATCATGTATTGTAGATGTAAATTTTGAACTACGTTCGATTTCCGTGAAACTTGAGGTGAACTTCACTTTAGGGAGCCAGGAATTAAAAATTATTTTTGCATGATTCTGGCAGGATTTGACTTGTCAATACCAGAAATCCAAATTATAACGTCAGAAATTCACAGGTTCAAAAGTTACAGGTGTTTAAAGTAGAGCAAACCTCAAATTTTTGCCTTTTTCTTATGCAACCCGGATGTTTTGACGCGACGGTGATGAGCCACGGTTGTGGCGCAAGTCGATAATGTGGATTCCAATATTGTCAAGATGTCTTAATGTAGATTCCTATATTGCCAAGATGTGGATAGTGTAGATTCCTATATTGCCAAGAGTTAATGTAAATTTCTTTTTCTAGTGTATAAATTATATTAGTTTCCCAATTTCTCGACAACGTTAATATTGATTGAATCAAGGTGTCATTAATGTGAATTTCTATTTTATAAATGTACCTATATTAATTTTCCACTTTATCGATCGACAATGTTAATATTGAGTACTTGTAAATATTGTTAAACAGTTTTGGACACATTGCAAATATTCATTTGTTTATTCATCGTTTCATTGTGAATTGTTTCCTTGTTGTTTTATCTTAAAGTTGAGCGATTTTCATTATCTTTGACAGGAAAGAGTGCCGGCCATGTTGGTACGTACACTGCGTCGCGCGTCGACTAACGTCTGTACCAAGATGGCGGTGTTTTGTCCTGTGAAAGAAACTTAAAATCGCTCAACTTTAAACAGCTGTAACTTTTAAACCAGTGAGTTTCTAAAATTGAAACTTGGATTTTCGGAATTTTCTCGCCAAGATCTACAGGATTACGCAAGAAAAATGCAAAATGTTTGGTTCGCTCAACTTTAAACACCTGTAACTGTTGAACCAGTGGATTCCTAACATTAAAACTTGGATTTCTGGTATCGTCTCGTCAAAATCTGCAGGATGATATAAGAAAAAGGTAAAAATCTCTGTGTCCATAAAGTCAAGTCAATCTGTCCTACCCACTAAAACTGTATTCTTTGCTATAGAAAAATTTCAATAAAATTGGTGCATGTCGTTTAAGCTGTATGTCGCGTGCGCACGAGAAGAATTCCATAAAACGACGACGTTCATGCACAGATTCGACGAACTTTGGCGATAGTTAGTATACTCACACAGAACACGGCAACAAACGAGGCAAAAAACGAGCAATTTATTACGAGCAATATTCTACGCACACATGCCTTTGTGCGTGAGATCAAACAACACCAATATGTAGAAGTAAGAAAATGAAACTTGGCTGAAAACTTTTTGAGAATATTTTTAAAAGATTAAAAAATAAAGAACAATACTGTGCAATTTGCATTCACGGTTACTCACCCTTTGGCCGTTCTGGTGCTGGTTTCCGGAGTCCATGGAGGGGAACGTCTCCGCCACTTTGCACGGTTTTGTACGCCAATCGTTGCTCGCATTGACTGAGAGGACTGATGTCCTCCTTTCGACGAAACACCAGCGTCGAGTCGCTTTCGTAGCCGGACTCCTTGAGAGCACTGCGAAGAAATGGTAATGTTTCTCAGTGTTTCATTTCTTTTCTACAATGTTAGCAAAAGTTTTGACAAAAATTTTATATTGTAATTACAGTAAATATTCGATGGACGCAAGGGCCTGGGGAGGTTCGTTTGCATAGTTCGTAGAGAGACACTATTTTTTTAAACTTCAAACACCAAACCGAACGTAGAAAAGGTCAGCACGTGTAAACAGAGACCGCACGCGGCCGAAGCGCAGGAAAAAATAGTGTACCGATGAGACCGCTTCGTTGCAATAAATGAAACTTGTTTGGTTTTACTTATTTTTACCATTCACCAACTTATTTGTCATTTTTCTGATTAAAATGATACTAACCAAGATATAATTTGGCACGTATTTACTGTATCCACATGTGTGGATGACCACATGTTCATACCGTCAATTACACCACTAAATAAAGTTTAAATTATATCGAGCTTAGTGTCATTTTAATTAGAAAAATGCCACAAATAAGTTGGTGAAAGGCTCATAAAAAAATAATGAAAAATAGCGAAGTTTTGTAATTAAATTAGTTCGCACCGATATGCCCGACCCGGTATCGAATTAGGGTCTGCGCATAACACA
>CM052312.1:17339405-17353842 GCA_028455605.1 Lasioglossum malachurum | reverse complement strand
TGTAACGCTTTATAATGTTCACCCTGTACCATACATTCATGGTAATGAAAACCTTTAATTATAAATATCTTAAAAACTATTGAGTATCTGAGCTTATAATGGGGTATACACGTTAACAGGAGAACGAGATCTATAACTATACAAAGTTTCAATCAAATCTGAGCCTCATCGACCTTGCACTCTCCTTGTTACTACGACAGTAATGGTGTTTTATAGTTATTTAAATTGAAATATCTCCTGAACTACTAACTTTTCGACATAAATAGGTTAGTACTTTTTTATAACGAATGTCCAGCTGCGTCGATTGATGTATTAAAAAATACCTCATTCCATTAAAAAAAATTAAGTTGACCTTCATATCTCCTCGACGTATACTTCTCCTCCACCTATAAAAAAATTAATGACATCAGATTACGAGCGTCTCGATATCAAGTAAGTTTGGTCTGATTCATTTTCTTCAATCTTCAAAAGCAAGCGAGTTATTCAGGTGATCTGTTTATAATGCCCCACCCTGTATAAGTGAAATACAAAAAGTTCAAGTTGAAATTCAATAGTTCAAGTTTAATAGTTGAAGTTGAAATTCAAAACAAGTTCAAGTTCAAAAGTTGAACCAGTGAATTCGTAACATTGAAACTTGGATTTTCAGCCTTTTCTCGCCAAAATCTACAGGATCATGTAAAAAAATGTTGAAAATCTTTGGTTACAGAATGTAAATTGCAGGCCTCATAAATGTTTCATAACAGACTAATTGTATGCTTCATAAAAAATTAATCGGTAATAATTATACAATCCCACTAAATATCCCGCCACACTGAACAATATTATTAAAAATTGGTCGTACCAATCCACCAGCAAGGTACCAAAGTAATACATGCTTTAAACCTCGAAGAAGCAAGTTTCTCATTAGATGGAAAGCGAAATCAATAGAAGTGAAGGAGACTAGAGAAGCAGCGCTACTGAAGCGAACCAAAAACCGAGGTTAAGTGAAGTCGAGAAATGATGAGAGTGATGTCGAAAAATGATGAGAGTGAATGTCTCGTCGAGGAGCGTCGAGAAACAATTCCGCCAAGGAAAGAAGCTTCGATAGAAACGAAGAAAACGAGAGCGGTTGCTTCGTAAATTGATTTCAATCGTTCGGATTGATCGTTACCTTCCTTCTGGTCCGTGTGACAAAAGTCGGCTAGAAGCAAAGCCATGTCGAAATTGATAGCTGAATGGAATATATACCGGGTGGTCCAAACAACTTGGACCGCATTGAACATTTTTAGTTATTTCATAAAACATGTTTGTATGCAGACCGATTCCTGAGGTCATTTAGAATAACTTTTTCCTTTACGAAAATCCTCTCCGAGGCTCCGTTAACGAGTTATTCGCGAAAAACGCGGACCAATCAATCGCCACCTGGCCACGCCTCCTGCCTACGCCTTCCGGCCACGTCCAGCGTTCCGCATTTTTCGTTGATAACGCCGTAACGGAGCCTTCGAGAGCAATTTTCGCACAGGAAAAATTGCTTTGAATGATCTCATCTATTGTCCAAATTAACTTTATAATTTTGAAAAATATAAACAAATTCTTTTTCGAGTGGTTATATTTCATTTAGGATAAAATTGTCGATGGTGACGTCAACAAATGATCGATTTGAAACAACTGAAGTATTCCAGAAGGCCAAAATTATTGAATCACCTTGTATACTGGCAGTCGAGTTTGGAGCGATTCGATTTCTTCGTGATTCTAGTGAATTCTTGGAGAAAAATGGATTTACAAAGTGGAGACGGTTAGTTTGCTGAGAAATTTGATTGCTTACCTCCTTGGCTTCCTTCTCGGCGATTGATGATCGTCCTGGTTCGTAGTCCTCGATTCGTCCTGGTTGATTTTTGTAAATGTCCGTACTGTACTTCAGTGCTCCATTCCTGAAGAGTTACAAATGTCATCTGTATCTAATTCGTTGGTAAATGTGGATGACCTTGGCGTACATTGTCAAGGTCATTCCTTTGAGTGACCTCTAAGAGATTCTCTGACGAAATCAAGGTCACAACTTCGTTTATAACTTGACAATATGTGTCAAGGTCAAAGTTATCCGGACTGATATCTGATAATTAATATAAAATTATTGTGTACACTTTTCAAATTCAATTTGAAATTGCAATTTATTAAAATGAACATTCTCTAGACTTTAATTACAAGCTACAGGATCTAAGTAAAAACTGAGTTCCCCGTTAATTTTCCTGCTAGTTTGGCATATGAATATATCACTTGTTATGTTCGATATAAATAATTTATATTCTTCAATGCACTTGTATTGTTTAAAAAATAATAAAGCGATGGGCAAAGGTGTGTCGTACTTTCTAGGCATAGTAGACGTGGTGAAGTCATTTTCTTTGTGTCGCAGTCGTCGATGGCTGTCAATCGTTGCAGAACGCTCCGAATATGGACGATGTTCCGGTTCACTTAAATATCCACTTCCGTAGCCGTACCTGGTTCCTGCAAACAATGGAATCACAATTTACTACACACGGTATAGATTTACTCACTTGAACATGTTAAGCCTAACCCATCACCAAGAAATTATAAATAGTTGTTATACAAAACTCTTTTATTGTTTATAGTTAATTGTCTAAAAATAACATTATATTTACAATTTAAAATTATCTGAATACTATGTTATCTTAATACTATATGAAAAAGAAAAGAAAAATAATCTATTTTTTGCAACAAAGTCATTAATTAATTGTCTAAAAAATAATATTATATTTACAACTCAAATATTTGTCCCTGATACAATTATCTTAATATTGAATGAAGAAGAATAGAAGAATCATCCAATTTTTGCAACAATGTCATTAATTAATTAATTGTCTAAAAAATAAAATTATATTTACAATTTAAAAATTTGTCCCTAATGCAATTATCTTAAAATTAAATGAAGAAGGAAAGGAAAATCATCCAATGTTTGCAACAATGTCATTAATTAATTAATTAATTGTCTAAAAAATAAAATTATATTTACAATTTAAAATTTTGTCCCTAATGCAATTATCTTAAAATTAAATGAAAAAGGAAGGGAAAATCATCCAAATTTTGCAACAAAGTCGTACAATTTGTTATGTGGATAATTTCAGAGCAGATTGAATCATGCAATGGACTAGGATTGGTATAAGAATCGCTGTTGTGTCACAATCATTTCGAAAAAAAGCTGCAATGGACATTGAGTGTTAATGAAAAATAAAGGATGGTATTGTTATATAACGAATTGTTTATTGGTTACTTTCACGCATTAACAATTAGTTACAATCTAAGCTGCATTATTTAGTTAGTTCGTTTGCTATTGCTATGTATTTTTGTAGCACGACGCGTGTATGTATTCACCTCTTCTTGGTTTGTAACGAATGGTTACGTAATCATCTGAAAATTAGATTAAAAATCAATCGTGTGATCATCCTCTCTTACCGCTAAATACGATTCTACAATCTACAACAATTAAGCGAGTAATTTACTATTGTTTCCTTGATGAACTATTCGGCTGTTGGCAACAACTCCCTTCTCTGTAATTAACAATTCACAAAGATGCTTAAATAATCGAGAAATCCCAGTTTCTATTCACAAAAATTTCTATTTACAACAATTTTTTGGTTTGCTATTTTTTAGTCAGTAATTTGCATTGCCATGGCAGATTTGCGGAAGATTTGCAGCAAGCTTCTATCCAAATCTTGCAGTTTTGTCGCGAAATTATTATAAAAGATACATATAAATAAAAAATTATTATAAAATAAAAATTATTTGTTTTGCTATATTTAATTCAGTAATTTGCTTTACCGCGGCAGATTTGCAGCAGATTTGTAACAGATGGTTGGTACAGCGACCCCTACATCTAGCGGTTATTTTAGTGACTACTCAAAATTTAGCATAATTGCCTTATATTGTATATTAACAATATATAATAAATGAATATATAAAAGTGTTGAAAAAATTGTTTGCTTCGCTATATTTTTAGTCAGTAATTTGTTTTGCCATGGCAGATTTGCGGCATATTTGCAGCAGATCTGCAGCAGATCTGCAGCAGGTGGTTGGTACAGCGGTGATTTTAGTGACTTACTGGGAAATTTAGCATAATTGCCTTATTTTAAAAATATATATGCAATGTATATTAACGATATACATTGCTTGTTTAGAGAAAGGAGTTTCGATCAAGAAACACAAGCATGTTTACAGTGAAACAAATAAATGCTGACTCAGGAAGAAATAGTTAACTACTGGTATCCATATATTACCGTATATAAATTCTGTATTAGTTTTATAAGATAATTAATAAAATTTATCACTGCATTGTAATGTACAGTAATGTCCCATTCTAAGTCCGGAAAATTTTTTTCGAAGCCTAAAAAAAAACAGTGTCCCGTTCCGATCTATGTCACAACACAGAACCGAGAATTGGCTTAGATTGAAACATTACTGTATTCGAATTTGAATTTAATCGACGGTTTCGTGGAATAAAAACTACGTACAGAAACTTACCGTTTCTGTCCGCGCGGTGCAACGAGTCGTACATTTTCTTGTACCATTTCGTTTGGTTAGTCTCCTTCACTTCCTAAAACGTTTTCACCGAATCAGACAATGGAAGCGTGACATCGTTGATTCTACTCGATTCAGACGTCGCGAATTTCTTCACTCGAATTTTCGTCAACGTAAAAGCAAAATTATCAAGCGTACAGGGTGGATCGTTTATCTTCCTAAATCTTAATTTAATTTCAACCCTTAATGGAATCCTTCGTCCATGACCTAATATAACCTAATATCGAACCAGTAAATGCAAAAGACGATTGGTTCATTCAAAATTCAAAATTATATTTGTGCCAAAAGAAAATTTATTTTAAATGTATCCTTATCTGACAAATGCATTTAAAAATAATAGAGGTTTTTGATTTTTTACAAGCAGGATTTTTAAGTTGAAAATCTGAGAAAATTCGAGAACAATAATGACAACAACAAATCGGTACTGTAAAAATATAAACGTGGCCCCTATAGAACTTCCACGTGAAATCTGCATTTTTCCGATTTGTTCGAGGTTTTTGAAAACCAGTTTTCGGCTCATTTTCCCCATTGAGTGACAGTTGAAAATTCTGAAAAAAATCTAACGCATTTCGGATACTAAGCCACATATTAGGAATTTTTTCAGATTTTCTCGTTGCAAACGCTGCTTGTGAAAAATGAAAAACATGAAAAAAAATCTAAGAGGAAAATCAGTTTTTGGTCCATTTTCTCCACTCAATGACGATTCAAAATTCTGAAAACAATCTGACACATTGTCGATACCAAGCCGCATATTAGGAATTTTTTCCAGATTTTTCCGGTACAAACTCTGCTTGTGGAAAATGGAAACCACGAAAAAATCTGAATTTTCTCGATTTTTTCGGAGTTTTTTATTTTTCACAAGCAGGATTTCCAATGTAAAAATCTGAAACAAATTGCAAACTATGTATTTCAGTGTTTGACATGTGCCAGATTTTTCTCCGAATTTCTAAACATTATTAACTAGGGAAAACAGGCGAAAAACTGATTTTTCGATTTTACCCCATAATCGATTAGCATAGATTTGAGTGCTATAAAATGCTATGATTTGAACGTGTAAAATATAGTTCACTATAGGATGTATTTTAGAAAATTATAAAGTGTTATAAATTCAGTTCACTAATAATTAAACAACAAAACAAATATAAACTTGTACGCGAATACTTGCGAGAAATTCTAGAGCTGTCGTAACGTCAACGTCAACACGCTGCATCACGAACGCACTATAGCAGAGCTGCTCTATCACTGAATCCTCTAGTTCCACCGATCGAGACAAACAAAACACCCTGTATAGAACCATAATCCGCCGAAACTGACTCACGAAAAAACAATTGTGTCATCGTTCGTCATCGCGTCCTCGGAATGAAATTAAACTCGAGCAAACTCTAATTGCGTGACGCAAAGGACGTTCTGTTATTTTCGAAACGGGAGAATCGAAATAGAACTCGCGTCCGACAATATCGATTCGACTGAGAAGTTCGACCTACCGATCTTAGGACAAGGGGAACACCCTCCTTGGTGGTCGGGCCGATCCCCTCGAACTTTCGAGGACCCAAATCGGCCATCTTCTTCGGCGGTTCGTTTTCCGTTTCCGGCTCGCTCTCGTACTCTTTCTTCACCGTGTAGACTGAGCGGACATCAGTTGAATTTCACAAATCGGTTAACACTCGCGAATTCAGAATTTGTGGATTAACATTGTACAAAATGAAACGGTGCTACTAGATAGAGAGAGAGAGAGAGAGAGAGATTCGTCACGTGCGGAACCACGGTGAGATTACAGACACGAACGTGGTTAAACTTCAACGGTGTTGCAGGTTGCGTATTATTGACAATATGGCGACGATCGGAAATTCTACTCACTTATCTCGCCGGGACTGATCAACGGCTTCTCATCGCTCAGCGGACGCTTCGCCGTTTCACATTCGTCCAAGTAAGCTGCTCCTTTCGGTAACTGTCCCTCTGAAATGAATAGAAGTACGAAATTGAGAAGTCTCGGTGAACTTCACCTGAGGGGACCAGGAATTTTTAACATTTTTTTACACAATCCTGTAGACTTTGACAAGACAATGCCGAAAATCCAAGTTTCAATGTTAGGAATTCACTAATTCAAAAGTTATGGGTTCGGATAATCGAGGTTCTATTGAATCGTGAATTGCATGAGTAAATAAACTGCGAATTATGTCGTGTTTGGACTCATTTGAATCGGAAAAATGTCACGAATGGTAACGGTTCCAGATAAAAAAAAAATAATGATCGAAAACAAAAAAGTGTTACTCTTCGAGACAAAAATGCGTGTAAAATAGAAGTAGCGTGAGCGATAAATCAAACCACGTGTTAAAAGAAAAATTTCCCTAATCCGAAACATTACCTCGAGCTTTCTGCAGTAATGTGATTGTCGGATTCTGAGCACGGGGCAAACGAGGCGTCGAGACCAGAGAGTTTAATCCTTGCGACGGAGCAGAGTGAGAATTAACGATTCGAGAGCTACTGCTCTCGTAACTAGTTTCCGTTGTTTCCCTTATCCCTACTTTTTCCCAAGGGGGCGGTGCTTCCCCTGTCACCTGAAAACACATTGAAAAATGTTATTCTAATTGTACCACCAAAATGTGTAAGAGCGTAATCGAAAAACTGTAGATGTCAATAAGAGGCTGAAAAATGAAATTAATTATTGGTTGGACCCTTCTGATATAACTCCCAAAGAAAACCAACCCTCTGTGACAAGTTTCAAGTCGGTACGCCTACCATAAGGGTAATTATAGGGTGAGCACGGTTCATGAATTATACTCTATTTTTTCTGATCTGCTCAACGAAAAAATATGAAAAAATTCAGGAACATTCTACTTAACAGCACACGTGACAGTGAATTATTTCACAATTTTTGTTTGCAAAATCATGTTTTAAAAAATCCGGAAGCATAAAATTGCCGATTTTCCGACACTCTGAAGACTTCCGGATCAGAAAATTATGAAATAATTCACAGTTGTGCGTGCCATTATGTAGAATGTTCATAAATTGTCTCGTAATTTTTTGTCGGTCAGAACGGAAAAAATAGTATAAGTCAGATAGTGAGGTTGGGGACTCTACAATTTTACCCATCTTGATTTTTTTAAAAATTGATTTTGCAACCAAAAATTCTGAAATAATTCACTGTCATGTGTGCCACCGAGTAGAATGTTCATGAATTTTTTCGTAATTTTTTGTTCAGTAGAGCGGAATAAATAGCTACCCTTGTGGTAGGGGTACCGACTTGAAACTTGTCACAGAGGTTTTTCCTTAAGTAGCCTATCGTTTTGAGTTAATTTTGTAAGATTTATTGAGCAGATGGCTAAATTACTTCCTGTTGTGTTAACTTTTTCCGGCTTAAGACGGGGCTCTGGAATTGCACCGGTCGAAATTCTTTCTTTTCTGGAACGGGACTGGTATTAGCGCTGGATGGTGTCCAGACTGGAGGGATTCCAGTATCCTTCTCCGAGTCTTTTCCGTCGGGGCTTCTTTCCTTCCGCGGCGGTGGTGGTTCGCTTCCAGGTGACCAAACACCTAACAATCAAAATTTCCATTGTTAGATTCGATTTTGTTAGGTTCAGATTATTACAATCTAATTTAATTAAACGTCAATACACTTATAATCTAATTATAATCTCTCTCTAATTATTATATAATTATTATAATATATATAAAATTTAATATATAGAATATAAAATAATATATATGAATTATATTATAATTATTATTATAAGCGGGGATTGATATATTTCGATGTCCTAGGGTTAGTACTTTTATACGCTGGATAATAAAAGGGATTGATTTAGAAAGAAAACTTGGGTTGCATTCAAGAACAAAGTGCAATTGCAGCTGGCTAGTGCATCCGTGCATCCACATAAAAAATAAGGTCATAGGGAGATAGGTAGTATTATATGATTTCTTCCTCTATTATTCTCTTCTATTTTTACTTAAGAAAAGCAGTAACTTTGCTTCGTTAATTGCTTTAGGACTATTTGGCTATAAAACAATTAGCAAATAAGTACTAACCTCAATATGTAAATTAAATAATTAACAACAAACGTCTAAAACAGTGAAAAGGCTAAACTGCACTTTAGGGCGCCAAAATATTTTAATTTTTTTATACAGAAATGTAAATTTTGACAAGAGAATTCCAAAAATCCAGGTTTCAATGTTAGGAATTCACTGGTTTAAAAGTTACGAGTGTTTGCAACTTTAAACACCTGTAACTTTTGAATCAATGGATCTCTAACATTGAAACGTGGATTTTTGGTATCGTTCGTCAAAATCTACCGGATTATGTAAAAAAAGTTATAAATTTCTGGGTCCCCTAAGATGAAGTTCAAGATTTCCTCCTTCATCAAATTTTTTCTATTATTACTGAAGAAAGAGCAGTAACTTGTCCCACTTCCCTGATCACTCAGTACATGTCGCGCATAATTGTTTTTGCCACAATTGCATAAAATCGCAGCCTCCCATAACCGAATTCAGCCGATTTATGTATGTAGAAGTAAACAACGCTGAAGCGGAACCGAAAAAAGACGCGTTAGGGTCTTTGTACCGAAGGAAACACGTGAATTCGTCGAGATCGAGCCAAAATCAACACAGACTTGCTAATCTTGGCCGCGTAGGTGGATTATATAAAGAACCGCCCCTTCCTCGAGGATTTCTCGGCTGATTACGTCAACAGATCCCAGAAAATCGTCGGAGCAGTGTGCAAAGGATACATCTCTCGATTGTAACTATGAAATAGTGAAGAAATTTATTTTAATTTTCAATTAAAGTTCCTGCATCTAGATTCTACATTATTACAGATTAACACACATAATTAATTAAACTTTATTAAGTTCACTGAAATACGTTTTCAAATCAATTTCAACGTTTTGTAAATCAATTTCAACCTTCTGCAAATCAATTTCAACGTTCTCAAAATCAATTTCAACCTTTTGCAAATCAGTTTCACCCTTGTCTAAATCAATTTCAACCTTTTACAAATCAATTTTAACCTATTGTAAATCAATTTACCTTTTTCAAATCTATTTCAACCTTTTACAGGTTTTGCACTCAAAATACAACCTTTCGAAAATCAGTTTCAACGTTTTCAAAATCAATTTCAACCTTTTACAGATGTGGGTTTGAATTTGGAAGAAAAGTAAACGCGCTTATATTCAATGTGTACTATCCGCGGAAGGTGATCGGCGTCCGTTACGTGTTTCGGCCGCGGAACCGCCGATCACGAGTTGTCACCTAACGGTCGAAACAAAGAGCGGTGACAGCAACCTATACTCTATCCAACGAGAGAACAATACCGCGTGAAGACCAGTTTTCGTTTGTCGCTGAGCATCTTTGCCCTAAATGGTTCAAGAAAGTGGGGAGTGGATAGTGAAGTGAGAGATGACAGGCTCGCTGCGTCCCCATCATCTTCCAAGCTGCGCGCAACGGTCAGTGTTGGGATATTGCACGGTTTTTTCACGCATGCGCGAGCAAATACAGAAACGTATGAATTACGTCCTAAGTTTGTGGAGAACGTAATGGGGAACTGTTACTGGTAGGAAAGTACCGGAAGGGTTCAGAAGTTTATATATTATATGTACATACACATTAAATGTTAATATAACATACGCATGTTAAACATTCATATTCGAAACCGGAAAAAAATTTTGCGAAATTTTACGAGGTGACCAAGGTACCACATTTTAGTGCAACTTTGTACTTTACTGACGCTAAAATCTTCGCGCATGCGCGGAAAAACCGTGCAATATCCCAACACTGGCAACGGTACGGTTTTCTCGTTGGATATAGAATAAAGTAGAGTGTATCGTTAAACGTATGTGTATGTATGTTTGGGTGTGTGAATGAGAGAGTATCGAGAGCGTGAGCGAATTTATTCAAATTTAGAGCGATTGCGACCATTGCGAGCGAAAGTGCGATCAAGCGACGAGAGCGGTCTGTCTAGCGAGAGAGCGATTATAATTTTGTCAGTCGTGTTACGTTTTTGTTTTCTTCATCCGTGCCGTGTTCTTATTTGTCACTTATATAATAAATTTCACTATATATCCCACACAGTTTTTGCACTCCAAATTTACCCTTTCGCAAATGAATTTCACTCTTTTGCAAATCAACTTCAACCTTTTGCAAAACAATTTCAAACATTTACAGGCTTAGCACTCAAAATTCACCCTTTTGAAGTCCAATACCCCATTTTGCAAATCATTTTCAACCTTTTATAGGTTTTACACCTGCAATACACCCTTTTCCAAATGAATTTCAAACTTTTACAGGTTCAGCACTCCAGAATCAACCTTTTGCAAATCAATTTCAACCTATTACAGGTTTTGCACTCCAAATTCACCCTTTAGCAAAGTCAAATACATCCTTTTGCAAATAAGGTATTTTTAAGTAAGTTTTTGTAAAAAGGATCAAATGTAAATTAATTGTTAAGAAATTCAAAATTTTATTTTCACACTCCAAATTTACCCTTTAGCAAAGTCAAATACATCCTTTTGCAAATAAGGTATTTTTAAGTAAGTTTTTGTAAAAAGGATCAAATGTAAATTAATTGTTAAGAAATTCAAAATTTTATTTGCACACTCCAAATTTCCCCTTTTGCAAATGAATTTCACCATTTTGCAAATCAATTTCAACCTTTTGCAAATCATTTTCTACCTTTAACAGTTTTTGCACCTGAAATATACCCTTTTCCAAATGAATTTCAAACTTTTACAGGTTCAGCACTCCAATATCACCCTTTTGCAAATAAAGTAATTTTACATAAGTTTCTGCGAAGAAAACTCAAAACAAATGTATATTAATATTGTTAATTGCAAAGTAAATACCAATTCACTAACGTCGTAATGTATGAAAACTGTGTATAATAAATTTTTAAGATGAAAGTGCATATGTTTTTTTATTTACTGATGCATACATTGAGTATTGAGTCTTACGTGTGTTTAAATAAATATATAATTTGATCTAAACAAATAAATAATAAATTCTAAATATTCTTAATGGGTGAAATTAATTTCCAAAATGTTGAAATTCATTTTCAAAAGGGTGTAATTTCGCTTTGCAAAAAGGTCAATTCCGAATGCAAAACCTATAACAACTAATTTACATTTGGTCAGACTTATTATTACAAGAACTTGCATAAAAATGTTCTATTTGCAAATTTGATTGAAATTGATTTTCAAAAGGGTGAATTTGGAGTGCAAAACCTGTAAAAGTTTGAAATTGATTTGCAAAAGGATGAATTTCATTTGCAAAAGGGTGAAATGGAAGGCAAAACCTGTAAATAAAATTTTGAATATCTTAACAATTGATTTGTCAATCAATTTGATTAGTTTTTGCGAAAACATGCTTAAAAATATTCAATTTGCAAAAGGGTGAATTTCATTTGCAAAAGAGTGAAATGGAGGGCAAAACCTGCAAATAAAATTTTGAATATCTTCACAATTGATTTACATATGATTTGATTAGTTTTTGCGAAAACTTGCTTAAAAATACTCCATTTGCAAGTTTGATTGAAATTGATTTGCAAAAAGGTGAATTTTGAGTGCAAGATCTACATGTACATTCTCGATTTACAAAAAGCGACAAAAATGATATTGTTGTTCGGTAAGAAACATTATCACGCCGCGTTAGCGTTACCCAATTCCTCGAGCATATTCTAACGTGCATCAGTTTCGAAAATTAGCATCGTGTTGAACGTCTCGCTCCAGAAAGCTAACTGGGCATCGTATTCTGGTAACCGTCGACAATTACAATTAGAGGTACCTTAATATCGACGCCCACGAAAATCTAATTTTAAAATGTTCAACTGCAGCTCCGTTTCCTGTTCTCACGCAATTTATAAATAGTCGTTGAATAATGTTTCATTTTCAGGATTCTGTAGGTATTGAAGCACTAAGTATAACGAGCTGTTACCGTCGCTCGCTAAAAAAAAAGTTACGTTTAACGCACCACCGTGATGGAAAAATTTCTAACTTTTAATTCAGCTCTGCTTGAAATAATAAAAGTCTCGAAATAAATTTAATGAAATTGAAAAGAAATAAAGCATAGTTTCACCCAGATAGTGGAGATTGGGGATCCTATCACAACTCTATGCTTTCGGATTTTTTTAAAAATCTATTTTTCAACCAAAAATTCTGAAATAATTCATAGTCGTGAATACCACTATGTTTCCTATGTCTTCCACTTTGTCTTCATGAATATTTTCGTAATGTTTTGTCGAGCTGAGTAGGAACAAAAAAATTGTTTGTTTACTTCACTATAAAATCGTCTATTTTATGCTACCGGATTTTTTTTTTAATCGATTTTGCAACCAAAAATTCTGAAATAATTCACTGTAATGTGTGCTATTAAGTAGAATGTTCATGAATTTTTTCGTAATTTTCGGTTAACTTACTTCCTGTTGTAATTTGTATTTATCGCACAAACGTGGAGGAAAAATATATAACTGTGACTTCAGATTCTAGAAATGATAAGAGACTCGAAATAAAATTAATAAAATTGAAAAGCAATTTGTACTTAACGCAGAAACATGAAGGACAAATTTATAACTGTGAATTCAGGTGCTTGAGATAATAAAAGACTCGACATAAAATTAATACAATCGAAAAGAGTAATTTCGTAACGGGAAAATGTGTCACTGTGAATGCAGATGCTTGAAATAATATTAATAAAATTGAAAAGAAATTCGTACTTAACGCAGAAACCTGAAGGATAATTAATAACTGTGAATTCGGCTGTTTGAATGATAAAAGTGTCGAAATAAAATTAATAAAATTGAAAAGCAATTCCGTGTGATTGTGAATTCGGCTGCTTGAAATGATAAAATGCTCGAAAAAAATTAATAAAATTCAAAAGTAATTCGTGTTTAACGTAGAAACGTGAAGGACAAATGTATAAATAAACGTTGAAATAAAATTACTGAAATCGAAAAGTAATTGACGCGTACTGTGTTTACATCGCATTTAGTACAAGTAGAATTTATCAGGTTGGGTCACGGCAATATTCGAACGCGTGCGTCATTGTTTATCATCATTCGTCATATATCTGGTACTAGTATCAGATTAAACTGCTTTTGGCTGTCATAACATTTTTCAGTTATTTAACAGCGAATGTTACCATTATATTTTTAATCATTAACGCTAAATGTTAGAACGTCATATTACTCTTGATTGCCATAGAAAATATACTAGTGATATTTATATACATCTATACATTAATGTATTATACATAAATGGTCAACATACATTAATATTGTATGTATATTAATATCTAATATATGCATTAATACATACACAGGGTGTTTCGTTTATCTTGATAACGGAAATATCTTGCGACGCACTGAAGTTTCGAAAAAAATATGTTTTCAAACATTGTTTGGTATGAAGGGTACAATCGTATAGACTAATCTTTTTGAGGACTAGAATGGTGGAGAGGGGGGCTTTCAAAGTCAAATTAATTTTTTTAAATGGAATGTCCTATTTTTTATACCATAGATCGATAGAATATCAAATTCTGAGTATAATAGTGTTGACCTTCATATGTCCTAAACCTAATAGTTAACGAGATATTACCGAAACAATTTTCGTGTGTGTGTGTGTGGATAATATATCGTTAACTATTAGGTTTAGGACATATGAGGTTCAACACTTTTATACTCAAAATTTGATACTTTATTGATCTATGGCAGCCCTCGGAATTTTTTCCTCGCGAGGAGCTCGAATCGAAGCCCACGCCTCCTCGACCCGGCCGCGGGTCTCGCTCCCCGTACCGGCCCTAGTGCTCGGAGCTGCTCAGGCGCGTACCATTTCATAGGCGCTATTCGTGGCGCATCAGGACGACACTCGTGTCAATAGGTTTCCGC
>CM052312.1:17294132-17339305 GCA_028455605.1 Lasioglossum malachurum | reverse complement strand
TCCTTCGAGTGTGTTTTCCTTGCCGGTGTTGCAGAACCTTCGTTGGACATCTCCGACTCATTATACTTCGCGACAACATCATACACAGTCGATCTTGGTTACCGGAAGAATCGAATGATTTCTGTCACTGAGCGCCCAGCGCGGACACTTTCGACAATCGCGGCTCTTCGATTATACTCTGCATTTGGTTTGAACATTGCGACTGTTTTGAGGTTTTGAATGTTTAGTATATGTATGTGTCAAGCTATTTGGACGACCAAGGGCGACCTCTGTAAGTGGTATAGAACGGCGGGAAATTCAAATTGAATTTTGTCCGGATTTTGCCGACGCACCCTGTAGATGCTAGATTTGAACATCTTAGTAAATCATAGTAACTATTTTCAATTCTTATATAATATATACGATTTAAATACCATGTCCAAAGAAATGCTACTAAAACACTATAAGAATGTAGAATGTATTTTAACTGATGGTGATTCTGTTGACATAAACGAGGTAGAATTAGCATAGGAAATTTCAGTAGTATTTGCGCTTTTGGACAAAAAAGAAAATCTAAGCAATGTACTGAGCTTAATTTCAAAGTTAAATTTTGCCCCAAACCTTACTATTGCTTTAAGAGTATTGTTAACGATACCAGTAACTGTAGCAAGTGGCGAAAGGAGTTTCTCCAAGTTAAAACTAATTAAGAACTTTTTACGTTCGACTAATACACAAAGTCGTCTTAATGGTTCGGCCATTTCGGCAATTGAGCACGAAATTATTGATAAAGTAAATTTAAAAATGTAATAAAAAAGTTTGCAGAACTGAAAGTAAGAAAAAAAGGTTTTTTGTGATTTTAACGTAGTTGATGTTACCTTCTTTTATTTTCAAAATAATAGAATTTTAATTGTTTGTGCAATAACACACATTTTTAATAGTATTTAAAAATGTAAAATGTGTAAATGTTTCTTTCTAAATATATGTTTTTATTAAAATTTAAAAAAAAATGATTTGATTTTTATTTACAATAAAAAATATGGTGTACCGTTATTTAAAAAATATATATATATATATTCTTAAGGGGCGGCAGTTTGTCTTTTTGTCCGGGGCGGCAGTTTGTCTTGTTGTCCGGGGCGACGTAACCGCTAGAGCGGGCCCTGATATACCATACATAGAACTGGACTATAGCCGATACAGAATCAAAAAATATTAGTTGCAGAACTGCAAAACCGATATGAGATCGATACGGGACATATTGGTTCTGAAGTTTGAGAGAAGAACCGGAACCGAAACCGAAATCCAGAACCGAAAACTAACAGTTTTAGAACCGTTATAATATCGGTTCTCAGGGACCGTAACCGTAACCGATATAAGCCAGAACCGATATTCTCATAACTGTTATAACATTTTTTCGGTTCTCATAACTGTTTCAAGAACCGGAATTGATATCATAACTGTTTTCAACCCATCATAATATTTTCTCTCTCTCTCTCTTGTCAATTAATTCAATTGAATAAGAGACCAGAATTTCGAATTACCAAACAATATAATACAGTGTAATTAAGAATATGTATAGTAAATTACAATATTATGATTCTATCAAACCGAAGTTTTCATTTTGGTATGAAAATAAGCATTTACTCAAAAACACTGTGGATTAGATACTGTAATTGAACGCAAATTAATGTCGACAATTATAGTTTGTGACACTAAAGTGTAGATATAAAAAAAACAATATTAAAAAAGTGTAAATATAAGAAAGTCATAATTATTCTCATTTATGTATATAAATAACGCTTTGTACGTCAGTATTAAGAAAATTCTGAAATCAGTGGTGTTCCCCCCCCCCCAATATTATAATTCAATATTTAAATCAATATTTAATTCAATATTTAGAGTATATTAACTGTGTGTGTGAAAGCTATGAATTAATATTATTAGTACTAATGTACTAATAACGATTAGAACTTCCTGGCGTCAGTCAACCATTTTTGTCGTCCTACTACTACATCGATAACCTATGATCCGGGTAAAAGTTGACAATACTTATCTCTCTTAATGTTTACACTCCACTGGCAATAAATCATGCCTTATAGCTCATCTTTCTCATTCAGTAAAGTTAGTAACCACAAAACATGACACGTCTACGTTTCAAGATAAACACTAGCACACACCTCTATTAGCATAAACGTTACTTTCCTCGTGTTGCGTCTAATTAATCAGTGGAAATTTCAGTACCGTTTTAGATAAACAATATCAACATTTCTGTCGACAATATTTAAATTCTTAATTAGTTAGAACAATCTTATCAACACACGTTTTCTACCGCCATTAAATATTATATTTTCCCCCATTCTCGAGAATGTTTAAACTAATTTAAACTATGACAATCTCGTTGGAAAAGATTCGGAGGGAGAATGTGTGGAGGCTTCGCATTTTGAGATGAGTCCAAATTTATTATTATACCATTTTTGTTAACGAGATTATCATACTTCAAATATTATCAATTTTTTCAGAAATCGAAAATTCGGTGTCAAAATATTTTTAAAAAATATTCAAAATATTTTATTAAACTTTAATAAACCCTGCAACAATAGAACCTAACCTGAAAATCTGATTATGTATCAAACACGCCCATAAATTTCCAGCAACAATGACAACAACGAAAGTAAAACTCACGTGCACACAATAATACAATTTTAAACTGCAACAAAACACTCCACAGTAATCAACACTGCTGTTAGTGTCTGTTAGGTGCTCGATCCTCTTCGAGTATCATCGCTCATTCAAAGTTTGGAATCAAGCTATCCACTACGAGCACTCAGAAGAAGGGTTCAAACTTCAAACTTCAGCTTTCAATGTCAATAGCGATCAACAACAACCAATCCCGGGTTCTCGCAGACTCACCGTCGTCGGACATCTTGAGGAACTCAATCAGATGCTTAGGCAACTTTTTGACGTCCCAGAGTTCCTCGCACTCCAGACACCTCTTCTTAACCTCCTCTTGCTCCTCCCTCTCGCTCTGGTCCAGGTGGGTGTCTAACTCAATCAGATGCTTGCACTGCAGACAGTTCCTCCTAACATCCTCTTGCTCCTCCTCCACGCTCTGGTCCAGGTGGATACCAAATTTATTCAACCTGTTCCTAGCCTTCTCGATGAACTCGTTCTGAACATTGCTACCACCTATCCCCTTTTTCCCATCAAGCCTGCGGATGTCCTCGTGGGTGCTGATCTTCACCACCTTGCGCAGCTTCCTCTCCTCCCTCTCCAGCACTTTGTGCACGTACTCCTCGTACATCCTCTGCCGGAAGGACTCCGAACCCTCCACGCTCTTCTTCATCCTCTTATCTTGTCCTGCATCCTCTTTCTTGGCCTCCTCCTGCCCCTTCTTCTTCCTATCTTCTTCATTGGCCTTCTCCTGTCCACGCTTATGGACCACCTCCGAGCCATCATCCTTCTCATCCCTCTTCAGTACGCTCTCCTTCCTCTTATCTAGTCCCTCATCCTTTTCCTTCGACTCCTGTCCATGCTTGTGGACCACCTCATCACTCAGCACGCTCTTCTTCCTCCCATTTTGTCCTCTATCTTCTTTCTTGACTTCCTTCTTGGTCACCAGCACGCTCTCCATATGCTCGCTGCACTCCTCTTCAAGGAAACCATCTCCATGACGCACCGTTTTCATCAGGTCCCTTTGTTCCCGCTTGTGGAGCACCTCTGAGCCATCTTCATGGCTCTCGCCCTTCTTCAGTGTGCTCTTCTGCTTCATATCTGGTCCCCCATCCTCTTTCTTAGCCTCCTCCTGTCCCTTCTGCTTCCTATCAGGTCCTCCATCCTCTTTCTTGGCCTCCTCCTGTCCCATCTGATTTCTATCTGGTCCTCCATCTTCTTTCTTGGACACCTGTCCACGTTTGTCGACCACCTCGTCCCTCTTCAGCACACTCTTCCGGATCTCACGTTTCCCATCGCTGTCTCTAGCTTCCTTCTTGGTTAACAGCACGCTCTCCACATGCTCGCTGTACTCCTTTTCAAGGAAGCCGTCTCCATGGCGCACCATCTTCATCAGGTCCCTTTGTTCCCGCTTGTGAAGCACCTCTGAGTCATCTTCATGGCTCTCGCCCCTCTTCAGTGTGCTCTTCTGCCTCATATCTGGTCCCCCATCCTCTTTCTTGGCCTCCTCTTCCGGTTCCTTCTTCTTCCTCTCGTCATTCTTGGCGTTCTCCTGCTGTTCCTTCCTCTTCTTGTCTTCTTTCTTGACGTCCTCCTGTCCCTTCTTACTATCATTTTCCTTGGTCTCCTCCTGTTCCTTCTTTTTCCTATCTTCATTCTTGGCCTCCTCCTCGTGTCGATGCTTGTCGATCACCTCAGCCCCCTTCATCATTAGAAACTCCTCGAATGCCAGCCGCTCCTCCTCTTCAGCCAGTATAACGTTCCTCAGCTGGTCCTCCAGCAGCTCTATACCCCTCAGCTGCTGTCCTAAGTAGTCTCCAGGCCTCCCAAGATCCTCTACCTGCAGCTTCCTCAACTTTCCCAAAATCTCCGCCGCAGTCTCTTGCTTCAAATCCTCGTCGATCTTGAATCTCCTCGGCTCCAGATGACTCCTAGCAGGACTCTGGTCGAAGATACTGGTCGTGTCGATACAGGACTTGTCTACCTTCACCACGCGCTTCACTGGCGCTGGACGCTCCACCCTGTCGTCTATCAGCGCTGGGTTCACACCCTGGCGGAGAGGCTCTATCCTCCTCCTAGGCGACTTCTTTCCTCCAGGATCTGGCAAGCTTCTGTCAATTATGGCGCTGTTCAAGCTGATCCTCAGTCCTTCATCCGGAGGCTCCATCTTGTTGTCTATCAGCGCTGAGTTCACGCCCTGGCGGGGCTCTATCCTCCTCCCAGGCGTCCTCTTCCCTCCAGGATCTGGCAAGCTTTTGTCAATTATGGCGCCGTTGTTCAATCTGATCCCCAATTCTTCACTCATCTTGTCGTCTATCAGTGCTGGGTTCAAACCTTTGCGGGGGAGCTCTATCTTCTTCCCAAGTGTCCTCTTCGCTCCAGTATCCGGCAAGCTTTTGTCAATTATGGCGCTGTTTAAACTGAACCTCGCTCCCTCACCCAGCAAATGGTCGCTGACGACGTCGCGCCTCGCCAGGTTCATCCAGTCTCGCAGCCGGGTGACTTTGAGCCGCTGATTCCGATCATCGTCGCCCTCCGAGTTCTCCTTGAGGATCTCCAGCAGTCTGGTCGGCCTATCCTCGGCCTCTGGTTTTCTTACCTCGACCCTGAACTTCGGGACGTTCACATGAGGTGTCTCGTCCTCATCATACCTCCGTCTGTTCAGGAACTTCGCGTGCAGGCTCAGCAGATTATCTGGGCTGGTCTTGAGCGGCGTCTTCTGCTGTGACGGCGATAGGCAGACGAGTAGTCTGGGGTCCCTTTGTGTGGACAAACCTACCCAGCTCTCCGGAACCATTTTATCCATCGTGGGTCTCTTCCCCTCTGGAACCACAGGCTTAGGCGAAGGTGTCCCCTGGTTAGCTGCCAATTTAGTCTCCTGCAGGCTCCTGAAGATATTAAACTTCGGTCCAGTTATCTCGTTGATTACTTGCAAGCCGTACGGCATCGACAGTAGCTTCCTCACGGACAGGCTGACCAGGGACTCCGGCGCGGGACTCTCTTCTAGTGGGACGTAGTATAGGTCCTTCAGATCCGTCCCGTTGGTCGCAGAGTGAAGCTTTCTGGTGGGGAGGCTGGCCAGTGGCTCCGGAAAATAATTCCCTTCCAACGGGACGTAGTATAGTTCCTCTACAGGTGAGTAAGGTATAGCTTCAGGGGACGCATTCGAGTCCTCAGCATCCAGCGGGGAGAGCTTGCCCCTCAAAGTTGACGCGTTCGAATCCTCCAGACCACTTTCGCTGGCCTCGAACGAGGTGAGCTTGCCCCTGAACGTGGACACGTTCGAGACCTCAGCCTTTAGCGAGGAGAGCTTGACCCTCAAAGTAGACGAATCCTCATCCCCCAGCGGGGAGTGCTTTCCCCTCAATGTGTACAACTCCTCGTCCTCCAGTCCGCTTTTGCTGGCTTTTAGCGGGGAGAGCTTCCCCCTTAACGTGGACGAATTCAAATCCTTAGTCCCCAGCGAAGATAGCTTCCCCCTCAATACACACGACTCCGCGTCCCCTAGTGCACCCTTCCTGGCCTCCTCGGCAAGGATCGAGCGAATGTCCGTCTGCCAAGCGTCGTTGGGATTGCTCCTCACTGTGCTGAGGGACGTCGCGCTACTGGACGAGTCCCTACCCTCGCTCTTCTCCGGGTCCCACTGTTCTCCACTCGTTCCACAAGCTTCTTCTTCGTCACTGGTTACACTTTGCGATGTCTTAACCATTGCTAGTCGAGGTGTGGTCGACGACTCGAGCAACGGCCATTTTCCGCGCGTTATTTCAGGACCTGTCCCACTGCCAAGTCTCACCACACGCTCGCATAATGCAGTGATGCTGTCATTCTGCATGTTACCGGAGACCCTTAGATCATCGATGATCTCGCGAAGATCGGAGGACAGTGTGGACGCGTCCACAATTCTGAGGACCTTGAGGATATTCTCGACGTTCACGTCACTGCTTGATAGAACACCGATCATGCTGAGAAGATTGTCGACTGCCAGATTCGATTTTGGCAACGGAGGACGGATGGGGGGAGATAGAGTCGTTGAAGATGTTCGTAGAATGGGGGGTATTTGGGAACTTTGGATGTCGTCCGACAGGCTGGAGGACCTCCTCGGCGGCGGTGGGGGACGTCGCTCCTCAGAGTACTTCTTTGCGGGACCTCGCGATAGAGTCTTTAACGTAGATGGCGACTCTACTTCTTGCAATTTAGGTTCCTCTGTCCAATCCTTCTCATTTGACCCAGAAGATTCCTTTGTGGGCCTCAGTGACAGATTCTTCAACGTAGATGGCGCCTTCAATGTCTCCACTTTTTGCAATTTAGAGTCATAAATGCCCCCATCAGTTGTTTTTGAACTCTGGCATACTAATTGATCATCTGACCCAGTGGCAGACTCACCAGGCAACTGCTCTTCCGGGTCATTCGATTCTAATGCTTCCACCATTTTCTCGTCAATGACCTCCTCTATTTTACTAGGTTTTGTGTTTCCAATCATGTTTATAACTCCTTTTGTCTCCATTTCGTACTTCCTTTCTAATTTCAGTCGTTGTTTTGATGAATCCTTCAATTCCTCATTCTCATCTGTCGAAAAAGAGTCCTTTGCAGACCCTAGTGACAGAATCTTCAGCGTGTCGACTGAAGTAGCACTTCCAGATAGCGATTCTTCTTTTTGTAATTTAGGATCCTCTGTCCAATCCTTCTCATCTGTCGAAGAAGAGTCCTTTACAGACCCTAGTGACAGAGTCTTCAACGTGTCGACTGAAATAGTACTTGTAAATGGCTCTGCCTCTTTACCTCTGACTTCATCAACAGCCTTTGAGTCTGCATTCGTTTCGTCATTAGTATTCAATTCTTCTGCAACCTTGCCAACCGAGTCTTCAGATCCTACGCCGAGCATATTTACTCCCACAATGTATTCCTTCCTCTCAACCTCACAATTAGACTCGTCCTCTTTCAATTCCAATTGCTCGTTTGACTCCTCTTCGATGATACTCAACGCAATGTGACTTCTGACTTCATCAATAATCTTTGAGTCTTCATTTACCTCATCATTAGTATTCATTTCTTCTACAATCACTGCCACCGACTCTTCATGTCCTACATTCACTCCCACAACGTTATCTCTGACTTCATCAATAGCCGTTGAGTCTTCATTCCTCTCATCATCAGTATTCAATTCTTCTACAAACTTTCCAACCGACTCTTCAGATCCTACATTCACTCCCACAACGTTCTCTTTCTTCCTCTCGACTCCGGTTCTAGACTCTTCATCCTCTGTCGACTCTAATTGTCCCATCAACTCCTCTTCAGAGCTATTCAAACCCATATGTAACACATCCTCCTTCGATTTCTGATTCACTATATCAGCATGCAACTCCCCATCAATCTTCTCCTTCAATTCTCCGCTATCCTCTTTCGATTCCGATTGTCCGATCAATTCTTCAGAACCATTCAAATCCACATTTAACACGTCTGCCTTCACTTCATCAGCATGCAACTCCTCATCAACTTTGTCAGTCGACTCTGGATTGTGCTCTTTCGACTCTGATTGTCCCATCAACTCCTCCTCATCCTTATTCAACTCCACATCTAACACATCCGCTTTCAATTCCTTCTTTACTTCATCATCCTTTACCTCCTCAACAATCTTCTGATCGAACTCCTCGCTATCCATATCCACAACATTGATCGTCACCCTCTGTCCTCTCCACTGAACATGTCCTTTGTTAAACCCTTGCTCCATTCTTCCAACAATATGCGATTCTTCAACATCCTCCTCCACCCCACTCAACCTCCTCCTCCCACCCCCTCTCTCCTCCCTCCGATACTTCCCAATCTCCTCATTAATAAAGTCCCTAATATGCTGCTCCTCATCTTCCGACAATTTCTCCACCTCCTCTTGTATACAATCCAGAAACCTCTTCTCCTCACATAACTCATGACCCCCACGTTTCCTAACCCTCTTATAACTCAAACCCGTCCTCTCTTCTCCTGTCTTCTCTTCAGCGTACATAGGCAGCTTCAGGTTCTCTATGAAGCTCCTCAGCTTCCTCTCCATGTCCTTGGGCATCACGCTGTCCCAAATACATCCTCTTCCATCCTCTAAACATCCTCTTCCATCCCCTAAACATCCTCCCACATCTTCTACACATCCTCGTACATCCTCTAAATCATTTTCCGCCTCCACAATCACAGGTCTGACGCAATCCGTCTCCACGTCACTGTCGCTGACGTCACGGATCTGCAGTCTCTGCCTTCTCTTCAAGGTCGGGAAGGACTCTACCGGCTCAGAAACTGTTACAGAATCCTTGCTACCAACTTCTAGGATCCCAACTCCGGGGATGTGGTCGATTGTTGCGGCTAGAGGCGATGTGCTAATGGTTTTCACCTCGAAGACCTTCAAATCCGGCTTCAAAGTCAGCTTCTGGATCCTTTTTCGCTCTTCTTTCAATCTTGTCGACGCTGTTTCTTCTATGTTCCTTGTTTTTTCTGTGTTCGACGTTTGGTCTGTGTTCATTGTTTCTTCTTTGTTCATTGTTTGTTCTTTGTTCGTTGTTTTTTCTATGTTTGTTGTTTCTTCTGTGTTCGTTGTTTCTACTATCTTTGTTGTTTTTTCGAGCGGATCATTCGTTGTTTCTTCTGTGTTCATTGTTTGTTCTTTGTTCTTTGTTTGTTCTTTGTTCGTTGGTTCTTCTATGTTCATTATTTGTTCTATGTTCGTTGTTTCTTCTATATTTGTTGTTTCTTCGAGCGGGTCGTTTGTTGTTTCTTCCGTGTTCATTTTTTGTTCTTTGTTCGTTGTTTGTTCTATTTTTGTTGTTTTTTCGAGCGGGTCATTTGCTGTTTCTTCTGTATTCATTGTTTGTTCTATGTGCTTTGTTTGTTCTTTGTTCTTTGTTTGTACTTTATTCGTTGTTTGTTCTGTGATCGTTGTTTCTTCTGTGTACATTGTTTGTTCTTTGTTCATTGCTTGTTCTATGTTCGTTGTTTCTTTTTTGTTCGTTGTTTGTTCTATGTTCGTTGTTTGTTCTTTGTTCGTTGTTTGTTCTATGTTTGTTGGTTGTTCTAGTTTCGTTGTCTGTTCTATGTTCGTCGTTTCGTTCGTTGTTGCTACGTCATCAGGAGCCTCGGAGGTTTCCGGAATGCTTCGGATTTTCTCGGGCCGCTGTGGGAGGTTCTTCCTCTTGTTGCGGCCACGCTTATTCCGACGGCTTCGCGTGTTCTGTGGCATGGTGGTTAGCTCCTCTGTGTCTGTCGCGTACTCCGAGGATTCGGGGAATCCTATGGAACCCCAGCACCGGGCAGTGATTGGTGGTTTTTTAAACGGGTCCGGATCGATACGGGATCGAGGTACAGGGAACGATACGAGTATTCGTGAAGATTGTTATTGGAAATTTTTGCCTTTTTCTTATGCAATCCTGTAGATTTTTCCGAGAGAATGCCGAAAATTCAAGTTATTCCAATGTTAGGAACTCACTCGGACGAAAGTTATGAGTGTTTACAGTTGACCGAACCAGAAATTTTTACCTTTTTTCTATCTTATCCGGTAGATTTTGCCGAGAGAATGCCGAAAATCCAAGTAATTCCAATGTTAGGAACTCACTGGGACGAAAGTTACGAGTGTTTAAAGTTGAGCGAACCAGAAATTTTTTCTTATGTAGTCCTGTAGATTTTGGCGAGAGAATGCCGAAAATCCAAGTTTCAATATTAGGAACTAACTGGTTCAAAAGTTATGAGTGTGTAAATTTGAGGGAACCAGAAATTGTTGCCTTTTTCTTATGCAATCCTGTAGATTTTGGCGAGATTTTGTTTCTAATTTTTATCAAATGTTTTGGATTTTGCTAACAGGTTCAAAAATACAAAAAATCTCCAAGAATTCGTAGAAAATTGTTTTATAAAAATTTAGTAATGAGATATTGTGTGTTTAAACCATTGTTCTTAATTTTTAAGATTTTTCGAATATTGTTTACAGGTTTAAAAAAAATTGAAAATCTCCAAAGATTCGAAGAAAATGCATATTGACATAATATACCTTTAATAACAATTATTTAACATCCCTTTATGGACTCACAGCTATAAATATAATCGTTCACAGCAATAAATATAACAGCTATTAATAAATATATTATAAAGGATATATCATATTATAAATATTTATATATTATATTCATATATTATAATTTTATATATAAATATTATATTATAATTTTATATACAAATATTATACAATATTATGATTTCATACATAAATATTATACAATACTATAATTTTAGATATAAATATTATATTATAATATTATATTTACATATTATATTATAAATAATATAATGAAGGAAAAATATCAATCTCACGAATACTTTGTTTCTCGCAGTCGTTCACTGGTACCTCTTCACTCCGAATTGTCAATTATACTAAATCCTATCTCGGTTACACTCTGTGTATGTAGTAGTAATTTTATTTCGTATAAAAGAAACAATAAAAACCTACTTTCTGCTTCTAAAAATAGATTTGTTATTTCCGAAACCCTCCTACAATAGTTCCGATAGTTCAGCGAACAATAATATCGATGATGAGAAGCGTGTTAGTCTCTTTTCATATTGAACAATATATACGATTCACTTTGGAATCGATTCTACGTATAATATACATATTATGTACAATTTCCCAAGCGTAAACGAGAAATGGCGGAAGAGAGAGAAGAAGCGTATGTGTTTTATTTTGCATTCGTGCGACACTCAATTCAACATTCCAAAATGTTCTGCACCATTTTGAACAACATTTTGAAGAGAAGGTGTTAAATGTGTAGTTTTGTTACTTACTCGCTTTGCTTTCGTCTCGTTGGTCGATTGAAGAAGTTTTCGGTCCGCCGTTTTGATTTACGTAGTTGTAGCCGGATTTTGTGTCATCTGCAAAAAGGCAAACAAATGGAAAATGATATTAGAATGTTATTTGAGAATATACAATGAAAAATAGACTACAGAAATACTATACATACATGCACGTATGATAATTTAAATATATCCTATATATATTGCACTATACAGGGTGTCCCAAAATTCCTTCAACAGCCGAAAATGGGAGGTTCCTGACGTCATTTGAAGCGACATTTTCCTTAGCAAAAATGTTAACCGCGGCTTTGTTTAGGAGTTATTAACGAAAAACACGGACCAATCAGAGCGCGACCTAGACGCGAGTTGCCACAGTCGGCTAATAGACAGTTGACGCGCCGGATCGACAGTGCCAACTCGTGTCTAGGTCGCGCTCTGATTGGTCTGTATTTTTCGTTAATAACTCCTAAACAAAGCCGCGCTTAACATTTTTGCTAAGGAAAATGTCGCTTCAAATGACGTCAGGAATCACCCATCTTCGGCTGTTGAAATTTAAATTATAATATATCACATATATATAATATGTTATGAAATTATAATACTTCTAAATTATAATTTAAATGTATGTAATCCAATATACATAAATTATCATAAAAAATTATAGTTATTAAATTATTATAATTTAAAATTATTTTAATGATAATTTAGCAGACACCCCAGTTTTGTAAAGATCAATTAAGTTATCATAATTTAAATTATTACAAAGACAATTTAAATTATCATAATTTAAAATATTATAAAGATAATTTAAATTATCATGGGAAAATACAAACATGCCTTTGCGGTACAGATATTTACATGAATTACAAATAAATTAACGTAATATAGAAAATTTAATTAATTATTATCAATCATTTATTATCAGACGCTACAATTCAGTCATAGTTTGATTTTATATGTACGTATGAATAAATAAATATGCTGCAAATATGGTGCAGAAATTAATGTGAATTACAAATTATGAATGCAAACGAAATTTATTAAATAATTTCTACGTTCATCGTCTAATTTTCTACGTTCACTTACACTACTAATTTCATTAATTATTATGAATTTATTCGATTATTATTGAAATTATTGAAGAACTAGCATGATTTCCGTTGAAAAATCAATTTTTTAAAAAATTACAATAAAAAAATATATTATAAAGATAATTTAAATTACCATACTTTAAATTATTATAAATATGTCTATCCGGTACAGAAATTAATACGCGCGCGCGAATCATAAGTTAATTAATGTAATATTAAATGGAATTATAATAAAATAATTTCTACGTTCATTGCCTAATTTTCATTGCTCATTTGCGTTACGACTTTCATTAATTAACAAGAATTTATTCGACCATTTTCTTTCATATTTGCAAGCGCTACTCAATTCAGTCATAGTGATTTAAATTCACGTTTCTTATATTCACCTAATTCTGAAATTCTAAAATAATTATTTAATCTTTTGCATGTTTTTTATCAATAATTGATTCGAGCATTTTAATATTTACCTAATTACCAAATTTCAAAATTCCAAAATTCTAAAATAATTATTTAATCTTTTGCATGTTTTTCTATCAGTAATTTATTCGAGCATTTAATATTTACCTAATTCTAGAATTCTAAAATATTATTTAATCTTTTGCATGTTTTTTATCAATAATTGATTCGAGCATTTTAATATTTACCTAATTACCAAATTTCAAAATTCCAAAATTCTAAAATAATTATTTAATCTTTTGCATGTTTTTCTATCAGTAATTTATTCGAGCATTTAATATTTACCTAATTCTAGAATTCTAAAATATTATTTAATCTCTCGTATGTTTTTTATCAATAATTGATTCGAGCATTTTAATATTTACCTAATTGCCAAATTTCAAAATTCCAAAATTCTAAAATAATTATTTAATCTTTTGCATGTTTTTCTATTAGTAATGTATACGAGCATTTAATATTTACCTAATTCTAGAATTCTAAAATATTATTTAATCTCTCGTATGTTTTTTATCAATAATTGATTCGAGCATTTTAATATTTACCTAATTGCCAAACTTCAAAATTCCAAAATTCTAAAATAATTATTTAATCTTTTGCATGTTTTTCTATTAGTAATGTATACGAGCATTTAATATTCACCTAATTCTGAAATTCTAAAATAATTATTTAATCTTTTGCATGTTTTTTATCAATAATTGATTCGAGCATTTAATATTTACCTAATTCTAGAATTCTAAAATATTATTTAATCTCTCGTATGTTTTTTATCAATAATTGATTCGAGCATTTTAATATTTACCTAATTGCCAAACTTCAAAAATCCAAAATTCTAAAATAATTATTTAATCTTTTGCATGTTTTTCTATTAATAATGTATACGAGCATTTAATATTTACCTAATTCTAGAATTCTAAAATAATTATTTAATCTCTCCTATGTTTTGTATCAATAATTGATTCGAGCATTTTAATATTTACCTAATTACCAAATTCCAAAATTCTGGAATTATTTAATCTGTCGTATGTTTTTCTATCAATAATTTATTCGACCATTCTCTTTCATATTTGCAAACACTACAATTCATTGTCAGTCATAGTGATTTCAATTCACTATGATTTATTATTTACCTTTATGATTATTGTACTATTTGCAATTCATTTAATATGTATATTTATAATTAATATTTACAATTCATTCAATATTTAACTAATTCTAAAAGAATTATTTAATCTGTTGTAAATAACAATATGCTTCCTTCTTAAATCTTCTGAAATTATTTGAAAAATAGATTTCGATTCCTGCCTTGTGCTCTGATAAATTATGTAATTTGACAGTCTAAAATAATTATTTAATTAGTTGTATGTTTTTTCATTGAATCTTCCCAAATTATTTACATGACAGATTTCGATTCCTGCATTGTGCTCTGATAAATTGTTCAATTTGACAGTGTAAAATAATTATTTAATCTGTTGTATGTTTTTTCATTTAATCTTCCCAAATTATTTACAAGACAGATTTCGATTACCGTCTTGTACTCTGGTAAATTATTTAATTTGACAGTTGATCGTTGTGCAATTTTCATTTCAAAAGCAATGGAGTGATAAAATAGTTTTGAACGAACCTGAAGTACACGGAAATCACCAAAAATGGCAGTAGGTTCGCGTGACAGTGGCTTGCGAGTTCCGAATGAAATGTCAAAGGGCCACGAATCACCGACATGGCCTCTAGGGTCCATGAATCGCGGGAACCGACTGACGATGAGCGTGAATAGGTCCGCCAGCCGTGAAACACGCTCGGTTCCCCACCCTCTTCGCTTAGTATTGTTTATGTAATTTTTCGAATCGTCCTTTTAATTCATTGCCAATTTAAATTTTGACAAATCCAATGTATCGAGAACAATTATTATTAGAAATTATCACAATTCGCGGTTAGAAATATTAATTTGTGTAAAATTAATATAAGTAAATCGTAATAATAGAATTATTAATCTCTAATAAGATGTGTTAGATTTGTTTAATCTACTTTGTTATTGTTATGAGACTGTGTTATTTAATTACTAATAGAAACTATCAAATTTTGGTCAGTTATATATTAATTTCTTTGGAACTATATTAATTTGTAATAAAAATAAAGTATATTGGGTATGTTTAATCGTGTTTGTTATTGTTATCAGACTGAGCTAGTTAATTATTTCTAGAAACTCTCAATTTTTAATTATTTTTAGGAACTATCAATTAGGTCATAAATATTAATTTTCTTTGAAAATATTAATGTATAATAAAAATATTAATCTCTCTCTCTCTCTCTCTCTCTCTCTCTCTCTCTCTCTCTCTCTCTCTCTCTCTCTCTGTGTGTGTGTGTGTGTGTGTGTGTGTGTGTGTGTGTGTGTGTGTAATAAAATATATACATATATATTAGATTTGGTTAAATCTAATTTTCTATTGTTATGAGACTGAGTTAAGTACTGTTATTTAACAGCTATAATGAATAATTTATTGCTCTTTTATTTCACCTTTTATTCTACACTGTGTAAATCAATATTGTCGTTACCGACCTCAGTGAGTTTGTTGCCTTATACGTCGTCAAGAGAAGTCGAGCAACCCTTTTGAAATCTCGAGAAGCTAAACCTAATTAGAGTGTCATTCACCTTTCACCAACAAGGGACAGAGAAATGACAGAAGATCTCTGAACGTCAAGATGTCGTAATTATTCCTTTCTTTTAACATGAAATTATTCATTTTGAATTTTACTATTCGAAGAAATATCTTGCCAAAAGTAAAATAAGAAATATATTGTTTGGCAATAGGAAACATTATTATTACCTCATAAAACCTGTGAATATAAAACAAGTTTGATCATTTACATGTGTTTAACTATTAGAAAAGTTAAATTTGGATAATTCCAATTCAATTTACGATTGTCAAGTTTGACAATAGGAAACATTATTAATAAAAATCTTCAATTTGAAGTTAAAAAATTCAAGTAGAATTTAAAAAGTCAGAAAGTTCAAGTTCAAAAGTCAACAGTTCAATTTGAAGTTCGAAAGTAAAAAGTTCAAGTTTAAGATCAAATTCAACTTTAAGATCAAGCTCAAGTTGAAGCTTAAAGTTCAAGCCGAAGTCCAAAAGTCCAAGTTAGATTTCGAAAGTTTAAGTTCAAAAGTCCCAAAATCCATAAAGATTAAATTGCGAAACTAGGAAACATTGTGAACAAAAATTATTTACTTATATAGTATAAACATTACAATTAATTTATACAGACTGTGAATATTAAACAGTTCCAACTTCAATCATTCTTTGTAATTAACTTTTAAAAACGTTGCATTTGAAGAATTCCAATTCAATTCACAAATTCACCATTTAAATTCGAAGACAAGTTTTACTTCGAATACGACTGTTGGAAGCTAGATTTGCATTTGATCGCACGAAACTAGACTTCAACACGAATTTGCAGTAATTTGCACATTAAAGTGTGATTTTGCATGTGATTATTAAAATTTGAATGTGGCCATTTCAATTTGAATCTCAAATTGATGTTTACATGTAGATTTGCATATTACTAAACGAGATTACATTTATGATTACATTTATTTTGGAATTTACCCATTGAAACTTCAATTTTTCGTTTGAAGACCATTGGTGGAAATGAACATTACAAATACATTCAATCTTTTTATTTGAATTCTATTAATGCTACATCAAATTTAATTTTAACAAATCACATTTCATATCAATATTAATATGAACTTAAATGTATAATAACAACATTTTTAATAACTCATACAAACTGTCAAGATTAGTATTTAATTATTACAAAAGTTAAATTGAAAGAATTTTACTTCAATTCACAAATTCACCATCTAAATTCGAAGTCAAGTTTCACAATAGGAAACATCATTAATGAAAATTATTTATATAATACAAGCATTTGTATTAAATCATAAAAACTGTGATTATTAACCAGTTCCAATTTTGATCATTCAATTGTACTTATTTATTAAAAAAGTGAAATTTGGAGAATTCCAATTCAATTTACAAATTTACCATTTAAAGTCGAATACAAGTTTTACATCGAATACGATTTTGGAAGCTAGATTTGCATTTAATCGCACGAAACTAGACTCCAGCACAAATTTGCAGTAATTTTCACATTAAAGCGTGATTTTGCATGTGATTATTAAAATTTCAATGTGGCCATTTAAATTTGAATCTCAATATTGATGTTTACATGTAGATTTGCATATTACTAAACGAGATTACATTTATTTTGCAATTTACCCATTGAAACTTCAATTTTCAATTTGAAGCCTATTGGGGGAAATAAACATTACAAATACAATACATTCAATCTTTTCATTTGAATTCATCATATCAATATTAATATGGATTTATATGTATAATATAAACATTAATATTAATTCATACGAACTGTCAAGATTATTTATTTATTTATTACAAAAGTTTAATTGAAAGAAGTTTACTTCAATTCACAAATTCACCATCTAAATTAGAAGTCATGGTTTCATAATGGGAAACATTATTAATGAAAATTATTTATGTATAATACAAGCATTAGTATTAAATCATAAAAACGGCGACTATTAACCAGTTCCAAGTTTGATCCATCAATTTTACTTAATTATTAAAAAAGTTAAATTTGAAGAATTCCAATTCAATTCACAAATTCAGCGTTTAAATTCGAAGACAAGTTTAAAATCATTTATACAATACAAGTATTATTATTAAATCATAAAAACTGTAATTATTAACCAGTTCCAAGTTTGATCATTCAATTGTACTTAATTATTTAAAAAGTTCAATTTCACCATGTCATCTTGAAATCAAGCTTAAATTGTGGAAAGATTATTAACGAAAATTATTCATATAATATAAACATTATTATTAATTCATACAAGCTGTCAATATTAAAGTTGCAGTTGCAAATTGGATCGTTCGTTTGTATATAATTATAAAGAAAAGTTCAATTTAAAGAATTCCAATTACTAGAAGGGAACACTTTTTATTGCCACTGTACCTCGCTTGTATCATGCACATATACTTTGAACGAAGTTGTGAGTATTCGAGGCACACGGTCTCACTCCCTCTCGTCCGTGAATACCACCATTTCCGAGTTGAACTTCCTTCCGAGTAAACAATAGCGGAACGACTACTATCGTGAGCACACCCATTCATTTTCCACACTTTTCATTACATCACCAGTGACAACAGAACCGCGCAACGAATTCGATACGGAAGGATTCGGATTAAAACCGAGTTATCGATTTTCAGAACATTGCCCCTGTTTCGTAACAGAAGTCCATTTGATTGTTCCATTTGATCACCAGCTGTCGCCATCTCTGAATTAATGATATCTCAAATGTTATTATTTCAGTTCGGAATCCATTCGCGTTGTGTCAATCACGGTACGGTAATTAGTTTGTTCTTTATTAATTTTTATTCGAGGTTCAATGTATAATTTAATGTAACTATTATTGTTGTTCGCATTATTCATTACAAATTACAAATTTAAATCCAGATTGTGAAGTTCGAATATGAAAAGATATATACAAATTTAAATACCACTGTGTGTATACATTCATATTAAATTTCGTTTTTACTAAATATTGAATTAAATTTCGTTTTCTTTCAAACGTTAATGTAAAATTTACTATAATATATTATTGGTATTCGAATTAACTACCGTTTTGTTATTATAACAGAACAATATTTCGAATAAAATTTTCGAACTTCAAGTTGATCTTTTGGTCTTTTGACTTGACCTCTTCGAGTTCGACTTGAACTTTGAATTTCAACTTGAACTTTTGAAATTAAACTTGAACTTTTGAAATTAAACTTGAACTTTTTGACTTTCTAACTTCGACTTGAACTTTCAAACTTCAAGTTGAACCGTCGGATGCTTGAACTTGAGATTTTGGACTTCGACTTGATGCAGCGGACATTTTGACTTTTGAACTTCAACTTGATACTTTGGTCACTTTTACTGTTGAACCAACTCGAACATTTGAACTTTAACTTAGCCGTATGAACTTCAACTTGAACTTTCTCAATTAAAATTGAACTATTAAACTTAAACTTTTTGACTTTTGAACTGCAAGTTGAACGTTTGGATTTTTTAACTTGTGCTTTTGGAATTTTTTACTTCGACTTGAACTTTTGGACTTGGACTTGAACTTTTGAACTTGAACTTGAACTATATGATAATTTGTTTGTTCTTTATTATTTTTCATTGAAGCTTCAATGTACCATTTAATGTCACTGTCATTGTTGTTCGTATTAAATTTCGTTTTGTTACTATGACAGAACAATATTTCTAGAATATTTTGTAGATTGAACTGAATATTATAAATTGAAATTGATTCTAAATTAAGATTGCTAAGTTTGAATATGAAAAGTTATACACAAATTTCAATGTTACTAAATTTGTAATGAAACATTACTAAAGTAATAAAATTTATTTCTCATTTTTCATTCAAGCATAAATGTACAATTTAAAATAACATATTATTGTTATTCGAATTAACGATCGTCTTGTTACCATGGCGGAACAATATTTAGAATAAAGATTTGTTTATTACAAATTACGAATCTAAATTAAGATTGCTAATGTATATAAGTTTGAATATAGGCAGTTATATACAAATTTAAATATTACTGTTAACATTAATTATGAGATTCAAGATTTAGTGTACTATGGCCGGTCAAAGTTTGGAATACGTTGTTTTTAAAATATTGTTTTTAGTGTTGTTCGAATTAACTACCGTTTTGTTACTATGGCAGAACAATATCTCGAATAATTCTGCTATTTATTACAAAAATTAAGAATCTAAATTAAGATTGCTAAGTGGGAATATAAATAGTTACATACAAATTTAAATGTTAACATTAATATATATATATATTGTTTTTCAAAAATCATGTTCAATGTAATCGCCACTTTTATTGTTATTAAAGTCCAACAAAACTTTTATCCACAGAAAATTACAAATGCAGAATTGAATTAAAATCGAGATTGTTTTGTTTCTAATATAAGAATTACCATTACAGTATTACCATTAATGTACACACATAATATGTATAATATGTATAGAAATCCAAATTTAATATTGATAGGAAATGTGATTTCATAAAATTAAATTTGATGCAGCATTCATACAATTCAGTTCCACCAACAGGCTTCAAATTAAAAATGAAGTTTCAATGAGCAAATTCCGAGGTAAATGTAATCTCGTTTAGTAATATGCAAATCTACATGTAAACATCAATATTGAAATTCAAATTGAAATGGTCACATTCAAATTTTAATAATTACATGCAAAATCACACTTTAATGTGCAAATTACTGCAAGTTCGTGTTGAAGTCTAGTTTCCTGCGATCAAATGCAAATCTAGCTTCCAACAATCGTATTCGAAGTAAAACTTGCCTTCGAATTTAAATGGTGTATTTGTGAATTGAATTGGAATTCTTCAAATGAACCTTTTTTCATATTTAATTGCAAATGAGTGATTGAAGTTGGAACTGTTTAATATTCATTGACTGTATAAATAAATAATAATGCTTGTACTGTATAAATAATTATAAACTTGTCCTCGAATTTAAATGTTGAATTTGTGAATTGACTTTTTTAATATTCAATTACAAATGAGTGATGAATAATCTGGAAACTGTGTAATATTTACAGATTGTATGAATTAATAATAATGTTTATATTATGTTCATAATTTTGTGACTAATGTTTCCTATGGTCAAACAATATATTTCATAATTTATACATTTCGAACTTGAACTTGAACTTTCGGACTTTTAGACGTGAACTTTTGGACTTTTGAACTTCCGTACTTCAAGTTGAATTTTGGACTTGTACTATTGGGTTTTAACTTGACCTTATGAACTTAAACTTGAACTTTCAAACTTCAAGTTGAACTTTTAAACTTGAGTTTTTGGACATTGGGACTTTTAAACTTGAACTTTTGGACTTTTGAACTTCGACTTGATTCGTGCTTCAACTTTAATTTTGGACTTGTATTTTTGGTTTTAACTTGACTTCTTGAACTTAAACTTGAACTTTCGAACTTCAAGCTGAACTTTTGAACTTGAGCTTTTGGACATTGGCACTTTTGAATGTGAACTTTTGGACTTTTGAACTCCGACTTGATTCGTGCTTCAAATTGAATTTTGGACTTGTATTTTTGGTTTTAGCTTGACTTCTTGAACTTAAACTTGACTTCTTGAACTTAAACTTGAACTTTCGAACTTCAAGTTGTACGTTTGTACTTTTGAACTTGAACTTGTGGAATTGTAGTTCCTACAATTGGTATCGAGGCTTTCGCTTACGTCTTGGTTTGTACTTTTATACGTTGGAAAATAAAATGGTTTGATTGGTTTAATAAAAAAGATTGCGTTGCATTAAAGAATAAAGTGCAATTGCACCCCTGGTGGGTGCATCGGTGCATCTACACATAATACAAGGTCAGAGGAAGTTAGGACGTATTATAACGTATGATTTCCTCCTCTTTTTTCAATTTTTACTTAATAAAAAGCAGTAACACCTGTCCCAGTTCACAGAGTCACCCTGTATATAAAATCGTGCAAAATTTCAATAAACTCAATCAGTTTCGTAACACACACCAGTCACAGTTAATTTTGCTGTTCATGCTCGGTGCGTCGCACGTTAATTTTGCCATCCGTGTTCCTCATTTAATAATATCAATCGCTTTTCACCCCTTTGATGCCCAAGGTCGCACAAAGGGTCGACGTCGAACAATCAAGACGCAATCAAGACGCTTATTAACCACGTAATCGATCCGGCGATGAGGCCAAGAAGACCATTCGCAATGCTTGAGCTAATCCGAAATTGCTCTCGAGTCAAGGAGAACGGTATAACAATTATAACAGTGGGAGTGGTTATGCGTCAGGTAAAAATGATTACTATAATTCCTTGGAGCGATGGAGTCCTTCAAATACAAACGACACAATTTAAACAGTTTAACAATTTAACCGTCCCGCTACAAAATGTATCGGATATACAGGGTGGGCACTATAAACAGGACACCTGAATAACTCGCTTGCGTTTGTAAATAGAAGCAAATGCATCAGACCAAACTTACTTGATATCGAGGCGCTCGTAATCTGATGTCATTAATTTTTTTATAGGTGGAGACGTCAAGCAGATATGAAGGTCAACTTCATTTTTTAAAATGGAATGAGGCATTTTTTAATACATCAATCGGCGCAGCTGGACATTCGTTATAAAAAAGTACTAACCTATGTATGCCGAAAAGTTAGTAGTTCAGGAGATATTTCAATGGTGGTAATGGTGTTTTAGAATTATTGAAATTGAAATATCTCCTGAACTACTAACTGTTCGACATACATAGGTTAGTACTTTTTTATTACGAATGTCAAGCTGCATCGACTGATGTATTAAAAAATGCCTCATTCCATTTTAAAAAATGAAGTTGACCTTCATATGTCCTTGACGTCTCCACCTATAAAAAAATTAATGACATCAGATTACGAGCGCCTCGATATCAAGTAAGTTTGGTCTGATGCATTTTCTTCTAGCTTCAAAAGCAAGCGAGTTTGTCAGGTGTCCTGTTTATAGTGTCCCATCCTGTATACATTGTTTTATAAGAATTACAAGACTGAACTTCTTTAGATTTTTCACAACTTTTAGAATAACACGTCATTAAATAAAGATATTTATTGAATAATTTCTGATGGAAGCATCTTTATAATTTAAATAATTAAAAAATAAATAATGTGAAACCGGTCATTTTTGACCGGTCGTGGTACGGTTAGTGTTCCACAATTTAAACAATTCGACAATAACGTTGAAACATCGAGTAATGACAATAATGTTTTACGAAGGTGTTCGTCCATTTTCCAGAAATAAATAAATCTGATTTCACGTTAGTGAAAAGAATCTTTTAACATAATCGTTGCCAGTGAACTGCGGATATTTATGCATTTTCATAATTTTTATATTGTCAAAGAGTGCAACAAGGCATGGTTGTAACAAAGAATTATTTTAATTAGACTCGTTCCTCATACTGATTCCTACAAGAGAATCCACGGAAACTAGAAATAAATGATTCTGTAGATCTTAACGTGAATATCGTATTTTGTAAATAATGTAAATACGTTTGAATATGATGAATATTGCAAATATTGCGAATATTGTGAACATTGAGAATGTTGTGAGTACCGTAAATTTTGTAAGTATTGTAAAAATCTTTGAATATTATAAATATCTTTGAATATGATGAATATTATGAATGTTGCGAATATTGTAAATATCTATAAATATTTTGAATATTGTGAATAGTGCGAATATTGTAAATATCTATAAATATTTTGAATATTGTGAGTAGTGCGAATATTGTGAATATTAGTGTGAAAATCGAAAATATTGTAAATATCTTTGTGGATGTTGTGAATATTATGAATATTGTGAATACCTTTGTAAATATCCTTATTATTAATAAAAATATGAAAAAATGGGTCAAGCATTGCACAAAAAGGATGCGAAAATTTTTGGTTCGCTCAAGCTTAAACCTTTGTAACTTTGGAACCAGTGAATTCCTAACATTGAAACTTGAATATACGGCATTTTCTCTCCAAAACCTAGAGGATTGCAAAAGAAAAATGCGAGAATGTCTGCATACTCAAGGTATAGTGCAGCTAAAACTTGAATGTATAGCATTTTCACATTAAAATCTACAACATTATACCTGGTGATTTACGAGCAACTTAGGCTTGATGACACACACACAGAGAGACAGAGAGAAGAAATGTTGTACATACTGTTAAAGGAGACAAATATGGTGATCTAGAAAACTGTTCTGATTGTTGTGGTTTTCAAGGTCTTTTGAAGTTTCAAAACTTATGAGTGTATTCTGAACAATGAAGAATTTTTATAACCACAAAACAAATACTAGTGCAGGGGCATCGAATTAAAATTGAATTATTAAATGCATATATATGATAGATATAGATTTTGAAGGATAAAGTGCGTTTAATAATTGTAGTTGCGAATTAAATAATACAAGTTGCAAGATGGTGGACATGTTTGCGAAGCTATTAGCGAACGTGGTCGTTCAGGCAGTTAATGGAGTAATAATGTATGTAGGTCCGAATAAATTTCTGGTTATGTCTGTTTCGTGATTATCGGCGTCGAATACTGGACACGGACGTTTCGAGGGTGTGCCGGTTGGCGTCATGCCCCGCAGAGGCCGAGCCCGTATTTCCGCAGCTCCATCTTCCATCTTTCGTCCTTTATCCATGCATTCGACATCCATTAACCGAACCCTCCACAGAGATTCCTACGATCTCGATACACCTCTTTAGTTATGTCATTAACCGGTGAAATATATTTTATTGTCTCGTCATTACACAATCGCAAGGCTACGGGCTACTTCCAACCTTTAACATCTTTGAATATCATGAATATTGTGTATATTGCAAGTATTTTGAAGATTGTAAATATTGTACTGCTTCCAACAGTTATTATTTTTTTGTTTCCAACCTTCATAATATCTTTGAATATGATGAATATTGTGAATATCTTTCGATATGATGAATATTGAGATTATTCTATATATCGTAAATTTTGTAAATATTGGAAATACCTTTAAATATTGTGAATATTGTGTAGATCGTGAATTCTGTGTGTAAATACTTTTGAATATAATGAATATTGTAAATACTTTTGAATATAATGAATATCGCAAATACCTTTGAATATTGTGAATATTGCAACTACTGTGAATATTATCAATATCGTAAATTTTGTAAATATTGTAAATATCTTTGAATATGATGACTATTGTGAATATTGCGAACATTGTGTAGATCTTTCGTAAATACACATCTCTAAATATTGTAAATATACTTTTCAATATATATTATGAATGTTGAAAATATTGTAAATACCTTTGTATGTAATGAATATTGAAAATATTGTAAATACATTTGTATGTAATGAATATTGCAAATATTGCAATTATTTGGAATATTATCAGTATCGTAAATTTTGCAAATATTGTAATTATCTTTGAATATTATGAATATTGTGAAAATTGTGAATATTATACAATATTCACAATTTTATATCGTATATCTTTGAATATGATGTATATTGTGAATATCGTAAATTTTGTGTGTGTGTAATATTCTTAATATCTTTGAATATTATGAATGTTGAGAGTATTGTGTATACCGTAAGTTTTGCAAATATTGTAAATATCTTTGAATATCATGAATATTGTAAATATTATGAACATTGACACCCATCAACCGAACCCTCCACAGAGACTCCTACGATCTCGATAAACTTCTTCAGTTATGTCATTAACTGGTGAAATATGTATGTACATATTACATATATTTTATTGTCTCGTCCCTGAGTCATTGCACAATTGGAAGGCTATGGGATGCTTCCAATCTTTCCATACGATTCTATGATCCTTATGATCTTGAACATGGAAAGTTCGATTTGAATTTAAACTTTGCTTTAGGTACCTTAAATTAGATTTTGGGAATTTAGAATTGGCTATAGCTACCTCAAATTAGATTTTGGGAATTTAGAATTGACTATTGCTACCTCAAATTACATTTTAGAAATTTAAAATTCTACCAACTATATTTTCTTATTGTTTTCTTCAGTTTTTGCTAAGCTGTACTTTTATTATTGAAATATTAGATAATTTTTAGAAGGTAAAACTCTCTCAAAGGCTGTCTCAAATTAGATTTTAAAAATTTAGAATTGACTATGGCTACCTCAAATTAGATTTTGGGAATTTAGAATGTCACTATATTTTATTATTGTTTTATTTCAGGTTGCTTAGCGGTACTTTTATTTAATTATTGAAATATTAGTTTATTTTTATAAGGTAAAAACACTATGGCTACCTCAAATTAAATTCTTGAAATTTAAAATTGACTGTGGCTACCTCAAATTGGAATCTGGCAATATAAAATTGACTATTCTTAGAAATGTTAAACATTAAAAAATTAAATTTCAGATTTATCCTAAAAATTCAATATCACATTTATCTTGGAAATTCAAAATTTTAGATTCATCCCCTTCAAATTAAATTTTAGATTTATCCTGGAAATTGGATTCTACATTTAACCCAGAAATTAAATTTCAGATTTATCCTAGAAATTAAATTTCAGATTTATCCTAAAAATTAAATTTCAGATTCATCCTAAAAATTCAATATCACATTTATCCGGGAAATTCAAAATTTTAGATTTATCCCAGAAATTAAATTTCAGATTTATCCTAGAAAATAAATTTAAGAGATTTACCCTAGAAATTAAATTTCAGATATATCTTGAAAATTAAATTTTGGATTCATCCTAAAAATCAAATTTCATATTTACCCGGAAAATATTCTCAATTGTAAACAATAAAAAGTATTTGAAACTACAATTTATTTAATTTCAAGTAAAAGTACGCTGAACCGTAATTACGACTAGCAATCAATCGAAAAATAATTCACAAAAAAATTACCAGATACTTTATCGACATCGAACTGCGTGTCATCATCGACCACCGAAAGATTAGTACCTAAAACTGTCACTGCACTCTGTTTCCCCTCCATCAACTCCTCATATTCAATTCCAATCTCGAAATTTCTTGTATTCTCCACTTGCTGACGGTCTCGTTCCTCAAACCGTACAGTCTTCGCTTCAAACAAAATAGTATCTCGAACAGCATCAACCTTCTTCTTCTTCAAAATAGACGGTCTCGCAAATAAATCGATCATGGTTCGCTGAATGTCCTTGGTGTCAGTGTATAACCTTCCAAAATTTGTTCTTCTCTTTTGAGAATCACCCAGACCATCCCAATACTTCACTCTCTGATGATTCAAAGGATAAATGATCGATCGTGAATCAGAAATAGGGATAGCTACGGTATTGATTCTCCTCAAGTCTAAAGTATTCAATTTTTCGTTCAAATTTTCTTTAGTTTCGTTTCGGAAGCTAGCTGGAGGCTCAATGAGGAACTTGAAGGGTTCCAGCTGCTCGTCATGCTCGACTTGTTTCTTCCTCGTTATACTTCCTTCCTTAGTTCCGGCGATTTTAATCTTCGGAACAATCTTCTCGTTTCCTCGCTCGTCCACGTTCAATTTCGAGTGTCTGAAAAGACTCTTCCGGGCGCGGATATGCGTCTCGAAGCGTTTCGAGCTGAACCGTCTGCTGCGTTTCAGGGACGAGCGGATCGATCGGATCAAGCACAGAAAACGAGATCCTCTGCGAGAGCTGATGTCTTCCTTCTTCGACACTTTTGTTCTAATTAATGTGTCCACACCTTGACAAGAGTCCGAGGGACAACTCATCTGCTTCATGCTCGAGAAGCATTGCGAGCAACCGAAGAATCGCATTTTTGGGGAAAGTGTCAGAACATAGTGATCTAGTCGAACATAGTTGAACTACGATTTTAAAGAATGGTTTATAGCACTCCGAATTCAACCTTTCGCGAAACAACTTCAACCTTTATAAATTGAACTATTGCAAATCTATGTAACCGTACAAAGTGAATTCAAAATTCAAATTGAAATATCGCAAATCAATTTTACCATTTAAAATGAGTTTAAAATTCAAATTGAACTCAATTTCAAATACAAATTCTTGAAATTGAACACCGACCTTTTACAGATTTCGCACTCCAAATTCAACTTTTTTGTAAGTTAAACACAACCTCTTGCAAATCAATTTCAGCCTTTTGAAAACTCAAATTGAACCATTGCAAAGTAATGTCACCATTTTTCAAATTAAATTGTACCATTGCAAATCAATTTCACTCTTTTGCAAATCAAAACGAACCATTGCAGACCAATTTCACCCTTTTGCAAATCAAATTGAAGCATTGCAAATCAATTTCACCAATCAAAATGAATTCAAATATCAAATTGAACAATTGATAATCAATTTCGCCATTCGAAATTAATTAAAAAATCAAATTGAACCATTACAAATTACTTTCACCCTTTCCAAATCAAATAGAACAATTGCAAATCAATTTCACCATTCAAAATGAATTAAAAATCAAATTCAACCACTGCAAATCGATTTTACCCTTTTGAAAATCAAATTGAACCATTGCAAATCAATTTTACCATTAAAAATAAATTCAAAATTCAAATTGTATCATTGCAAATCAATTTCCCAGTTATGAAATTGATTTGCAAGATGTTCAAATTGATTTGCAAAAGGTTGAAATTGATATGAAAAAGTTCAATTTACCTTGCAAAATGGTGTAATTGAGTTGCAAACGGATGAAATTGATTTGCAAAATGTTGAAATAGATTTGAAAATGTTCAATTAGTCTTGCAAAAGGATGAAATTCATTTCCAAAAGGGTGAATTTGGTGAAAGATTGAAATTGATTTGCAAAGATTCAATTTGTCTTTCAAAAGGGTAAAATTGATTTGCAAAGATTCAATTTATCTTTCAAAAGGGTGAAATTGATTTGCAAGAGGTTGATATTGGTTTGTAAAAGGTTGAAATTCATTTGCAAAAGGGTGAATTTGGAGTGAAAACCTGTGAAAGGTTGAAATTGATTTGCAAATGCTTGAAAATGATTTGCAAAAGGTTGAAATTCACTTGCGAAAGGGTGAATTTGGAGTGCAAAGCCAGTAGTATCCAGTCCTAAATCTGGAACTGAAAGTTTCGTCTGAATTCTGCATTCAGAATTCAATCTTGGGGGTTTTTCGGTTGAAGTATTTCTTCAGGTTTCAATTTCCTGGTGCGTGATTTTATAAACAGTGCTTTTATAAATAGTATACCTGAGGGAGCGAGGACGATTCGCCAAAATGTGATTCTAACACTTTTGCTTCACATCACAGTGATCATTAAGGTTGTAACCATTGAAGATGTATTTCCGTTTTCGATTACCGTTTCGATTCCATCTAGTTCCGGTACGAATTATGTAACTCGAACGGTGAATTCGCTACAACAGTGCCGATCAAACGTGACGATCAAACGTGACCACACTTGCGAATTAAATTAAATTAAATTGAAGGTAGCATTCATTCTGTGTTTCGAATTACTAATGTTCACCACCGCCTGTTGTTCCAAATCGCCTTGTTTCAGATTTCCGCGTGACAGTTTCCAATCACCGTGTGTTTTTAGAAAATGAATATGTCCGAAACAGTTTCATTGATAATTCCTGACACTAGTAAGAAATGTAACTGAATGATAGACGAAGAGAGGTTTGTGCTGGCACACTGGACAAGGTGTATGCGAATACTGACAGAAGGTGGGTCAAGTAGTTTGAAAAGGAAAAAGAGGGTCGCCTTCTAGGGCGTCTTCCAGGTGAACGAAGGGGTGCGGCCACCGTTCAAGGAACACAAATGGGGACTATGATTATGTGGAAGCAGGTGCACCGTAGAGATGGCTACGATACCCTCGCGAGCATGCCAATTATTATTATCGAATAGTTATATGGTAAATTCTAAAAATCAGTTTTTCGCTTATTTTCCCTAGCTAAATGATGTTCAGAAATTCGGAAGAAAATCACACACATCTTGAGCACTCGCATACATACTTTGCAATTTATTTCAGATTTTTAGATTAAAAATGCTTGTAAATCATCAAAAACCTCGAAAAACCTCGAAAAAATGCAGATTTTACATGGAAGTTCTAGAGCGACCACATTTTTTTTATATGATGCGACTATATTTTTACAGGATCGATATATTCTTATCATCATTGTTCATACATTTTTTCAGATTTTTAAATAGAGAATCCAGTTTGTGAAAAATGAAAAACACGAGAAAATCTGCATTCTCTCGACTTCCCGAGGTTCTTGATTTCTCACGAGCAGGATTTTCAACTTGAAAATCTGAAACAAATGGCAGAGTATGTATTTGGGTGCTCGACACGTATTAAATTTTTCTCCGAATTTCTAAACATCATTGACTAGGGAAAATAGGCGAAAAACTGATTTTTCAGTTTTACCTCGGAACTACCCTCCCGGACGAGATTTAGGGTTGAAATTTTGCATAGTATGTTTGCTCTTGATGCCCTATCGAATGACCCATCGGCCATATAATTTGGCTATACCCTTTGACATTTATTCTTCATATTATAATATTCGTAAATGAACATGAACATTGTTTGGCAAATGGAACATGATAAAAGTAAAGACCTATGTAAACATAAAGTAGAACAAATTACGAAAATTACATTCGTCAAATAGGCTTTATCTTCTTGTGAAATAGCCTGGAAAGATCGTGCAATTACTTAATAGGACGCGGATCTCGAGTGACCTACCCTTAGTCACGCGAAGGCTGAAGGTTGAAGGTGATACATGCACAATAATACACGTTGGTACTCACTCTTTTCGTTTTTCTTGGACTCTGTCGTTATAATCTGTTGTGTGTTCGTTGCGCTTATATGTTTCGTCGTCGTTGTCCCTGCAACAGAAAAAAAACAATATATTAAATTCAAATGTTTGATAAGGTTAACAATAGAATTTCTTATTGGATTTGACTTCGATCGTGATTATATCAATAATTCAGTTATAATACAAAAACTGAGGATAATATTTCTTTGACAAATTTTCCGGTTTTAAAACAAATTCAACGAAACTGAATTCAAATATAAAATTCAATTCTATTCAATGTTACATTTTATAACTGGACGAAGAATTTCCAATATGTATAATATAAATCTTTAACGATTTAAAGGGAGGACAAAAAAAGAAACATAAATGCTCCAGTTACTGGATAAGCTTGCAGCTTTAAATTGCAGAATTTATACATTCGAGATTCCCGGAGATTTGCGCGAGAACCGAAATAAAATTAAAATGAAATTATACTCGATGTAGTTTCAAAGTAGAAATTCCTCTTATTTTTAATATTGCAGAAATTGTTCGCCAAAGTCAAAATAATTAAATGCCCCTTACTGAGAATTTCGGTAGTGGTGTTTTCCTGGAGACTGCTCTTGTAAATTCGTCTTTTGGGCGAACCAATATTTTCCCTGCAAACAAAAACAAATACATTGTATATTACATTTATATTTTATACAATAATTTGTACAAACATATGTAAAATATAATTATAATATATATCGATTTTTTAAACTGTGTCCCCTCACTTTGAAAAATCTGTAAAATTATGTATATGCTAACAACCACGCGCGTAACAAGATGATAAAACTGTAAAAATATAAACTTGGTATTTCTACAACTTCTACGAGAAATCGGCATTTCAAAATTTGTTTTATTTTTTAAAACTAGGTTCCGTAGCTGAAAATTCTGAAAAAATTCGTAGATGTGCGTTCTAATATAGCTAGAATGTACTTGATTTTTTCAGAATTTTCAATCGAACAGAATGGAGAGAAATTAGGGGAAAACCTGATTCTCTTCGTCACTCCAATCGGCATTTCAAAATTTGTTTTCTTTTTTAAAATTCGGTTTCGAAGCTGAAAATTCTGAAAAAATTTATAGATGTACGTTCTGATAACTGAAATATTCCTGAATTTTTTTAGAATTTTCAAATGAAGAGGATGAGAGAAATGACTATTTTGAGAATTCACTTACTGATTCAAACCAAGCTTCAATTGGTCCCCAGCATTCCGCAAAAGTGCATGCGCCTCGCTGTTCGTTAGATCCCGAGTGCTTCTTCCATTAATACTGCTGATTAAATCGCCTTCTCTAACTCCCTGTTGAGCCGCTTTACTTCCAGGATTAACCTGCAAAAAAATTCACATTTTCAATAGTTCACTTTGTCAATTAATCTATTATGTGAGATATATATATATATATATATATATATATATATATATATATGTATATATTATACACATAATTATAAAAGACATATGTAAACAATAGAATATTAGGTGCAAATAAGTTCTTTCCCCCTTTTTTAAACAAATTCAATATTTTATTACATTTGACGTACATAAAATGTACTATAATATCTTGTCTGGCGACTTTCCAAATCTTTCTACCAATTCTTCTCGCGTCTGGGTCGGATTTCGTCGAGCAATTCCTCTAACTCGCCGTCATCGAACTTTCTCGGTGCACCTGAACGGTCGTCGTCTTCCAAAATGAAAATTTCCGGCTTTAAATGTTTGGTACCACTTTTTCAAGGGACTAGTAACTGTCAGAGCGCTTGTCACGACTCTTCTTAAAACTAAAAGAACGTTCTTCCAGATGGCGCCAAAATCGGGAAGTACTTCGAATCCAGTCAGAAGTTATGTGATCGTAGGAAAAAATGGGAAGAAACTTATTTTTGCACACTTAATAGATAATTATATGTATAATTATAATAGATATACAGGGTGTCCCACATAACACTTTTCACGATTTTTCAAGTACTTGCAATAATCTGACAAAAAATATTTTAAACAAAAGTTGATCAGTTTTCGATGGCCTATACATTGCAATAAAAAAAGTTCTAAATTTATATTTTTTTTTGGTATTGTCAAGGCCACTTACATTTTTTTAGATGGCACTTTGTATTTTTGACTTAACAGTATTATAGCCCGTATCAAGACGAATTCAACTACCTTGACGTTCGGATGAACTTGAAGTACCATTTTAAAAAATGAAGGTGGCCTTGACAATACTAAAAAAAAATAAAAATTTCGAACCTTTTTTTATTGCGATGTATAGCCAATCGAAGACTGATCAACTTTTGTTTAAAATATTTTTTTGTCAGATTATCGCAAGCACTTGAAAAATCGTGAGAAGTGTTACGTGGGACACCCTGTATTAGGGATGTCGATTTTTAATCGATTATTTAAAAAATCAATTATTTTCATAAAATAAATCGATTTTTAGAATCGATTCTTCAATATCCGATTTTTACAAATAATCCATACTAAAATTGTAAACATAATCGATTTTTATGGCAAATTGAAATTGTATGACTGTACGTCGTACGTGGAGACCGTGGAGTGTTTACTGTGGAGACTGTTTATAGAGATCCAAGACCCAACTATCATCAAAAGTAATTATATAAATATTTGTACTACTATCGATCGTATGATTGTTAACAAATGAAATGAAAATGTTCTCGGCGCAACGGTTCGATCTTGTAATTACAGAAAAGCAAATTGTGCAAGTTTAAATTAAACTTGATTCTGATTGGTTCTGTCTCTATTGGCTTTACGTAACTACAGGTGTCTATATATTTCAATTTCGTTTTTAAGAATTTTCATAAAGCATGTGAGTAATACAATACAGAATGTTCATACAGTTATACAATCCGTTTCCATTATAATAATATATAGGTTTTGTTATATTAAAAAAATTGTTTCAGACGCAGTTTTCTTCGTTCTTCAGAATAATCCACATAGGGATTAAAACGTTGAAAGTTTAATTTAAACTTGCACAATTTGCTTTTCTGTAATTACAAGATCGAACCGTTGCGCCGAGAACATTTTCATTTCATTTGTAATTATATAAATGTTCCTAAAACGCGACAATTCAACTGCGCATAATGATTCTAACGGAACTCGTTCATTGGCTAATTCCCTAATCGTACTAGGCCGACCACGCGACCATTGGCTGACGTGCAACGACATGCGCGAAACGAGTACGGAATAAATTTTTTAACTTCTTCGATTTTCATATACTCAATTTTGCTATAAATGCATAAAGATCCGCAGTCTAATAATTACTATTACATTCACTTTAATGATGTTTTCGGCGCAACTGTTTTGATCACTTATTAAATCTAGCAATTCTGCAATAAACTTTTTTTTCTTACTAGAGCAAGTATGTATTAACATCCTGATTGCTTCATTTTCAATTTACCTATTCTATTTACTGTATTTAATATACATATATTGTATTGTAGATGCAATTTTTTCCTTTGAAAAAGATTCAAAACTGAACCGAAACGTTAGGAAAGAAAAAAAAGTTTATTGCAAAATTGCTAGATTTAATAAATGATCGAAACAGTTACGCCGAAAACATCATTAAATTGAATGTTCAACATTTACGATCGAAACAAAATTTTGATCTTCGTTTTTTTTTTATCATTTTTAGACATTCCTAAAAAAAAACGTTTATTCAAAACATCGATTATTTTGAAAACGATTTTTTAGTGGATCGATTCTTGAAGCTTCGATTATAATCGATTCAGAAAAATCGATCTGTTTGAAAATAATCGGCAACCCTACCCTGTATACGATGTATACAGTAAATCCTCATTTACTGTCCAACAACGGTGTTCTGCACGGAGAGTGATCGTATAGGGACACTGCATTTATGGCGCCGACCACGTCGAGACTTCAACAGAGAGCCGAACATAGTGAAGGACAGATAGAAATATGGACCGCGTGGCCGAAGCGTGTCGCCGTCGACGGCACAGTTTAAAGGCCCACATGTAATGTTTACCGCATTACATTCGGTAAACATGACATATTCGGTAAAAATGTTTGGAATAAAAGTTGCAGGGATTAATGGAGGACATATGTCCATCCTTGTATTTGACTTTCAGATCCATTTTAAAGGTTATTTGGAGGTCAGAACGTATTTTTTTTAATGGGAACCCCTACTTTTGACTACGGATTCTGAAAGAGCTCGAAATTTCACGTTCAGATATGTACTTATGTCCTAGATTAAAATGACTGCTAGAGGCTATTCAGAGATCTTATCACTGTTTGGTGGTAAATAAAAAATGACAGTAAATACTGGCATCAAGATTGGACGAGGCTTCTGATTCATAAACATGTCTCCGACGTTAAACTTGTTCTCCATGTCCAAGGTCAAGGTCAAACATAGAGGTCGAGTATAACGTAAATCGACCTTTCAATGACTTTGGAAATGGAGAACAAGCTTAACGTCGGAGACCTTACGTAAGTTACGACATACTTCAAGGACATTGCAATCTGGGGGGAGGAGACTAATCTACAAGCTCACTATAAAAAGCATCAGCGACGATGGTTGAAAAAGGCTGAAAGAATAAACGTATTTTGTACTCTAAAATATTATTCTTGCATTTCTATGAAACAGGCAACGATTCACGGAAATGACCACGGTGAAATGTCCCTGGAATTAATCATGAAAGACAATAGAGTAGCATATGTAGCTTGGAAAGTGTGTAAATTCGCGAACTATCTTCGGAAGTTCCGAAACATTTTGCTTAAGATTCTCACCGTGTACTTTCGTTGCCCGGACGTTCGGAACTTCAACATGTTGGAAAGTTTCTTGACGTGGCACGAGTTGTCGATACGTCAACGAGAACGCGTCTCGAAAACTCGAAACTTTCCGGCCAATGCGGCGCAGAGCCTCCAAGAATGATTACGACGAAAGTTATTGCGGAACAACGCTTACGGTCAACGTCTGACACATTTGCAGAAAGTACTCTTGTGTATACTATAATAAATAATAACACAAAAAGTGATTTCAAGAATGGTTTACTTGTAAATCCATTTGTCAATGTGCCACCATCTCTCCGAGTCTAATGACATTGAACTATGTTGTCAAGGTCACCGTTCTAATCAATATTTTTCTCAAAAGTTTTCGGCGGTCGGCTTTCGTTTACGAGATATTAGCGAAAAATTGTTTGACTTTGCCAACAGATTTCAAGGTCAAATAGTTTATTTTCGAATTTTGACACAATGAATCCAATGAATTAAATATAAATCGAATATGAATGAAATATGAATCGAATATGAGTCGAATATGAATCAAATGAATCAAATAAAGAATAAAATCAAATAGCGAATCAAATTAATCAATTAATGAATTAAATAGTGAATGAAATAGTGAATCAAATAGTGAATCAAATAGTGAATCAAATAATGAATCAAATAATGAATCAAATAGTGAATCAAATAATGAATCAAATAGTGAATCAAATAGTGAATCAAATAGTAAATCAAATAGTGAACCAAATAAGTGAATCAAATAACGAATCACAAATAGTGTGAATGAAATAATGAATAAAATAAATATATTATACAAATTATACTAACAAGTTTCACGATGTAAATTTAGGAATGTTGATATATGTATATCAAATCATAAATCATTTTTAATAAACATAAGGGGAAATACAAAACGGATGCTAATGATTTTACGAGTACCTTACTGTAGCCTCTAATATCAAAATACTTTCTTACTTGAAAAATCTCTCCTTTAATCATTTCACTAAGCTTCCAGAATCACACACACAAACCTGATATTTTATTATTAATAAATTAATTAAAATCACAGAAGCTTCCATAGTCCTAATTGCACATCAAGCTATGGATGTAATAGTAGAATTTCTGCTGAATTGATTTACCAACTGAGACTAATGGTAATGAAGAACTCTGCGTTGGAGGCGCACGGAAAATCGTGGAACTACAGCAACACGTTACATCGACGTTATCGACAAACATTAACTTTCAAAATGATTTTATAAAATTAGTTTTTTCTACAATTTCATCATTTAGGATTAACTATCCTTTCACTTAAGCACTTTGGTAAAAACAGATGAAATAGAAATTTGACAGTTGCATGATATTTTCATACCCCGTAATTTATCCCGTAATTTGTTTATGTTCAATACAATTTACTTATCAAGCATTTATAACAATTTGTCAAAATTTCTTCTACGGCACCCCTAAGAGTTGTTCCAAATGATTCAAAACAAAAAATTTGTGTAAACTTTGTGTAAAATAATTAATATGACCCTCATTAAATCGTTTTTCTCGAATATCTTCTAAACTATTTACCTGGTCGAAAAACATATTCGACAAAACCTGTAGATCTAGTCAGACTGCGTCTTTTATGTAATATTACTTTTTCTCGGAAAACGAACGGTTTCCGAAAAAATTAATAATTAATAATTAATAATTAATAATATACAATTAATGCTCATCAAATTGTTTTTCTCGAATATCTTCTAAAATATTTACCTGGTCGAAAAATATGTCAGACAAAACCTGTAGATTTGGACGGGCTGCACATTTTATATGGTATTACTTTTTCTCGTAAAACAAACGATTTGCGAAAAAATTGAAAAAGCTTCAACGACGTATCAACGACTTCAAATATGTCGCTGACATTTTTTTCAATTTTACGTAAAACGTTCGTTCTACGAAAAAAAGTAATAGGACATAAAAGGCGCAAATCAACCAGATCCACACGTTTTGTGTGACATATTTTTCGACGGGGTAAATAGTTTCGAAGATATTCGAGGAAATGTTAGCGAAGTGTCAGTTAGCTGGCCGGGCGAAACAAACTACAAGTCGCTGAGGTTTTTCTCAATTTTATCAAAAACCGTTTACCCTACGAGAAAAAGTAATAGCACATCAAAGACGCAACCTGTCAATATCTACGGGTCTTGTGTGACACATCTTTCAATCCGGTGAGTATGTAGTTCAGAAGATAATCGAGAAAAACGATTTGGGCCAGATAACTAATATGTCACTTAAAGTATTCTCAATTTTCTCGAAAACCGTTTGTTCTACGAAAAAAAGTGATACAACATAAAATTCGCAGCCTGTCTAGATCTACAACTTTTGTCTAACATATTTTTCGAAGCGGTGAATAGTTCAGAAGATATTCGAGAAAAACAATTTTCTAATTATTTGGAACAACCCTGAAACACAGCTTTTTCTTTGCACAGAATCAATTTTATTAAACAAACGCAGTTTCCGACGAATGAAACTTTAGTTAAGACGTCTTCGAATTCCCTAATAATTAATTGTTCCCCTCTGTCGACGTGACGAGTGTCTCAAGAGGTTAAACGGGATCAGTAGCGCGTTGCTACTATACTTGCAGTTAATTACACAAAGCCCTATCCAATTGTACGATTCGTCGATCTCACCCTGAATTAATTCAATTTAGACGAGACGAGAGTATCAAGCCGGCCACAGGGTATGTACATTGTCCACTGTCTAACAAGCAACTCAAGCTGTTGGTACGTGTTCATCGAGAGAACCATAGAAACGCCCACCCACATTATCGGAGATCGAGAGGAAAAAATAAAATTTGATGAGAACCAGATGTGTGTTGGTTTTTATCCATTTATTGATGCGCCAGTCAGAACAGCCGCATCGACCAGCTATCCTTGTTTAACTATTTCGACCCCCACTCAATGGTAATCGTTATTTAATGTGTCAGTAATAATAATAGCACTATTTGTGGATATTTATATGAGATTTCACTATATGTGTATAGTTAACATTTTTAAAAATGTTAGATGTAATACAAAGATAAATACTAAATATCAAATATAATATAAAGATGAATATTGAATATAAAATACAGACGAATATTAAATACGAAACAAAGATGAATCTTAAATATTAAATATAAAATAAAGATCAATAAAAAATATTAAAATAATACGTATTAAATATAAAGACAACTATTAAATATTAAATAAACGGGAATATTACATATTGTATAAAGATGAATATTAAATACTACACACATAAAGATGAGAATATTAAATTTCAAATTTAACATAAAGATGAATATTCAATATTAAATTTAATATAAAGATGCATATTAAACATTAAATTTAATATAAAGATGGATATTAAACATTAAATTTAATATAAAAAGATGAATATGAAACATTAAATTTAATATAAAAAGATGAATATGAAACATTAAATTTAATATAATAACGAATATTAAACATTCAATTTAATATAAAGATGAATATTAAGCATTAAATTTATTATAAAAAGATGAATATTACATATTAAATATAAAATAAAGATAAATATTAAATATAAAATAGAGACCAATATTAAATACGAAATAAAGATGAATATTGAATACTAAATATTCCATATAATATACAGATGAAAATTACATATTAAATAAAGATGAATATGACATTAAATAAAGATGAATGACATATCAAATAAAGATGAATATCACATATTAAATAAAGATGAATATCAAATACAAAACAAAGATGGATATTGCATATTAAATAAAGATGAATATTAAATATATATATTGAATATTATATATATATATATAAATAAAGATGAAGATTACATATTCAATATTAGATAATGATGAATATTGAATATGAACTAAAGATGAATATAATTTTAAATGACGCTTACTCATTTTCGCCATAAATGCATAAAATCTTTTTCAGTTTACCTGAATCAGGTATTAGCTTACGAAAAGACCTAATTTCGAGCTGTTTCACGAAATTAAATTTTTTTAAGGAATTCCATCTACTAGAAACGAGCGTGGCATCGCATTTTTTCATTTCACGAGCTCTTCCCCAATTTTTGCCAGATTTTAATTAGCTTTTCCCGCTGTGAGCTACGTACATTCTGGTCTCGCTACCTTTTTTTCGTAAGCGTCGCTAGAGCGACCTTCGACTGACGAGCTTGAGGAAAACGTAGTTCGTTTTAAAATAGCCATTTGCTGGTCGCGTCTCAAGTTTCGCGGGAATCCTGGCGGAAGCCGGCACGCGCCGGCACATGCCTCTCAATTCAAATTCAAATTCGCACTCTCTTTGGAAATATTTAGTTGACTTTAACAATGCAGAACTTTTGAAATTTTTATTGCGTCACGTTCATGCTATATAGAAGGAATTGCGACAAGAATCAGCTGCTAATATGTGCGACCTTGCCTGTCGCAATTTTTTAAAGTTCAATCTCACCGAGAGACGCATTCGCTGATACACGTGGACAGGGGGGAAGGACAAGACAGGTATGTCACAATCTTACAATTGTACAATACAATTGAGTAAAGTTGTAAAGTCGTAAAGTTGTAAATTTGTAAAATTGTAAGAATGTAAAGTTATAAAATTGAGAATATTGTGAAATTATGAAATTGAGAATATTGTAAAATTCTAAAGTTGTAAAGTAAAATTTTTAAGTTGTAACAACTTTTATTACAACTTTACAAATTTGCAACATTACAATTGTACAATTTTAAAATTGTAAAGTTGTAAACTTGAAAGTTGTAATATTGTACGATTCTGAGATTGTAAAGTTATAAAGTTGAGAAAATTGTGAAATTGTGATATTGTAAAATTGTACAGTTGTAAGGTTTAAAGTTGTAACTTTACAGATTCACAATTTTACAACTTTGCATCTTTACAACTCTTACGATTGAAAGATTGCAGAATTGTGTTACTATGGGGGACGTATTCACTGAAACACGTGGACAGGGTCGAAGGACAAGAGAGGCAGTCACCTACCAGCGATTAATCTCCGTTCGTTGAAACGATGGCGTAACACGCGCAACTACATACTACACTGGTTACACCGTGCACTAACCTAACTATTTCAGAAAAAACATCATTGCATTCACGAATTCTTTTTGCTTTTCTTTCTTTTTTTTTGTGTGTTTTCGAATAAAATGATTCGCGAGATTAACGACAACGAGTCGGTCGATGTTGATAGCGTCGAGACGGTTAGTTCACTGCGTGCGTCCGGCTTGTCGCGAGCCACCGGCCAGCACCTAGGACAATATTAGAATCGCCGATTTGTAAGCATCTCTCTCCCTCTCTCTCTCTCTTTCTCTCTCTTTACCGGCATCCTGACGTATGACGTGTTTCGTCACGGTTGTCCCTGTTCCTCTTCCCGGATACCTCTCCGTCTGCTTTTTGCCCTCTTTTCGCACTTAATTTACGGTTAATTTTGAACCTACTTGTTATACATCGTACTTGGCTCGTTACAGAGTTCCCTCAGGTCCAAGGACTATGCTCATAAAATCGTTTCTCTTTAATATCTTCGAAACTATTTATCGCATCGAAAAATATGTCAGCTGAAACCTGTAGATCTCAATAGGCTGCGTCTTTTATGTCCTATTACTTTTTCGGGTGGAACAAACGGTTTTCGAAAAAAATGAGAAAGACGTCAGTGACATATTAATTATCTCGCCTGGCCGACCCACAAGCGACACGTCGGTGACATTTTTATCAATTTTCTCGAAAACCGCTTGTTCTACGTAGAAAAGTAATACAACATGAAAGACGCAGCCTGCCCAAATCTACAGTTTTCATTGAACATATTTTCCGGCTCGGTCAATATATAGTTTAGAAGATATTGTAGAAAAATTATTAATTATTTTAATAATGCATCGTTTTGGATTTTGATCCGATGTTTCACTCAATTTTCTCGAAAATTGTTCATTCTACGAAAAAGGTAATACAACATAAAAGACGCAGCCTGTCCGGATCTACAGGTTTTGTTCGACACATTTTTCGATACGCTAGATAGTTTAGAAGATACGTCACAAAAAATAGCCACCCAAGTGGGGACCAACAGTAAAAAAAATTAAAAGCAGGTAATTTTCGAGCGCCTTCTGGCCGAAGTATCGAATCTACTTGGAGAAAATACCGCAGTAAAAGGTTGGTTCTTTCCGCAGTAATAGGTGCACTCAGCAGTAATAGGTGCATTTACCACAGTAATTAGGAGTGTGCGGGATCCCGTCGGGTCGGGAATTTCCCGCGGGATCGGGATTTCGTCCCGATAATAGATGCATTTACCGTACTGATTGGATGGAAACTGATAGAACTCTCCAATCAACGCGTATCCTTAGTTGGCTGTAATACCTTTGCTGATTTCACATGCAAACTCTCGATTTCCGGCAGGGATTCTCGGGGAACAGAAAAGTAGCTTTCCTCGTCGCTGCAGGCGCCGTAGTTCAAACGAAAGTTGCGCCATTCCATTTCGATTAGGCGTAACGCGCGGAACGGCGGAGAACATGAAAATATATAATTTCAATCACAAAATTTTCCAATATTTATACTGATAGTACATAGTAGATTGTTGAATTCGTTTTTCAACAGCAATAATTCTGCATAATTTTAAAAATTGATTTGCAACCGAAAATTCTGAAATAATTCACTGTCGTGTGTGCCACTAGGTAGAATGTTCATGATTTTTCCGTAATTTTTCGCTGAGCAGAACAGAAGAAATAAAGCATAGTGTAACCCAGATATTGAGGTTGGGGATTGCATCAAAAGTTTACTTACGTTCTGGATTTTTTTAAAATTCGGCGCTGCAGCCGAAAATTCTGAAAAAATTCACTGTTGTTTGCTACCCCTTGTAGAATGTTCAAGAATTTTTTCGTAACTTCTGTTGAACAGACCAAAAGAAATAAAGCATAATCTAACTCAGATAGCGAGGTTGGGGATCCTATCACAATCTTATGCTTCCGGATTTTTAAAAAAATCGAGTTGGCAACGAAAAATTTTGAAATAATTCACTGTTGTGCGTGTTGTTATGTAGGACATTCATGGATTATTTCAGAATTTTCCGTTGCAAAATCGAGTTTCTAAAAATCCGGAAACATGAAATTCCCCATTTGCCAGTCTTCCGAAGACTTACATGATTTTTTTTAAACTCGATTTTGCAACGAAAAATTATGAAATAATTCACTGTCGTGTTTGCCACTAGATAGAATGTTCATGAATTTTTTCGTAATTGTTCGTCGAGCAGGACAGAAAAAATGAAGCATAATTCGTGCGTAGTCTAACCCAGATGGCGGGATTGGTGATCCTATAACACAAGTTTATGTTCCGAATTTCTGAAAATTTTTGAAAATCCAGAAAATTCTGAAAAATACACAGACGTCTGTGCTATTAGGTAGATCATGAATTTTTTTGTAATTTTTTGCTGAGCAGAACAGAAAAAACAGAGCCTAATTCAACGGGAGAACGAATGGAACGTGCCGAGGCAATCAGCGCAGCGTGAAAGAAATGCATTCGCATAAATGACGCGAGGCGTCGAACGTTTAGGCGTGTAGTGAATTGTCGCGAAGGAATTTTGCTTTCTACGGCCGCTTCGCTCTCTGCGAGTCTCCCTAATAATCTCGACGAGCGATTAATCATTTTGTCGTTCATTCAGACGACTTCATTGGGGATGAACGAAAGCAGGATGCCGCGACGAACCTAACCTTCGCCGTACAATAGATACAGGATTATACAGGGTGATCTAACCTAAATATTCAGCAGTTACCCAGACTACCTTTCGACGGTTACAAATTAGTGAAATTCAACATTTTTGTGTATGAATTAAATTATATAAAAATATATTTCTTTGAAACAATTAATATGCAGGTAAGTGTACAGGTTGAACCAGAAATGTTGAGTTATTAGTGTCCAAAAGTTATTATTACTACGATTGTACAAAAAGGTTGAACTTCACTTTGTGGGACCAAAAATTTTACATTTCTTTTACGTATTCCTGTAGATTTTTGCGAGAGGATGCCGAAAATCCAAGTTTCAATGTTAGGAATTAACTGGTTAAAAAGTTATGAGTGTTTAAACTTTAAGCTTGAACGACTTTGACAGGTATGGCCGCCGCCATATTGGAAATCGCTGGAATTCGAAACTCTTGAAACTTGTAGTGCTACTATAGTAAATAAACAAATAAATATTGCATAATCTCTGATCCAATATAAAGAGTTGACAGTTGAAAATCGGAAGAAAGTCAACCTGAAGTACAAACCTTGTTGCGATAAGTGTAGGGCAAGCAAGCCCACTGTGCATAACTCGTGTGAACCATCTCGAAAGAATTTCCTTTTATCCAAATCTCCCAACTTCAACTTTATCCACGACACGCATCAACTTGTTTCCACATCAACTTGTACAATATCCTCTCAACATCAACCAACAACACTTCAAAATCGCAAAACTGAGAATTTCCTTTTTTATTCAAATCTCTCAATTTCAACTTCAACTTTATCCACACCTTGCACCAACTTGTTTCTATCAACTTGTATATTCTCAACGTCAAACAACAACACTTTAAAATCGCAAAACTGAGAATTTTCTTGTTTATATCAAATTCTCTCAACTTCAACTTTATCCACACCTTGCACCAACTTGTTTCTATCAACTTGTATATTCTCAACATCAAACAACAACACTTCAAAATCGCAAAACTGAGAATCGAGAACAGGAACGTCGAAGAAAACAGAATCAACGTTCAATAATAGTCACGGTGTTCGATAATTGCACTTCATCGCGTTCACAGTTGATATCTCGACTTATCTCGATTCTTAAGTCGATTATCAAATAGAATAGATAAGGATAGGCGTCGATCTAGAATCCGGAACCGATAGCAATCTGTTTGATGAGTGTACGTTTGTTCATGATTTCTGTATGAATCACTGTTGCATTGCACCGTGGAGCGAACATTTCAGAATTCGTTAGTCCACCGGGTAGGTCGCGAGAAACACGTGCACTGTGCACGTTCCAAGGCGTAGCTCTATTGGTACTCGCCGCACGAACGATTGTACTCGAGAGCCAGCGATCGCTGCCACTGAGCCAACTCTTCGGGAACCTCGACAACCGCTTATTGAAGTCGAGGCATACGGGACCCTCAGGCCCGTACTAACTATCGGCGACTTTGCCTGCGCCGTTACTTCCCACCACTTTCTTTAAACCGATTCGCCCCGGAACGTTCTCACACTCTTTCACCCAATTTTCCATGCGTCCTACCACATCGACACAATTCTTAGAATTTGAAGAATTTCTTTTATCCTCTTGAATTAAAAATTCTGAAAAAAATCCGCCACATTTTAAATGCTAGAACGCAACCCTATGAATTTTTTCAGAATTTTTGTATTCGACATCGAATTTTAAAAAATAAAACAAATTTTATTCGGTTGGGTGACGAAAAAAATCAGGTTATCCCTTAATTTATCTTATCTTGTTGAATTGAAAATTTTGAAAAAAATCAGGCACATTGTAGTTATTAGAACGTTATTAGCACAACTATGAATTTTTTCAGAATTTTTACCTACGAAACCGAATATAAAAAAATAAAACAAATTTTCCATCAACGTTTTCCCTAATTTCCCTTATCCTGTTCAATTGAGAATTCTGAGAAAAATCAAGCGCATTTTAGCTATTAGGATGCACGTGTACGAATTTTTTCCAAATTTTTGGATTCAACGTCGAATTTTAAAAATAAAACAAATTTTATTCGATACAATTTTGATTCGTTTGGGGTGGCGAAGAAGATAATGTTCTCCCTTAATTTCACTTATCCTGTTCAATTGATAATTCTGAAAAAAATCAACTACATTGTAGGTATTAGAGAACGCACGTTTATGTATACTTATCACAGAATTTTTATCTTTGAAACCGAATTTTCAAAAATAAAACAATTTTTTAATCTATAATCTGGAGAAAATGTTGTTTTCCACTATTTCTCTTACTCTGTTCAATTGAAAATTCTGAAAAAA
>CM052312.1:17274384-17287500 GCA_028455605.1 Lasioglossum malachurum | reverse complement strand
ATTTACCGAGTCGAAATGTATGTCAGTCGAAACTAGAGATCGCTATTTCACGTGCATCTAAATACACGTGTATTTCACGTACACGTACTTCAGTACGTGTCATTTTATGTACACGGGTACACGTGTACTATTTCACGTGTATTTATTGTAAATACATGTGTATTAACGTATCCGCTTTTTAATTCGAATTTATTTTTAGGATACAGTTACTAATATTCGAAAGCAAAATATGGGTATACAGAGAGGTCCGTTTAAATAAGAACACCTAAATATCTCTTCAGGTTATTGTGATGCAAAAAATATTTGTTACGTAATGTGCATGGTGTCAATGGACTAAGTATCTGGCAAGAATATTTTTTTCCAACGGTCATTTTTTTCGAAGTTATCAAGGTCATCGTTGTTTTTTGAAACACAACTACATTTTGTTTTATTGGTTCGGGTAAGTGATCGAAAAATATTTATTACAGATATTTATTTATTTTAATTTAATTTAATTTATTTATAATAACATGACATTGACCTTGATCTGAATGTAAAACTTTAATTTTCGAAAATCAAGGTCATTTCAAGGTCATGTTATTTTATCTATCTGAATGTATCTTTCGATCAGTTACCCGAACCAATAAAACAAAATGTAGTTACGTATCAAAAAAGATCGATGACCTTGATAGCTTCGAAAAAAATGACCTTTGGAAAAAAATATTCTTGCCAGATATTTGTTCTATTGACACCATGCACATTACGTAACAAATATTGTTTTCATCACAATAACCTGAAGAGATATTTAGGTGTTGTTATTTAAACGGACCTCCCTGTACAGTATTAGTTACAAAAAATTTGAAATCCACTCCCATTACAAAAAATGTAATCAACTAAACCTCTAGTATATTAGAGAAGAATCTGATATGTTTTAATGTTCTGACAATAAACGACTTTTTGGGGATACCAATATTCTTAGCTGTTTGAAAACACCATTCCGGAGCAACTGCTGTTCATGATATGTTTAAATATTTTATTGCCGGTTCTACAAGTCTAAGATGTTCAGCTGGTAATATATGTATATATTATACATATATATTATGCATAAAAAAGATCCTACCTCATCAATTTCGATGATTTTTTAATATGTTGTCAGTGTGAAGATTTTGGACATCTTTTCCATATACATGTAACCATCGCACAGCCATAGTTGTTGAGATATTTGCGAAAAACTGTAGCTACTACCACATTGAATTTTGCCTATACGTGCACGCCCGTGCCGTGCGTATGCATCAACATGATGCGACCGCTCGTCAACTGTTTCTACAGATATATCAGTACGATCGTCGAACGATCTATATGTATATGTACCGCGTGAACTTTTTAAATCATATGATGATGAAGAATGAGTACATATTATATCACGACGACACCATACACACCCACACAATGTTTCTGAGCGGATACCCCGAAAAATCTATTTTCTGTTTATTTTTTTGTTTGTAAACACATTGTAGGTTCTATATACGATGATACATGTATAAGGTGAGCTTTCAATTTTGAAAGACTACTCCCGGATTTTCGTATGCGTGGCCGGGCCGCCCTCTCCGCCTCTCCACCACCTAATCCTAACTAATTCAGCTAAGAAAAAGTTGTTCAGAATTTTGAGTTTTACAACATATTTAAATTTTATTAAAATTGCGACCTTTTATGCATAATTACCAAAGGTGCAATTTTTACATATTTTATTCGACGTGCTGAAGGTCATTTTAAGGTCAAAAGTACTTTTTAGAATGGAAACATAAATTTTTTATTACACCATCTTATTCTATGAGAAAAACAAGTAAGTTTTATTCGAAACGTTTTTTAATTCGACATCAGCTTTTTAAGTTATTCAATCTAATTAACTGTCTGACGTCTAATGACGTCAAATCAGGAGCTATCAGGCCTATTAGGCACTCTTTCTGGTGTCTTTATCATTGAATAGCTTAAAAAGTTGTCGATTTACAAAACGTTTCGAATAAAACTCACTTGTTTTTTCTCATGGAATAAGTTGGTGTAATAAAAAAATTATGTATCCATTCTTAAAAGTGAACTTGACCTTAAAATGACCTTCAACACGTCAAATAAAATATGTAAAAAAATGCACCTTTCTGTAGAGCTTTGAAAACCATCATTCGAAGTATTTTTTTCTAAATACGATGGATAAAGTGATATCCCGTGTAACACGGAAATTTTGGGACAACCTCTATATATAATATAATAAATGAATGTGCTTGCATAATTACGTGCATAATAACAAATGGCATCGGCCTTGTGTCCGGTTGTTTGTCGTATTCATTTATTATGATGCGTACAGTCACTCGAATTAATATTCGTAATTATATTAGTTACCTACAGGATCTGGAAAACATTTTTTTTAAAATTGCAATTGATCGGAATTGTAGAACAAATACTAGAACATGTATTATGCGACTTTTTTACGTGGGCCTATATTGAAAATGTAAAAAATACGTTTTGTAAATCTATGTCAATTAAACATATTCTGAAAATTTTGTGAAAATTGATCGACATTGCAATGAGCTACAAACAGATTTAAAGTTGGTAAGTATTTCATATTTTCACATTTTCGGCCTCTAACTGCTATAAATCTACGGATTCTTACATCTTTCAATGCCTGTCGTTTTCGTAACATTCACATTGCATATAATTGCTCACATAAAAAAGTTGTAAAATACAACTTTTAGTATTACAATCTCTACTGTTCCGAACAATTGCAATTTTTGAAAAAAAAATTTTTTCGCGTCCTGTAGGTAACTAGTATAATTGCTCTAGCTCCCCAAAAAAGTTGAAATCGTATAGAACAATATTAAAAAAGTTATCGCCTTTTTTAAAGCGTCCGAATATTAATCCGAATCACTGTAAGTATCTACGTCTATACGTAGTGAAATACACGTGAAATAGTACATGTGAACCCGTGTACTTAAAACGACACGTACTGAGGTACGTGTATTTAAATACACGTGTACACGTGTGTTATTAATACACGTACAAAACCACGATCTCTAGTCGAAACCTGTAGATCTGGACAGGCTGCGTCTTTTATGTCGTATTACTTTTGTTCGTAGAACTAACCGTTTTGGTTTGCCGCTGACATATTTTCAATTTTCACGAAAACGGTTTGTTCTACGAAGAAAAGTAATACGACATGAAAGACGCAGTTTGTCGAGATCTACAGGTTTTGTCGGACATATTTTTCGCTGCTGTAAATAGTTAAGAAGATATTCGACAATACTTCGTACTAGATCTTTCTCGCGAAGCTGCGATCAAGCTTTTCTACTGCACGCGAAGACTGCTTCATTGTCATTTGGTTCATATTCAGTGAACCACTTGTGGCTAGTGAGGAGATTCAGGGTGGACATTATTCTTGAATTTTCTGTTGCGACGCGCCACCCCGGGATAAGGGGTTTGAGGACTGATAGAGGATTGTTACTATGTACCGCATCGAAAAATGTGTTCAATGAAACTTGTAGATCTGGACAGGCTGTTTCTTTTATGTGCTATTACTTTTTCGCGTGGAACGAACGGTTTTCGAAAAATTGAAAAAAACGTCAGCGACGTGTCGTTTACCTCGCCCGACCGAACTATGGCGATTAAACATTAAAATCGTTTTCCTCGAATATCTTCTAAACTGTTTACCGAGTCGAAAAATATATTAGACGAATCCTGTAGATCTTGACAAGCTGCGTCTTTTATGTGGTAATTACTTTTTTTTGTAGGACAAACGGTTGTGGAGGAAATTGAGAAAAACTTCTTGGTCGGGCCACTTAATCGTCTTGGGACACATTTTTGTGTTATCCAATCGAGCTCAAACTTCGCACAAAGAGATTTTTGTAAAATTATTTGTAACAATTCTGGGGGTGCTGTAAAAAAAGTGTATGGGGTAGGATAAGAAGGTGACACATAATTGCCCTTGAACCGAATTACATATATGGTGGATCGGTCATACTGTGCGAAACTTCGACCCAATATCTCGATCGGGAGGGTAGTTATGGGGTAAAATCGAAAAATCAGTTTTTTCCCTATTTTCCCCAGTTAACGATGTTTAGAAATTCGGAGAAAAATCTAACACGTGTCGAGCACCCGAATAAATAATCTGCAATCCGTTTCAGATGTCTAAATGGAAAATTCAGCTTGTGAAAAATCAAAAGCTCGAAAAAATCAAGAAAATTTTTCGTGTTATTCATTTTTCACAAGCAGAGTTTATAACGAGAAAATCTGAAAAATTTTCCTGACATGTGGCTTGGTATCCGACATGTGTTTGACTTTTTTCAGAATTTTCAATTGTCATTCAATGGAAAAAATAGGCCGAAAACTGGTTTTTCATCATATAAACCAGCGCTCGGATTTACTTACTCGCGACGACCGAGTTTCGCAAGCTACGCCCCCTCGACCCGGCCGCGTGTCTCGCTCCCCGTGGCGATCGAAGTTCGGAGCTCCTCAGACGCGTTCCATACTCGCTATTCGTGGCGCCTACTAGGACTGCCACGGAGAGCGAGACGCGCGGTCGGGTCGAGGGGAGGCGTAGCCTTCGAAACTCGGCTGTCGCAAGTAAATCCGAGCGCTGATAGAAACCCATCATATAACATTCAATTCATTTCGCTTTATTAACGCAATAGAACAATTAATAGTCATATGCGATAACAATCTTAAATCACATTTGTCACATGAAGAAAAACCATACATTGTTCCAGAAAAACTATAATAATAACATAAAATATATCGTTTAATAATAATATAAGTCACGTTTCTATATTATAAAAATAATAATCTACGTAACAATACAACGTATTTAGGAACATTCATTTAAAAATACAGTTTCGAAACGAAGAAAACATTTAGGTACGACTAACGCAACGAAATAAACAAAATAAAAACCTCTAAATAAATGCAACATTTTTGTTTCATCAATGGTTATAAAATGGCGTATCAAAATAATATAATTCATGGTATAATTTCATAGTATAGTTCATAGTATAAGTATAAGTCATGGTAACTTGAAAATCTTAAAAACTACTTTTTATACTTTGGCCATTTTTTCGCAACACCTCTCTTGCGCATTCGTATAAAAATATTGCGAATATAAGGGTGTTTCATAACTGGTGGTACATGCAAAAAGGGGGCGATATTACATCATGTTATTTACTGTTACAAAACATTAGAAATTACAGGGTGTTTCACGCAAAATAGTTCAGGCCATAATTTCGTTATTAAAGAAATTTACGAAAAAATATCAATAGAGAAAGATAAATGTTTCTAAGAGCGCTACATTCGTAGGTTCTTAGGTTTTTTTAGGTGGATCTGTGCATGCGCAATTAACAATTGCATAATTTCTTTAAACAGAAATGCATATTTTTTGTTGCATTATTCGATTCCTCTGTTCATTCTACGTAAAAAATTAGTAGGGTAACATGGCAAAAAAATTATTAGTTCCCGACATATTTTCAAAGCCTATCTCTATTGAAGAAGATGCCCATTAGTTTTCGTACTCAACTTACGATAGGTAAATTGCTACTGAATGACGAAATGGTAACTCGTACAAATCAGTTTCTGTTATAACATCAATGTTTACTACATTTTGTCGCGATGCGCTTGAGCATCTTCTTCAATAAAGGGAGGCTATGAAAATATCTCGAGAACTAATAATTTTTTTGCCATGTTACCCTAATAATTTTTTACGTAGAATGAACAGAGAAATCGAATAATGCAACAAAAAATATGCATTTTTATTTTAAGAAATGTTGCAATTGTCCCTTGCACATGCACAGTTCCACCTAACAAAATTAAAGGATCTACGAACCTACATAAGGAATGTAGCGCTCTTCGAGCCATTTATCTTTCTCTGTTGATATTTTTTCGTAAATGCATTAATAACGGAGTTATGGCCTGAAACAATTTGCGCGAAACACCCTGTAATTTCTCATGTTTTGTAACAGTAGATAACATAATGTGAAATATCGTTGAATTCGTCTCGGAAAATGCTATCGTGGTATGACAAGAAAAATATATGGTTCCAGTTAAAAAACTTATTTTTTTTTTGAAATACCCCCTCCCCACCATCATACTCCCAAAAAATGATACCATATGATTGTTCCCTTCACACCGAATAATTTTTGTAAATAAATTTTTTTTGTAACTTCAGTGCGTCACGATATATTTCCGTTCTTAGATAAACGAAACACCCTGTATATGTGTGTGTATAAGATACAAAATATATATGTATAAGGTATTAATATATAATCTAAATATATGTTCAACGAAACCTATAGATCTTGACAAGCTGCTTCTGTTATGTCCTATCACTTTTTTTCGTAGAACAATACGTTCTCGAAAAAATTGAAAAAAATGATAGTGATGTATTAGTTATCTCGCCCGCCCCCCCCCCCCTGGGGCACGAGGCTGATGTTTTTCTCAATTTTTTCGAAAACCGTTTGTCGTACGAAAAGAAGCAATACAACATAAAATACACAGCCCATCCAGATCTACAGGTTTTGTCGGACGTATTTTTCGATACAGTAAATAGTTTAGAATATATTCGAGAGAAACGATAAATTATTTAGTACTCATAAAATTGTTCTTTTTTCGAGTACCTTCGAAACAATTTACCGCATCGAAAAATATGTCAGACAAAACCTGTAGATCTTGACAAGCTGCGTCTTGTATGTCGTATCACTTTTTCTTGTAAAACAAACGGTTTCGAAGAAATTTGAGGAAATGTCAGTGACGTAATATATCTACTTGGGTTTTCGGCGTTCTCTCGTCGAGATCTACAGGAATACGCACGAAAAACGCAAAAATATCTGATCCGTTCAACTTTAAACACTCATAACTTTCGAACTAGTGGATTCCTAACATTGAAACTTGGTTTTCCAGCATTCTCTCGCCAAAATCTACAGCGCGTCTATATTGCGAGCTATCTATAGTGCGAGTAATTAAAGCTCAAAAACAAAAGGATAAACGTAAACTAACAAAGTTTCTCGAACAACTGAAAAACCATAACCTATACAAATAAATAAACCCTATATCTACTTCTTATCCGCCTCTCTCTGTTGACCCTTCCATTTTTCATACGCCTCCGCCAGAGGCTTATACGACTTCAACTCTCTAAACTCCTTCCTCTTGGTATCGTTCATATTAATCTTCTCCAGCCCCATCCTCTTAATAACATCCACCACCACATCATTATTTGCCTTAACAAACTTGGTAATCTCCATCAAAGGCGAATCCGTAGTCGTATCCACCTCCTTCTTATTTTTCTCATAGACACTCCTTTTGATCCTCAAGAACCTGTTCAACTTATTACTCTCAAAATCATTTATCTTATCTACGGTGGTCCAGGAGACACCCATGAGGAAGGACTTGAGGTATTCGTCGTTATAATTTTTCCCGTGTTCTAAAATGTTCGGAAAGTCGCCCGTAGTGGGGTAGCGGTAATAATATTCTTGATTGTCAATTGCAGCCATGATGTCCGTGGCCACGAAGCTGGGGAAGTCCTCTTCAGCGTGGAACTTGCGGATGTTGGACTCGGAGGGCAGGCTGCAGAGGCCGACATAGACGGAGGTGGCGTCGACGCACCTGGTGCTGAGCTCCACAGGATCGCTGATGGTGCGTCCCAACGCGGCGTGGTACGTCATGGCGTACGGCTTCAGGGGGAAGTTCCAGATATCCGGCTCCACGTGCCTAGAAAAAGAAAAAATGTTTGGTTCGAGTGACTTTAAACACTTGTAACTTTTAAGCCAGTGAATTCCTAACGTTGAAACTTCGATTTTCGGAATTCTCTCACCAAAATTTACAGGATTGCATTTAAAAATGTTGAAAATCTTCCGTTCGCTCAACTTTAAACACTCATAACTTTTGAACCAGTGAATTCCTAACACTGAAACTTGCAGTCTCTCCCGAACAACCACCGTATTGCACAAGAAAATGACAAATATCCACGTACCTGGGCAGCTTCATCTGTTCCGTCAGCCAGTTCCGATAAGCCGGCAACAACTGATAAAAATTCAAAACACAGGATGCAATCCTCTTCCTACTCCCATCCTCGAATCTCACCAGCAACTCCATCAAAGCCCCGGTCTGTACATTAAAGATCATATCCTCCAGCACAACAACACTGTGCAGCCCCCTCTCGCTAACATAAATATACTTAAAGTCCTTAACAAGAATCAACCCCGGAAAGAACTTGTTCTTGCCATCAAAGTTAAACGGCACCATGCTGAAAGGCTCCACGCGGAACCTGTTGGGGTCCACGGTCTGCATCAACCTGTACAACCTCGCCGTGATCACGTGATGAAACGAAGCCATGAAGAGGGCATCAAAACTCTCAGGAATCATGGGATCGAACTTCCCCCGGAAGAGGGTGTACAGCAAATAGCGAAGGTTGAAGTGAAAGGGGATCTGCTTCTTAGTTTTGTAGCCAGCGATGGCGTTGCCGAAACGCGCCACCTTCTTCAGGAAATTCTGGTCATCGGAACGGAGGTTCCCAGTGAGTTCAGTGATCGTCAGGTCGCTGAACAGCTCGAGCACGACGAAGTTGCTCCTGCTGTGCAGCTGCGGGGACTTGTTGATAGACCCCAGCTGCATCTTGTTGCCCGAGAAGATCAGTGTAATTTTGTTCTTCAGCGAGACTATGTACAGCAGTAGCAGCATCAGAGGATTCACTATGGTGCAAGCGTCCAGGATGATGACCTTGACGGACTGGGACACCCGCACGTACTTTTGCGCGTAGCTTATCAACTTGAAGAGCACGTCTGTGTTGCTCAGGTTCATTACCGTGAACATGCAGAGGGCCTGGCGGTAGTTCAGACTGAAGTTCCGCATGTTGTAAGAGATGAACGTGTAGGCGGAGACTTGGCTGAGAGATAACAGACTGGCCTGGTCCCTTCTGAACACTGCGAATTGAACTCCATCTCTGTACTTTTGAGCTAAGGTTGAGAGGATGTGGGTCTTGCCTGTTCCGCTGGGGGCGTCGATTAGGATGACACAGGGCGCGCCTTTGTCGATTAGTTCGTGGAGAGTGTGGTATACGGAGATTTGGACGTGGTTTAGTGGGAGGGTGTTTGTGCAAGTGGGGCAGTGGGCGGACTTTGAGGGGCCGTTCGTGATGGAGAGGTGGGTTGTTTTGGATACTAGGGTGTCCATGGTGGTAGCGCTATCTGTTGGAAGAAAAGTGGATATTTGTTAGAGATGGTACTGTGTTATTATGCGGTATCCAACCGGGAGGACACGCCTACTCGGGGAAATTGTTGCCTGGAGAGGCGCGGAAATGATGGTCAAATTGTTTTTCGCGAATATCTTCGAAACTATTTGTCGCTTCGAAAAATGTGTTAGACGGAACTTGTAGATCTGGACAGGCTGCGTCTTTTATGCCCTATTATTTTTTTGCGTGGAACGAACGGGTTTCAAGAAAATTGAGGAAAATGTCAACGACGTTTCGTTTATCTCGCCAGACCTGCTAAATGACACGTCGTTGACATTTTCTCGCATATCTTCGAAACTATTTACCATGTCGAAAAATGTGTTAGACGAAACCTGTAGATCTTGACAGGCTGCGTGTTTTATGTTGTACCAGTTTCCTTCGTAGAACAAACGCTTTTCGAAAAAATTAAGAAAAATATCAGCAATGTATTAGTTATGTATCTCGCCCGATACCCAAGCGCAGTGTCGCCAGATCGAGGAAATCGAGGGAAATACAGTTTATCCCCTCTCTGATAACCCGATTAATACGTCACCAGTACGATCTTAGTGGGGGATGTTGGAGTATGCTCATGGTGCTGGAATGGGATAGTGAAAGGAGAAAAGGAGGAGAGGAAAAATCGACAGTTTTGGTTGATTCTGGTGACACTGCCCAAGCAACAAATTGCTGACGTTTTTCCCATTTTTTTCAAAAACCATTCGTTTTACAAGAGAAAGTGATACGACATAAAAGACGCAGTTTGTCGAAATCTACAGGTTTCGTAGGACATATTTTTCGACGCAGTAAATAGTTTAGAAGGTATTCAAGAAAAACGATTTCATGAAAATTATAGCGATACGTCGCACAATGGTCCACGTGCTCGATCTAGCTGTTCATTTGGTAAAAAAGCAACTTGCCCAAATCGATGTTTATTGAACGTATATTGCTTCATAAATATCCATGACATTCAAAAACGATGAAATTAATGAGATTTATTAAAAATTGTGATTAGAACAAGCATTTAAAAATCAACATTTTGTGAATCCTATTTGCCACCGAAAAAATTACTTCTTTTTTTATTGATACCCTGGAGAATGTATTTAATATTATGTGTCCATTTTTGTTGCAAATGAATAGTATTTGTCTGTGTTTAGAGTATATCTCTTGTACTAAGATATAATATTTCTAATTTATTGAAATAACAATGCTCAATAAACTAAAGAGAATCTTCAAAGTTTTCAATCTTTAGTAAAGGATATCTTTCGAGTCCTTCATCGTCCCTCATTGTATCAAAGTGCATTTTTATCAGCGTTCTTTTCTCTATGAAATCATGCAAGAATCACATCCTGTTCGGCCCTAGTACACAAGTTATTATTGTTTAAAACGAATGTGTCGCCTGAATTGCGGCCGAACCGGAACCTCTGGCGCGGCGCGTCACGCATTAAGATTTTATTCAATTCTTTTAAAATATGAGTGTCGAATGTGTTATAAATGGTATAACATGCCATCGAGTATGCATAAAATATGAATTCACGCAGCCGACATAATAAAATCTGCTACACCACCAATCGGAATGTTTTCCGAGGGGACCATGGCATAACAACTTTCAAAGTATTAGAAAATATCATACAAAAAAATTTACAGGGCGGGAACATCTTAACAAGGCGTCAGACATTACAATTTTTTCGACATCTTTAAATAATAGACAAGTTTTTAAGAAACAAACGCATTTTGATGATGCAGTCGAACAATTAATATTGAAAGATGTTGAAGAAGAAAGTGATGACACCTAATGATTTGTCAATATGATGTAATGTGAATTGTTATTGTGTTGTCTATAAAAATTATATTTTTGTTTTTTATAATTAATATTATGTTTTTCGCACAGTTTTAAATAAAATATTTTTAATTATGTTTATAAAATCTATTACTTCAAAAATGATTGATTATTGTGTTTATTTAAAACCTGAACCTGATTTTTCAGACACATCCGCACACGCGCGCGATAATCTGAGAAAAAAATGTTTTAAACAAAACTTAATCAACACATTCAGCAGTCTACAAATTTCAATCTAAAAAATTACAAAAGAAATTTTGAATGCATAAATAATTAGTCATCTTGAATTTTCAAAACTCATCTTGAATTTTTGACTTCATAATATTGTAGCTGATATCAAAACGAATCCAACGACCTAAATTACTATACCTTTAAACTTTCAAATATGTAGTGCTAAAATATTAATGAACAGCTAGATCGAGCGCGTGGACCAGTGTGCGTCGCCAACGTTTTTCTCGATTTTTTCGAGAACCCTTCGTTCCACGCAAAAATGAAATAGGTCATAAAAGATGCAGCATGTTGAGATCTACAGATTTTGTCGTATATACTTTTCGACGCGGTAAATAGTTCAGGAGATATACGAGAAAAAGAATTTTACGATCACGAATCTAATTATAAAAATTCTGTTTTTAATAAGAAAAATAAGAATGTTCGAAGTAGCATAAAGGTTGGAAACCGCTGGTGTCATTATGGTAATATAATTATAAGAGAGAAAAGATTTACCTTGACAAACACCGTTGCTCGGCATGATGATGTCGATTACTCCTTATTCGAATACTTCGGTCTTCGTAGTTGAGGAATCTGCGATTATAAAGGACGCCATTGAAACTATGATGTGTCTGTCGAGTTATCATTATCTAGAATTTATTTTTATTGAATTATCGTAATATTGAATTCTGTTATCGTGACAATTAACAGTTCTTGATGAACAATAAGATAAGGGAACAATAATGTAGAGGAATCTATCGTAACAAATTTTATATTTACAGGAAATAGATAATTCGCCTTGCTTAAATAGATCGAAATGCATTTTTTCAACGTGTATAAATCGATAAACGAAATTCGTAAAGCGTGTATCTACGCGCCTCTGACTTCTTATGAATATATGTATAACCAAATGTTTATTTCTTATTTATAACCTAAATCGATTAACTTCATCCACAAAATTTGATTTATGTATATATATATATATATATATATATATATATATATATATATTGCGATAAAATTACAAAAAAATATTTTAAAAAAAAGTTGATCAGTCTTTGATTGGCTATACATTGCAATAAAAAAAATTCGAAATTTTTCTTTTTTTAGTATTGCCAAGGTCACCTTCATTTTTTTAAATGGCATTTTGTATTTTTGACTTAACAGTATTATAACTTGTGTCAAGACGAATTCAACGACCCAGTATACCTTGACATTCGGATAACCCTGAAGTACCATTTTAAATAAATGAAGGTGGCCTTTTCACAATTTTTCAAGTACTTGCGATAAAATTACAAAAAAATATTTTAAAGAAAAGTTGATCAATTTTCGATTGCCTATACATTGCAATAAAAAAAGTTCGAAAATTTCCTTTTTAATTATTGCCAAGGCCACCTTCATTTTTTTAAATGGTACTCCAAGGTTATCCGAAGGTTATGGTATACTAGGTTATTGAATTCAAAAATACAAAGTGCCATTTTAAAAAATGAAGGTGGTCTTGACAATACTAAAAAGAAAGAAAAATTTCTGACTTTTTTTTATTGCAATGTATAGCCAATCGAAGGCTGATCAACTTTTGTTGAAAATATTTTTTTGTCAGATTATCGCAAGTGCTTGAAAAATTGTGAAGAGTGTTATGTGGCACACCCTGTATACTGTATATATGTGTGTGTGTATATATATATATATATATAATATAATATAATTGTATTACAATATATAAATAATAGTTAAATAATATGCAATATAATATAATACATTAAATATATAAATATAAATAAATAAAATTTTGTGGATGAAGATAATCGATATACATATATATATATATATATATATATATATATATATATATATATAT
>CM052312.1:17225244-17274284 GCA_028455605.1 Lasioglossum malachurum | reverse complement strand
TATATATATATATATATATATATATATATATATATATATATACTTACAACAAAACAAGTCTTACGAATAAACTTCGTTTCTGTTTCTCCGTTAAAACAACATTTTCTCCTACAATTCATAAAACACAAATTCATTTTTCCTGTAATTCTCTTTTCTAGTTTACCCAAATGTTTTTATCAAATAATAGTAATCAATTTATTCTCTAATCAATATATTTTCACTCTAAAATCGAAGAAAAATCATTTATCAGGTGGTAGTAGTCGATTTTATTTTCTGTGTGATCAAAATATATATTTACTCTAAAATCGAAGAAAACAGATTTATCGAGTAACAATAATCAATTTATTTCAAAAAAATGATTTATCAAGTATATCAAGTATATCTTCTGACCCCCAGATTCCCCAGACCTCTTAGTGATACTATCCCATTTAGTTACAAACAATATAAAATTCCATTGCATTTCTCGTATTCATATTATTTGTCATAGAGAGAGAGAGAGAGAGAGGACACTATTAAATCATCAGCTTGATCGCGAACGTTTAAGAAAAATCCCAATAGCACATTATGAAAAACATATCACTTGTTTAGAATTACAAACATAGAAATTGAATACATAGACAAACGAATACCGTAGGCTCGTTGAACGATAAGCTAAATTTAGAATTAGTATACATAAATAGTTACCTTATGCGTTACTGGCCCAGCGAAAAGAGAAACAAAACAATAAAATACTTCTCGTTCACAAATCGTTCCTCACAAATGTGAATAAAATTCTACAGTTGAACAAAGACCACAACAAAAGACTGAAACGACGTCAGATGCCACGCGACATCCACGCGCGTACTCTCGATGAAAAGAGAGGAGAGGAAAACAGGGAAATGTCGACAGGAATGCACATGTAAGTAAATAATACGTCGTCGCTATTCCGGCGCTGTGTTGTCCGAGCGACCTTAGCACTGTACTGAGACAGAGTCTGTGACTGACAATGAGATTTAGCAGCTCTTGCTTGCGATATAAAATATAAACGCAGCTACTGTTCGCGATATAAACGCAGCTCGGCGGGAACAGAACAGTCACTACGTCACTAGTCACAGAAGACGGGAACACTGGAAACCCCAATCATGATTTAGGGAATTCCCCAAGTAATACCAACTCTCGAATCTGCGATTTCTTCGAGTGAAAGTGATACTAGCAGTGCTAGCAACTGATAAGAAATTAATTAGAGAGTATTGTCAGAAGAATTTCTTGGAAATACTTGTAAGACTGGTTTTGTTGTAAGATTATCAGAAACTAAATTGATCAGCAAATATGAATTGATCAGATAATAAATTTATACTATCGAATTTTTATAAATGGATTACTATTACATACTTGAGAAATCATTATTTTTTTAAATTTTAAAGTAAAAATAAATTGATTACTATTTCTTGATAAAAATATTATTTTTCTTCGAGTTTAAAATAAAAATAAATTGATCAGAAAATAAATTGTTTGCTATATTACTTGATAAAAATATCATTTTTCTTTGGTTTTTAAATTAAAAATAAATTGAGTAGAAAATAAATTGATTACTATTACTTGATATTATTATCAATTACATTATTTTCTTGATACCATTATGTCGCTTACGATGGAAACGTAGTTCGGTGGGAACAGAACATGTGATCATGTGATCAGAAAATCTGAGAAACACTGAAAAACCCAATCATGATCTAGGGAATTCCCCAAGTAATACCAACTCTCGAATCTGGGATTTCTTCGAACGAAACCGATACCAGTCTCTGCTGATACCCACTGATACCAGCTGATATGTACTAACAATGCTAGCAGCTGATAAGAATTGACTATACGAAGAGTATAGTCCGTTCATGATCAGAGTGTATAAATAGACAGCAGTATTTAATAATTATTTAGGATTGAATATAATGAAGGATTTAATAATTAAAGGACAATTTCTTGCCAATTTAATAATAAACCAATCTTCCTTGAATCTTGAAAAATAATTCGAGTCGTTTGGTTGAATTTTGAACGATTATTTCTATAGTTTTAAAATAGGTGTCTTAAGATGCCTTTACTCTTGACTCTATAATAAAGTTTTAAAGCTTTTGTTTTATATGTTTTTTATTTGTCATCTGCCTAATTTATTGGTACATCTGGTTGGGGGTAAACGGAAAGTCAGCACGGAACGTGTTAAATGAAATTAATTTTTCAGAACGTACCTTTTGAATTGCAACAAAACAACGGTCCAGCACGGAACAACGAGAGTTTCTTCGATGGAGCTGCGATTCAACTGCACTTTCATAAACCCATGAACAGTCCTGCTCGCGCGGTTGGTTGCCGAGACTGCCACTACATATTGTACATACATGACTGAATGGATCATGGTATCTGATATGAATCATACCGACGGACTATACTCAGTGGTTCTTAACCTTTTTGAAGTCAGGGTACACTTTTGATTATATGAACACCAAAATTAATGATCCAAACAACAAATGGAAACATCCTGCGTAGAAATAAATATATTTTAGAAAATATATTATTAAATATATTTAATATATTTCGCGGAATTCCGCGGAACACTTGCAAAAAGCTCGCGGAACACCGCACCGGTTAAGAACCAGTGGACTATACTTATGTATGTCTGTATAGACGGTTTATATATACTATATATATGAATTATGATCTGTTTCTGGTTCTACTCCACGAAAAATTACGAAAAATTTTGTGAACATTCTACTTAATAGCACGCATGATAGAGAATTATTTTGGAATTTTTGGTTGCAGTATCGATTTTTAAAAAAATCCGCAAGCATACATTTTATATCGAAGTTTTCAGAGTATCTCGCTTATATTGTTATGTTAGTTGTGTCATTCGTAGTGATTATCAATATGCATTTTTTCAGATTTTTCGGATTATGCTAACAGGTTTAAAAAAATTGAAAATCTCCAAAAATGTGAAAGAAATGTATATTTTGTATTGTAGTTTTGGAAATACCAGTTTTAGAAAAATTGGGTAATGAGATATTGTTTCATCCATTGTTGTTAATTTTTTTCAGATTATTCGGATCTTGCTAACAGGTTTAAAAAAAATTTGAAAAAAATGCACATTTCGTATGGAAGTTTTGAAGATACCAGTTTCATAAAAATTGGGTAATGAGATGTTATTGAAACAATTTCACTTGATTTTTTTCAGAATTTTCGAATTTTGTGAACAGGGCTAAAAAAAATTGAAAGTCTCCAAAAATTGTTTTTCCAAATAGAATACACATATACTGTTTGGCAGTTTTTTGAAACGGTAAAAATTTACGCCATGTATGCATAGAACGTAGAATATATATATATTGTCCGAGAGAATTATGAATCTGCTTATCAGTACTGAGAAGTATAGGTATAGTGTTACAAGCAAGCACCAGCAAGCGCAGATTGATTTCGAAGAAACTATATATATATTCTTGGGCTTTGATAGCCTTACTATTTTTGAAATAATGAAATGATTAAGCCAAAATTCCAATTTATAAACATATTATAAAAGATTTATTCTGAAATCTTCGATCTCATAGATTGTCACATACACAATGAATATACAATAAATATACAATATACGAAAATCAACAATAAATATCTTTCTATTATATAAAACTAGCTGCTCGTGGCGGGCGACGCACAGTGGATAATTTCGATGAAATCTAGCTTATACGCAATTTTCTGAGTTATTTTCTCTATGTTAGCAATTTTTGTTTTTGTTTATCAATATTCTTGTGTCCGTGCCACCATCTAGCGGCTCTGCTCGATAATCGGTCGGAACATACAACATACTTTTCTACATTATATGTATATTAGGTAGTTTTGTGGTTTCTGTCGCCCTAACATGCCGAGCGGGTTGCCTTCTGAAGGGAACCGAAAGTTGAGCACGCCGAGCGGGTTGCCTTCTGAAGGGGAACCGAAAATTGAGCGACGCAACGTACCAGTGTGTATTTCTCTCTCTCTTTCTCTCGGTCTCTCACGTTCTATCTCGCTCTCTTCCGCCCTCTCTCGCTCTCTCTCGCTTTCTCGGAGCACTTTATTAAGATTTTTAACAATATGTTGCCGCAGTATTTTACAAATAGGCTAAGAATAGTAGGTGATGAAAATGTGTAATGCAAACAAGGCAAGCGGGGAATATTGCAGTTGAATTTCATAAAACGAGAAATGCCCAAAAAAGTTTATTTTATGAAGGAGTATTAATGTATAATGCACTAGCAGGCGAAATAAAAAAAACGCTGTGAAAGTTTAGATATGTTCAAGAGAATGCTAAAGGAATTCGTTATAACAAATGTATTGTAATATAAATGTAAACCAAAGTAGCTGAGAAAGCTAATAAATAATCAATCAATCAATCAATCAATCTCTCGCTCACTCTAACTCTCCCTCGATCTCTCTCCGCTCTTTCTCGCTGTCTCTCGCTCTCTCTCACTCTCTCTCTCACTCTCTTTCTGAAAAATACACGCGAGAGAGAGAGAGCGAGATAAATATTATGGCACAAAAATGAGCGTAAAATTATATATTAGTAAAATACTAATATTTACAGCTTAATATTGTTCCGCTTGAAATTTTCGATTAAGAATTTTTGATTAAGAAAAACAGAATTCCTATCTTATTCTCGCTCTTAATTATTTTAAATCTATTTAATGAAATGCTAATGCTCTTGGTGTTGGATGAATTAAAGACGTTTTACAATTAGCTACAGTAACAAATATTTTATTGAAAATTTATCTATGAAGTATTGTATTGTATGTATAAAAGTTGAAGTAAAAGTAAACATTGAAATTAAATTTGAATACGTAAACATTCAAACGAATATTAAAATAAACAATGAAATAAACATAGAAATTAACATTAAAATTAACATTAAAATTAACATTAAAATTAACATTAAAATTAACATTGAAATAAACATTGAAATAAACATTGAAATTAACATTATTGAAATAGCATTCAAATAATTATAATTCATGTGTAGTTTGAACATCTTAAAAAGTAATTTTTGTACTTTGGCCATTCTTTCGCAACACACCTTATGTATTCGTATAATAATATTGAAAAACTATGTATATATAAATATATATGTGTATATAAATATTAATAATAATAATATGTATATGTATAGAATAAGATAAAAACGCTATGCATAGAGTACAAGATTAGTTAATAAATTCTTGGTATATGAATTTCTTTTACGATACCCCCCAGAGTTGCGGCCGCTCACGCGCACGCACATATTACTCTACTCTGGTCATCAGACAAGGGGTATTTTTTCCCCTCTGGTGCCGGTTACGGCACTTTCTGGCGGCACTGATTCTGGCCATGCCTACCGTAGACCACGGTGTCCGTGCCGTAGACTGGTCTGGTCATCAGAGAGGGGGTACATCATCTCACAGTGTTTCCCCCAGGGACCTAGGCGTGATCACGTCATGATACTGAGCTATAAAAAGTGCATCAAAACTCTCCGAAATCCTTACGACCGTCCGGTCGCTGAATAGCTCGAGCACGTCGAAGTTGCACCTGCTGTGATCTCGTTCTTCAGGGAGACAGTATACAGCAGCAGCAGCATCAGAGAATTCATTATGGCCCAATCGTCCATAATGATGACCTTGGTAGACTGGGACGCGTACTCCTGTGCGTAGGTTAGCAACTTGAAGAGCACGTCTATGTTGCTCAGTCTGTTCAACGCGATGAACATACTCTTGGCCTCGTTGAAGCTTCGATTGAAATTGCTCACGATGAAGGAGGCGTGTGTTTCGGCGGAGGCTCCGCTGCGAGTTAATTGGCTGGCCTGGTCCCTTTTGAACACTGCGAATTGAACTCTATCTCTGTAGTTTTGAGCTAAGATTGAGAGGATGCTGGTCTTGCCTGTTCCGCTGGGGGCGCCGATTACGATCACTTTGGACGCACCTTTGTCGATTAGATTGTTAGAGATTGTATAGTGTTATTGTATGGTTTCCAACTTGGAGGACACGCCTACTCGGGGAGGAGATTGTTGCGTAGAGAGGCAAGAATATTATTGTAAAATAGTTTTTCTTGATTATATCGTCGGAACTGTTGACTGTGTTGAAAAATGTGTCACACGAAACTTGTAGATCTGGACGGGCTGCGTCCTTTGTGTCCTATTACTTGTTTTTGTAGACCAAACGGTTTTTGAAAAAATTGAGAAAAATGTCAGCGACGTATTAGTTATGTGTCTCGCTCGGCATCCAAGCGACAGGTTACTGAAGCTTCCCTCAATTTTTTTCGAAAACTGTTCGTTTGACAAGAAAAAGTGATACCACATAAAAGACGCAGTCGGTCGAGATCTACAGGTTTCGTCTGACATATTTTTCGACGCGATAAATAGCTTAGAAGATATTCGAGAAAAACGATTTCATGAGCATTAAAGCAACACGTCGCTGACGTTTTTCTCAATTATTTCGAACACCGTTCGTTCTAGGCAAAAAAGTAATAGATCATAAAAGATACAGATTTTGTGTGACGCAATTTTCGACGCGGGTAAATAGTTCAAAAGATACTCGAGAAAAACAATTTTACGATCCCTAATTTAATTATTCTAATTATAAAAATTGTTTATAATAAGAAAAATAAGAATGATCGAAGTGACATAAAGGGTGGAAACCGCTGGTAGTGTAAGAGAGAGAAGCAGGGACCAAAAATAACAGTTATTCTAAAATTTTCCACGATAGAAATCATTAATAAAAAGTTGATTATTATTCATATTTAAGATAATCTACACAAAATATGAAGAAAATACATCGAAGAACAAAACGGTTAAAAAATATCGATTTTTATACTTTTTGGTTACACAAGTAACAGTTATCAATGAGAGAAATTTATTTCGATCGCTCATAACAGTTATCGTTGGGAGAAATTTATTTCGGTTAGTCATAAGAATTATCGATGAGAGAAATTTATTTCGATCACTCATAACATTTATCGATCATCGAATTTCTTTTCACTTGTTCATAATAATTATTGACGAGAGAAATTTATTTCGGTTACTTATTTAATTATTGAGTTGTCTACTCTTTTTCGGATGGAGCAAGCCTGTGAAATTCATTGAGAAGGTTTCGTACAACAAGACGAATTAACAGACCATAAGAATAACACAAAATCTGTTTGTTGACTGTCTTTGTACACTGACGACTCTGTTCTACTCGTACATGGATGTAGAACTGTTTTATGAATATAAACAATTTATGAAATAATTGATTGTGTGTGTGTGTCTACCATTTGAAAGTTGTACTATTTAATAATAACTATTATTTTCCTTCATCAATAATGAAGTCTGTCGAGTTATCGTTATCTAGAATTAATTTTTCTTTAGTTATCGTAATATTGAATTCTTTTATCGTTTATCTCTTACAGTGTAGAGTAATTTTAACATTTGAATTTACTTTTAACTGTAATATTTTATTTGAATTTTAATAATTTAATTTTAACGAATTAAAATTTAATGAATTGTAGATACCATATACCGGGTATTTCACCTAACTTGACCACCTTGAATATCTTTGTTGTTTTTAAAGATACGTCAAATGTCTGAAGGACGAAGTTGAATGTCTTAGTACGACAGCAATGGTGTTTTAGAGTTATTTAAATTGAAATATGTCCGGAACTACGAACTTTTCGGCATACATAGGTTAGTACTTTTTTATAACGAATGTCCAGCTGCGTCGATTGATGTATTAAAAAATACTTCATTCCATTTAAAAAAATGAAGTTGACCTTTATTTCTCCTTGACGTCTCTACCTATAAAAAAATTAATGACATCAGATTACGAGCGCCTCGATATCAAGTAAGTTTGGTCTAATGCATTTTCTTCTATCTTCAGAAGCAAGCGAGTTATTCAGGTGACCTGTTTATAGTGCCCCACCCTGTATTAGGGATGTCGAGTTTTAATCGATTATTTAAAAAATGGATTATTTTCATAAAATAAATCGATTTTTATAATCGATTATAAAATTGTAAAAATAATCGATTTTTATGGCAAATTGTATGACTGTACGTGGAGACCGTGGTGTGTTTACTGTGGAGACTGTATAAAGAGATCCAACTAGCATCAAAAGTAACGATATAAATGTTCCTAAAACGCGACAATTCTACAGCGCATAATGATTCTAACGGAACTCGTTCATTGGCTAATTCCCTACTCGTACTCGGCCGACCACGAGACCATTGGCTGACTGTTATGGAACTCAATAGAAATAGGTTATCCAGCAAAAAATTAGCAAATATCATGTTCTTAAATTCATTGCCTTTCGAAGATTGGCTGTTATAAAATAATTAAAAAATATTATTACATTTGTCATATAATATGCATATACAAAATATATATATGTAAAAAGATCATTACTACTATTTATGTATACTGCGGATCTTTATGCAAAATAAGAATTTTCTACGCGGATTGCAAGAAATAGAAACTAAATTAAATGTTACTTGTTCCCGTTATGATCTTATAATAGAGGAGAAATTATATATTGATATCTTCAATTTTTTTTTAATTTTTCAACTTCTTCGATTTTCATACACTCAATTCTGCTATAAATGCATAAAGATCCGCAGTCTAATAATTATTATTACTTTAATTCTTTAATAAAAGAGTCCAACAAAATTTTTATCTTCGTTTTTTTAAAATCATTTTTAGACATTCCTAAAAAAAGGTTGTGCACCGCACACGGGCGCTTCATCGAAGGGGCGCCAAAACATGAACGGGAAGGGCGCCCGTCGCTGTCAGTGCGGCACAAAGCCTAATTAGCAGAACTAACAAATGTTACAGTGCAACGAAGAAGTTTATATGTGCTTTCTTTAATTTATATATAAATTCTAGATTCTAGAAGCCTCTCGAAAGTAGTTTGTGGGCGGCGACGCGGAGCAGCCATGGATGGAGAGCGCGGAAAAAGCCGAATTGAACTTAACAACCCGGTTGTTGATTTCTTGTTAAGCGCGATTCAGCTTGTCGCTCCGCGTTTTGTTTTTCTTTTCCTCCTCGAATGTTCTATATATGTTGTGTTCGGTCTCAAACAGATCAAACGTGAGATTTATATTTATTTAGACACGTTCGGTTGCAATAGCTCGAAACTCTCGACGCGACGCGACGGTCCCAGAATGATTTGGGTGTCATCGGACTCCTCGTGAACGAACTCATTGACAGGGCAATCTTATACAAACAAACAGTTTAGTTCCCCATCGTTCTCCCATCAACAGATATTCTTACTAACAAAAAAAAAGTCATTCATTGTATTTTACCACGTTTTTATTAGCTCGCTTTCTTGTTTGTCTGTTTGTTCGGTACCAATCTTGCAATTGATTTTAAACTAACTTTCCGATGAGCTGGAGACTTGAAATTTTAAACATAGCTCAGAACTGGATGACAATGCAATATTGCAAAAAAAATTTTTTTAAGAAACCGTGCGTTTACGAGATAGTAATTAGGAAATCGTAGTAACTGGACCGGGATTCGAACGCGAGCCTCAGTAAATATGTTCGGTAAAGGTAGTACGTCATCGATTCAGAAATAGCCAATCCGCGCGACAAAGCGTTTCCCATTCCGCTACGCGTTCCCACTCCGACTAATCCCCACTCCACGGACCCACTTCGCACCGCTGGAGCTCAATGTGCGTTCAAGCTCTGTGCGGTGTATACATAGTTACTACGTATTATTATACTACAATAATGTTTGTTTACCAAGCGAAAGAACAGTTACACCGAGATTCGCCGTCAAACCTTTATCTTTGACATTTTACCACGGCGTTTGTTTATATAGGACGCGGTCGCAATACCGCCTGAAATTTACTGCATGTCTCTATTGTAATCTCACACATCACGATGTTTAAAATCGATTGAAAAATTTCACACACACACAAGACTAAACAGCAGAAAATAATTATTTAAATAAAAATAAATTTTTTAAAAATACCACGTTTTTAAAACGGACTATAAAAAGTATAAAATATAAATTAAATAGAAATAAATTTTTAAAAACGGACTAAAAACTATAAAATAATTTTTCCTAGCCCCATACAGGTTCCTAACCGTATACAGATTGTGAATTTTTAATAGCTATGAAAATACTTGTAAGATTAAAAACGAAAAACGTGGGGCGCATGCAATAGATAATTATAAATAGTTCACCTAAGTCACTAATGATAATGCTGCAAATGATATGAACTGTTGTGTGAGTTTTCTCAACGGCAGCTACTCTCTACACTCCTTACTATTATCTTGCGCCCCACGTTTTTCGTTTTAAATCTTGCAAGTATTTTCATAGCTATTAAAAATTCACAATCTGTATAGGGTTAGGAAAAGTTATTTTATACTTTTTAGTCCGCGTTTTTAAAATTTATTTCTATTTAATTTATATATTTTATACTTTTTAGTCCGTTTTAAAAACGTGGTATTTTTAAAAAAATTATTTTTATTTAAATTATTGTCATGCTCGGAAAAGGGCGCTAAATTTCTTTTTCACACGGGTGCCTCTTACCCACGCGGCGGCCTTGTATATAACGCAATAATGTTTGAATTACTTTAAAATTCCGATACATTTGTAGAATATTACGTAGTAATTACTTTCATTTTTTCTACATCTATAAACTATCGATTATATTGTAAAACAATTATTACAATGGTTATAATATGCAAAATAAGAATGGAATAAGAGAATTATATTATATGTATAATAGTATTGTAAGGTGTAGGATAAAGACGGGGATGCATGTATGTGGGTATGTGTATATTAGGGTGGACCTTAGTTGCTCTTGTGCAAAATTTTTTTTTAAATTCATTTGATGCGACCTTTGCAATCTGTTCTACTCGGTAAAAAACTAATTCCCTCCTTTCAAGTCGATCGGACAAAGGGAAGACGTGTCGCAACGAGTTTGTTTATGCAAACAATTTTAATTTTGCGAAAAATGAAAAAGTACACATTTTTTCAATCCCACTGGTCATTAAACACTATTTTAATGTAATATTCTTATTATATCAAAGCAAACATTAAATTGTTTAATGAATTTGTTTAAGCAAAATTTTTAATATTTATTTTTTAAATATAAAATTTGATCTCACATTAATATAAGGAAAAGTAGAAAAAGACAGTTAAATACTTATAATTAAATATTTTATTTATAGGCCTAATTATAATAAGAGTATAAATAATTTTAAAAAATCTGTACTTAATGTTGTTTTATCAATTTTTGGGTATTTTTCCCTATAATCGGTTACAATTTGTAATATGAATTGTTTTTCTTCTTCGTTTTTGCATAACGTTAAATTATAATCTTTCATTAATTTTACTGCTCTTTCTGCAACGTCATTCACAACTTCTAATTTTGTTATAATACCTATCGCTTCGATATAATTATTATTAGTTTCCCATAGTGCTGGATCAATTAAAAGAAAATCTGAATTTATATTGAACCGTTTGAAAAAATTATTTGATTCAGATGATACGAAATGTCGTATTTCCAAATTCGCAAGATTTTTATCTCTTATAATTATTATTATTGTTTACATTTTGTAGTGCTTGCACCATCGATCGTTTTGTTTCTACTGAAACTATTTTATCAAAAAACGATAGCGCCGCATTCTCCGGTGACAAGTACCATAAATGGTTCACAATTTTTTTTAATGCCACATCGCTTATTTCTTCGTTAACATTTTTGTAATGAATTATATTTTTGATGAATTCTAGATCTACACGTGGCGCCATAGCAGCCATTGGGGTCAAAATCCACGGCTCAATATAAATGTTAATTAGAAATACACATGTATCTCTAATGCTACTATACTCTTCCTGGTTGAGAGGAAATTCGTTTCGAAAAATAAATATTTTTAAAGTGTATATTATTTTAGCCATCCACCTCGCATGGTGAAATGCGCCAGGCATTTTGAATGAAATGCCACCCAAAGGAATCCCCCCAAGAAAAATTATTGCTAATTCTAAAAGTTCTTTGTAGTCATCTCTTGGGTGACTCATTTTTGTGTAATTTTTAAAAATTTCGATTTTTTTTTGTATATCATTAATATGTTTCAGAACGTAATCGTCGTGCGTTCCCGGGATGTAATTATTTTTATTAATTGCAGGCCAACTATTTTGAAATTTTTTATAAAGTTGAATATTCGGGCCTGTTGTTTTCGGCATTTTTAATTCAAAGACCCCACGCAACACAATTTCGTATATGTGATGGCGACAAGGAAAATACAAAAGATCTCTTTCAATTCTTTGTTCTAGCAACACACATGCGCCCTGTAATCGTCCCGTATTTGACGAAGTCGTGTCACAGCATAAAGCTTCTACGTGGTCCGTTAAATTCCATTCTTCTAAGGTTGCAAATATCGCCAAGGCCTGATCGCTTCCACTACTGGAAGGAATCGTAGGTATCCCCAATAATTTTCGTACACCGTTGCACGAAATTACCACTGGAAGTCGCTCCACAGTTTTCTTGTCCAAAGTAGGCAACATCGCGCCATCCCAATGTACAGTTATCCCCCTGAGATTAATTTCTCCGAACATTTTCCGCAGATGTTTGGCGTGATCTGCGCGAAAATTATGGCGAAATCGCCGAAGAGAAGTGCGATTAATAATTAATTCATTTGTATTGTGACCTAAGCTCTCTGCTGTTGCCATAATAATACGAACAGCATCGCGATCGCTGATTTTGCACGCATCTAAAGCTGCAACTAACTTTGAAGAAAATAATTGGACTTTTCCTCTTCTCCTTTTTCGGTCACTCGGCCCAGGTATATTCGAATCACCTTCAACTTCTGAGTCACTGGATACCTGCAACCCCTCAGGAACATTCCCAATGCTCGAATCTAACGGAAAATCTCCAATGCCCGAACCTAACGGTACATTCATTGTCATTTCGTCGCTGGATGACGACGAAGATTGTAGCTGCACTGTTTCTGTAATGTAAAAATAAATATACTGAATTTATTTCTAAAACGTTAGAAATATACTTAAAAGAGTTAAATTTTAAAATTATATGTTACCTTGTACAAGTGATTGTTGACCTTGTTCTTGTAGTGTTTTAGTCCGTTCTTCTCGAAGAGTTTTCCGCTTTTCTTTTTCTGCTAAAGCACGATCACTGGCACCCATTAGTCCAACTCGCCCTTTTTCCCTCTGTTTCAATAGAAATAATTTATCTTCTTCGATTTTTATCATTTCTAAAGCATTCGCATGGGCGATGTCAAATAAATCGTCCAACGAATCTTTGAATTCTTGTTCCCGCTGTATTTGGATTGCAGTTCGACGATTGACAGATTTATATAATGTTCTCCATTTCTGATAAAGAGACTTCAACTTGTCAATGCTATCCGACGTCTTCTTCACTGGTATTCGTGCTTTCTCCCAAAATATTTCAGTTTCTTTTATAACTAGAGTAGCACTTGTTTTAAGGTCCAGCTTTACTTTTCTCATATTATAGAAAAGAACTCGTAACACTTGTCCGTTACTCGGCAATTTTGCACCAACAATTTGTTGTTCGTAGTAGTCCAATATAAACAATTTATTACTACTTCTTGTCTCCATTTTTGCTCAATGTCACACTAACAAATTTCGATACTTCGTGATGCGAATACCTCGAACTCTCGACGTAAAATGAGGTTTCTTTTACTAAGGGACTAAGGGACTAGGAAGCAGGTATAAAACTGCAAATAGAAGGATAGCTCTTTGGAAGGGGTACTGGTTATACCGTTGGCAGCTGCAGCGGCCAGAGCCGAGCGGTTCCCGAGCGTAGACAATACAACGACGCGACCGTTTGGCGCACTCATAGCTCTACTCCGTAATGTAATAAACCAAAATATTGACAATATTGTTGAAACTTTCAAGTAAAATTTCTTATTATACAACCAAAAGATGATATTTTTATGTTATAACAGTAACTCTTATCATTAAAACATAAAATTTGAGTTGCATGTAAAATTAAAGGGAAATTACTGAAATTTTCAAACTTCAAACCGATTGCGACACCCTTTCCTGTTGTCCAATTGAGTTCTTCTTTTGCAGAACTTATTTTTTTTTGGATCTGGAACAGATCTAGGGGGTCGCATAAAAAAAATCAGATGGTCGAAAAATAAGGTCCACCCTAGTGTATATACATATATGCGTGAGTGACCGTTGGCTCTCGCGAATGTCCGTTGGCAAATTGACGATCGACCAAAGCGCTGAAGAATGCATGTGTGCGTATGTGTGTGTGAATGTCCGTTAAACAAATGATTGTAGAAAAAAGGCGATCGGCCAAGGCGTCGTAGTCAACGCCGTACGGAGAGCGCCCCAGTCTTTTGCGGAACAGCCTATTGAAAGGTCGAAATAAATTGTTAAAATCCTTCTTGAGCATTTACTCTCTTACAAAGGCAGTTACAGAATGGGTGATGTCAGCATTCTACCATATCATTCTTCTACTTGTCGAGTACATATCTCGTCGGTGGTAGAACTTTTAGCGTTGTGGTATATCAGATATCACTGTAGGTTTCGCTGAATAGCACAGGGGCTGGCAGTCTTTAATAGTATCTCGTCAGCGCTCCGATATTCGTAGGCCAGGTATGATCAATTCGTAGCTCGATCGGAGGCATTCTCAAGAAATGTTATTATTTAATAGTTAATATCATTTAATTGCATCTCGTCGGTGGTTGAAGCTAGTTCTGATCCATGCCACAGATTTAATAACAGTATAGTGGGCTCTGTTTCCTGCTAAAGATGATGTATGTAAAAGAGATTAAAATTTTAATCATGATTGATTGATCATTGATTAAAAAATTTATTAAAAAAGGAAACATCGAAAAATCGACGATTGATTCAATCGATTGATGAAGTTAATCGTGAATCGTTGATTAAAATTTTTCCCAACTCTGGTATTGGACTACTCGTCCGACATAAACAAACGGAAAATGTTTTTTCACTACATGAAACGTGTAATTTTAGGACAACGCTGTCGACCCTTATTTCAGAATGTCTAAAGAATATTCAGCAAGTTTATGGGTCCGAGATAACAAACAATTCAAACCTTACAGCTGTTTGTACCCAGCTAGCACTCGGATGTCCGACGAATGTCCAAAGTACGTCCGTATCGCACCTCTGTTTGTCCCACGGACGTCCGATTTATAAGTCCCATTTAGAAAGTGGGACGTACGTAGGACGCGTCCCGTTCGGACCTATCTGGGACATCCCTCGGACGTACGTGAAAATTATCTGGAACGTACGGACGTTATTCGGACGTCCTTTGTACGTATCTGGGACATAAGGATGTTATTTGGACGTACGGCTGGACATATTCTGAACGATAACAGGGCATTTATATAGGATATGGTTTCTGCATATTAAAAACTACTGAACAATATTCTATGTATGTATAAGGATAAAAAGTGAAACAAAATTTCACATTTATTATTCCTATTCATTATTATAAGGACATAGTACAATACAATTGTATATTGTATATATATACGTACAATACAAATATATATTTATTTAAACATACAAAAATTTTATACCTATAAATATATATACATTTATAATTAACTATAATATAATATATCTATAACTAAATCTCTATATATATCGTAGAAACGTAGAAAGAAACGTGAAAGCTGAAAGTAAAATGCTGGGGTTTTGCCATTAGACGCAGCGTTTCTTCGGGAAGGTTTTGGAGAAATCCGCATTCGAAAAAATCCATTCGTTGAAAAGTTGTGACGTCATTAGTGCGCCCACTCTGGGCCGTCAGCGAGGACAACCCGTCTGGAGGGCCTGGTTGCGAGAGCGTGCAGTAGGCACGCCACGAGCAGCTAGAACAATATAATATTTATAAATATAAAATAAAATATACAGGGTGTCTCAAAATTCCTTCAACAGCCGGAAATGGGAGGTTCCTGAGATTATTTGAAGCAACAGGAACCTCCCATTTCCGGCTGTTGAAGCAATTTTGGGACAGCCTGTATAACTAAAAGTAAAATAAAAATATATATATAATACTTAATGAGACCCTCTTTTTTTTATTTTTATTTTTTAAAGTATGGGGTGTAAAATACTTTATGTACGTGCCTCGGGATCATCGCAACCCTGGGGTGTGTGGGAGTCCTCCAGCTGTGCCATGCCCTAGGTGAACTTGTGCATAGGGTGCAAGACACAGGATTCACGGGATATACGCCACTAAACTTCACCCTACACTGCTATTCCGGGATCTGGTGGGAGGAAACTGGCCGGGACTGTCCATGAGACCCTTGGTGATAAAAAAATTGCCATGCCACATTATTAAAAAACTTTGGTTACTACTTTGGTTACTACTTTGGTTCGTTCCGCAGCCCTCCTAAGCCATTTCTGCATGCACACTTCGGTTTCGTTTACCGAGGTAGATACTTTTGATATCTTTGCTGCGTCGAAAATTAAAATTTCAATTCAATAATATATATTGTATACAATACCAAATATCAAAAATAACAAAATGCACGTGAATAATTACCAATTATTACTGTGGCTAATTTTGTAGCCTCAAATCGTTTTTTGCCCTTCTTCCCAAGCCAGCTAAATTCCATGGCCAATTTATTGGTCATAAGGGATCCTAATGTACGCTTTATAAAACTGGCGCAATTGGCTCCACCAATACTCGCTAACTCAAAGGCCTGCAAATTAATAATTTATTTACAATCTAGTGAGAACTCTTGTGGTGAGAAGCTGGTATGGTGAAGGTTCTATTTAATTACCACATTTTTTGCATTCTCCCCATCTCGCAAAAATGCATCCAATTCGTCGAATTCTTCTTGCGAGTTGACGGGACAGGGAATATGCAGAAAAACTGATGAGTTCTGTTGATCTGTTGAGGAGCATTGTTGAGGAATCTTTTCAAGAATCCTCAAGATCTTTTTCACGCGAGTGGAAACATCGACCAGGAGGCTTTGTAGGAGATGCTGCTGTGCAATTATCGTTTTAAGATACCGATGGGTTTGCCCCTCTTCTGAAAATTTAGATTTTTAGGTACGTGTCTACGCTAATACGTACTTCCATATTTAAATTCGTTTAGATACAGTGAAACGAATTAATATTCGGACTCTCTAAAAAAGACGCTAATTTTTTAAATATTTTACTATACGATTTGAACGTATTTTTTAAATCTTCAATATAGGCCCACACAAAAAAAGTTGTAAAATGCAACTTTTAGTATTTTTTCTACAATTCCGATCAATTGTAATGTTTAAAAAAATTTTTTTCACGTCCTGTAGTAAATTAATTGCTCTAGCTTCCCAAAAAAGTTCACATTGTATAGTACGATAATAAAAAAGTTATCGTTTTTTTTAAAGCGTCCTAATATTAATCCAAGTCACTGTAGTTTTATTAACTTACCAATAATTGTATAATTTGTAGAAACCTGGTCGCATTCATCTATTTGGTCCACTATTCTGCTGCATGTACCTGAAAACAATAATCACGGTTTATACACCGATATAATAATTATTTATGGGAAGAAATTAAGCAATTAGCATAAAATCTTTTATTTACGTACCTAGCTCGTTGCGTCGTTTCATCGTCGGAGGCGTGTACAACACCTGAACCGATTCTGTTGTGCTGCTTGTACCTGAAAACAATAATCATGGTTTATACACACCGATATAATAATAATTTATGGGAAGAAAAATTAAGGAATTAGCATAAAATCTTTTACTTACGTACCTAGCTCGTTGTGATGTGTTAGCGCCGGAGGCGTAGGCAACAGCTGATCGAAATCAGTCTGATGCACTGTCGTGCTGCTTGCATCTGAAAACAATAATCATGGTTTATATACCGCTCTAATAATTATTTACGGAAATAAATTAAGCAATTAGCATAAAATAGGATAAAATCTTTTATTTACGTTCCTAGCTCGTTGCGATGTTTTAACGCTGGAGGCGTAGGCAGCATCGATTCCGACTCTTCATCGGTATCACTGATCATTATGATCATATGTACAATTTTGCGTTTCCTTTTTGGACTAAGTTCAACTTCTGATTGTAGATCAGAAGTTTCCTCAGCCACTTTCGCCTTGGCCCTTGCTTTTGCATAATCATCTAAAAGCATTTTTAAATTATACATATGTAATTATTTTAGTTTCATCATATTATAAAATCTTGAACTCACCAAAAGTGCCGTTCTTAAAATGTTTAATGGCGTGTTTTGGCCAACATTTGTTCACGCCCTCGCATGCTCTGATGGCCTTCATCATTCCGCTCTTGGGTAACAAGGGCCAATGGCAATAATCTCCTATTACCCACGAAGAGGGCACTGCCTCCACCGTACAATCTTGTAGAAATTCGACAATCGTCCACGATTTCATTGTTTCGCAGGTTCTGCAAATATTTATATTGTATTAATGTATAAAAAAATATGTTTGCACTTTATGCCGCGGGGTTTTCGTTCATCATTGTATGCCGCGGGATTCATCACACACACTTTAAATCAAAATAACTTTTTATGAATGGAACCAACGACGTCAATTTCTCTGTAATGCTAGAAGGATTAGTTTAGTAAATGACGTCTTAAATATGTTGAAAAAATACATTTTATCGGAATTGTGACACACCATAGTAAAAATTGATTTTTACAACTTTTTCAGCTGGGCCAATACCGAAAATTTAAAAGATGTGTTTTGTAAACTCGTATAAATTATATAAATTCTGAAAATTTCATTGAAATTGGTTGATTGGTTCACGAATTATGAACGATCAAAAGTGGTAAAGATTGCAATTTTTCATGATTTTCGGTCAGTGAGTACTATTTTTACTACTTTTGATCGTTTATAATTAGCAAACTAATTAACCAATTTCAATGAAATTTTCAGAATGCATATAATAGCCTTAAAGAGAAATTGAAGTCGTTTGGTCCATTCATAAAAAAGATATTCTAATTTAAGGTGCGTGTGACCAATTATGTGCGTAACTATGTAAAATAATACATATGTTACGAGCCAGGGCCGCGAGTAGCAACGAGTGGCCGGCGAAGGGTTGTCACCCTCGGTATATGAGATCAGCTTGTTAGTAAGGTGCGCGGACGAACCCAATGCGAAATTGGGGAGCCGCTAGGATTGAAGACAGCGAGGACGAACCTGATGCGAAATCAGGGAGCCTCTAGGATTGTAGTCAAACGCAGACGAACCTGATGCGAAATCAGGGAGCTGCTAAGAATGGTGAAACTTCGTGAACGAACCCAATGCGAAATTGGGGAGTCACTAGGAAAGACGCGCAGACGAACCCAATGCGAAATCGGGGAGCTGCTAGGAGGTTGTAGAACAGCGCGGACGAACCCAATGCGAAATTGGGGAGCCGCTGGGAGGTTGGATAAGAGCACAGACGAACCTGATACTAAATCAGGGAGCCGCTAGGATGGTATAGGTTTCGTGGACGAACCCAATGTGAAATCGGGGAGCCACTAGGTAGGAAAAATCTCTGGTTGGACAATTGGTAAAGCGCGAACGAACCTGATGCGAAATCAGGGAGTCGCTAGGATAATTAGTAGGCCTCGTAACTAATATAATTTGATTGATACAACCCGAGCGGTTAGGTTGTATCGTGTGGGAACGTTCAATTACTATAATTAGGATAGTTGACAATGATAATGGGTTAAATAAACTTTCGCTGTAATTATCAAAGAATACACAAGTATATTCTAATTGTAATTGTCTGTAATACAATTGTAATTGTCGCGAATGAAGTTAACTAGTGAAATAAAAGAAAGAAAGAAAAGAAGAATTGGAATAGGTTTTGATAGTTATCTAACTATCTGCCCAGATAGACGCACTGGCAAATGCGGGGGTCTCGAGTCAAGTACAAAAGAAATGCCTAATAGATTTTATACCGAACACGCGGAATCTATATGGTTAACGTTGTATCGAAGGGGAACTTTAGCCCGATCTAACTGGAAATTGACTCTAGAGAATACAGCACGACGTGACACGATTCATGACTACGAAGGTACTAGCCCCCGAGAGCGAGAATCTAAGGGTTTATATACCCCTACAAATGAATGAAATTCTCTGTTCTTAATCTAATCATGCTTAGGGCTTAGGGCCAGACTAATAACTCTAGTTTTTTGTCACTCGCAATTAAATCGGGCCAGAGCTCGGTCCTCGTTAAAAGGTTCAACTGTGATATGAAAGGTTATCTAGCTTCCTGCCAGAGACGATATAGAAGAGATTCCTGTGAGAAGATGAACGGAATATATTCTCTATCCGTAACAGTTTCTAAATTGTTATAGTGCGTAAAAAGACAAATTCAACGATATATAAACATATATGCTGATCATATACTGCAGTGGAGAAAAGCAAGTTACAAAATTAAAAAATTTTCAAAGTCAACTTGTCGCCATTTCCCGTTATACGATCAATTTCAAATTTTGCACAGATTATTTTTTTGTCCAGTAGCACCATTCTAGGGGTTGTGCCACAAAAAATTCGATAGTCGAAAAATAAGGTCCACCCTAATGTATAGCTATTCTCCATAACTTTCCTCCGTGTAGTTTTTCTCGTTTTTTAAATAATATTATATAAGGCATTTATTTTGCTCAAGAATTAATCTCATCGATAAATAAAGATAAGTATACGTTAATCTTAATATTGTATCCTATATAATATTTTTTGCAATTGGAATTGTGATTTTAATTATGTTTGTTTCTCCTTCGAATATAGGAGCGCAGAGACCAGCTGTAACGGAATTTTCAAGTACCTCGAAACCACGATCAAAATCACAAAGGACAATGTAGAAAAAACAGATAAGTTTGTGGTTACATTAATATTTTATTCTGTACTTCGCAATCATAACTTTAACTGCGTTCCTTTTTTTTTAATTACAGAAAGTGGCAAAAAACGACAGGGCGAACTGCATCAATCCTTTAAGTTCAAAATAAATGTAGACAATTAAAAAATGTTTTTGGTTAAATTTTTCATTAAAACCCGAAGCAATAAGTATTTACTGAAAACAAATTATTAGGTGTGGGATTCGATTCGGGGCCAGAAGATTTCCAGCCGTATAGTTGTTTTATTAACGAGTATGCAATCTCTAAAAAATTATAAAAAAAATTAAGAACAATTGCTTCTATAATGTCTAAGTACTGAATTTTTATGAAACCGGTGTCTCTAGAACTTCAATACAAAACATGCATTTTCTTCGGATGTTTGGAGGTTTTCAATTTTTTAAAACATGTTTCCATAATTCGAAAAACCTGGTAAAACTACGCATTAATAATCACGATGAGACACAACTAACGTAATGATATAAACATGGTCAACTGAAGACTTTGATATAAAATCGGTAGTTTTGTTTTCAGATTCGTTTAAAAATCGATTTGGCAAGCATAAATTTTGAAAAAAATCGCAGTCGTGTATGCTATTGGGTAGAATATTCATGAATTTTATCATAATTTTCTTTACTCTAATGGTTCAAACCCCAGCTTTCTACGTTTAGCCGTTCTCAATTGATGCCGTCACAAACATACATAGAGACAGACAGACGGACACGATTTTATTATACATATACATATAGAGATAGAGATAGAGATAAAATGTGAGAACCTTCTTTTTGGAAATACTGGGTGGGTGTGTGAACTGGTTTACGTTGCCACGGAGCGCGCAAGACTGCGGAAAATTCAATGCAGTATTAGCAATAGTTTTTCGCAAATATCTCGAAAACCAAGAGCGAGCACCGGATAGTTGTAATGACAAAATTTGTTCAGAATGTTGTCCTCGATAACATATGTCAAGGTCAAGGCACCGACACTAAGCCCCAATTCGGCGAGACCAGTAACCCAGTAACAGTAAGTTATGGAAGACAATAGGTATAGGAATAGAATTTACTGAAAATCAACATATTTATTAAATGTACAGCTATTAGCTCGATATTATCCTCTATTCATAAGGCACTAGAAGTTCTTACAAATAGAGGATAATACCGATTTCCCAGGTCTCACCACGAGGAGGTTGCTGCACAAGAGACCCGAAAGGGAGTCAGAACGAATGCAATATTCCTTCTGGCTCCCTTTCTTACAACGACGGACTTATACTAAATTACGCAAGTATGTCGAGTAATTATCGCGGAGCAAAAGCTGTGAATCGGAGAAGAAGTCTACGATCCACGGGAAGCAAAATGCAAATCAGGCAGAAGGCTCTGATTCTTACAAAGTGAGAAACAAGAGCGAACCAGAGCATTAGGCTTTGGTTCGAAGAGGACGCGATGTGTACAATGCTTGCTGCCCAATACCGGCCAGAGCCGATACCCGACGTGTCCTCACCGAGAGAAATGGCCATGAGAAGTGTTCAAACGATATCCCATTTCTCCACCTGTCACCAAACAACACAAGTTGAGGTGAACATAGAATGACGAATAGAGAGGACACTGTAGCATGGCTACACGAGTGAACAGGTCTCAATAAACCATCCCTCTCAATGTATCGACGCCGAATACCGGCTCCACAGCGGAAGGCTGTGTCGGAATCAAGAAAACGAGCACAGTGAAGTTACGACAATAATTACTCGACATACCATATTTACAACGACGATATACAATCTCAATAACTAACGCACGCAAGCCGAGCAATTATTGTGGACCAAAAGACTAAATCGCAAAAGAGGTAAGAATCAAAGCAGAAGGCTTTGATTCGCAAAGAAGAAACATGAGCCTGAGCAGAAGGCTCTGGTTCGGGGGTGACGCTAAGACAATAATTGCTCGGGAAATAAAACTAACTTAAGAACCCGCCGCAGTCCCCTTGGTGTATTCTGGCTGTACAATAGTTATAGAGCCATAGCTCGTCGATCTCGAATCGGTGGTGGTTTCGGACACCGTCGGTGGTGGTCGGTCACCGCCGCCGCGATTTTCAAATGTTTGTTAGCCGTGCATCCGCACGACGGGCGATTCGGCCTTCTTCTTGTTCTGGCATCCAACGTGGAAGCACGTGTATAAAGTCTGGTTAAGCACGTGTAGATGTCGACTACGACGACGCATTCATACGTGAGGGAAAAACGAACGAGCCCACAATTTTATACACTGGCTAAAACAGACTAATTAATAGTTAGACATAACAATACATAACCCCGCACACGACTGCGAATACAATCAGCTCACAAGAGCAATTATAATTCTGCACATGAGTGCGAAAACAACAAGAGAACCAGTTCATGAGAGCAATTGTAACCCCACACGTGAGTGCGGATATAATCAGTTCACAAGAGCAATTATAACCCCGCACACAAGTGCGGATTTGACCAGCACATAAGTGATTACCTAACTTTGCACAAAAATGCAAATACAACCAACTCACGAGAGCTATGCTAAGCCTGCACATGAGTGCGGCCTATAGGCGATTCGGGTAGCCGTATACGCTACTCCCCGTATCCACTCACGGTCCCATCCGTGAGTGAGCCCCTGAGGGACCTCCGATCGGAGGAATACCAATTTTAATCAAGAAATATAAATTTGAAGAAGACTCAATATCGAAAATTTCAATGGAAATTTCAATTAGCATATTAGAGGTAATAATTGATGGTATTCGTTGAATGAACAGTTGTAGGACAGGTTTGTTGAAGGTGGGAAAGTGTAGACAAAGGAAGTATTGAAAAATATTAATAGTAATAAAACTTACCGTTGTTCGTTGAATGAACAGTTGTAGGACAAAACAGGATTGTTGAAGGTAGGCCAGGATAGGTCAGGATAGGTGTAGATGACCTCTGGTCCATCCTCTGGTCCATCCTCTGGTCCACCTCTGGTAAGTCCCTCGTCCTTCTGGTCCTCGTGGTCCCGGAGCCCGACCGTTCGCGCCGGCCGGGCCCCCCGCCCCGATTGACTGACTGACGCACAGTGGGTTGAAACGCGAAAAACGCGGACAAAAATCATTTTTCTGACTAAACGAAAAATGTAAAATTGTATTATGAACTTGTTAGTAGATAAATGAGGCACCATTTTCTGCATTTCATTTTCCAAAATTCCATATCTATATCCCACAATTAAATGCTGAAGTTCCATAAAAATTCATAAGCTTAGCTTCTCCTCAATTTTTTAGAATATCGTTTCATTTAGTACGTTATAACTTAATAGAAGTATGAGTAAGGATTTTTTGCATGTACTTAACTGAGAGCGTGTTTCAAGACGAAAATAATAAGCATGGATTTTATTTGCTTTTGTTGTATATAGCATCTATAAACATTGATGAAACAAAAAGTAATTTTCAAGCCTTTTTTCCATTTAAATTGAGTTATAAACCGATCGGTGTCTATTGGTGCATTAAAAATTTATACACGTTATTGGTAGACATGTGTACAATGAAACTAACTAAACTACAATGAAAAGGTTTTAGGCACAGATAGGTGCAGATGTGTGTACTGTCTCACAAAAACGATGACGCGAGAGAATGCACGATTGCGCCGGTCAGGTAGTCAGTATGGTGTCTTTTGGCATTCAAAGAGGAAAACCGTATTCAAAAGAAAACCAACCAAATTTTGTAATAATTTTAAAACTTTTCCAACAATTTTGAATTTCATCTTCTCAATGTTGCTATAAATGCATAAAGATCCGCAGTCTGATAATAAGGCAATAATGGGCAAAGAATGCCTGGTATTGTGGTATTGTTGTTGGAACGCCGCCGATTGGCAATTGTTTAGAGACGGAAAGAGCGAGAAGGAAAAGAGATTGATGATTTGTTTTTTGATTTTCGATTGTTATGGACCAACCACCATATGAATGTTTCTCATTCTTATTTCACACGTTGTATTGAAGAGGATACCATATATCAAATTTTATGAAACCAAATACAGCAAATTTTATTTTAAATAATAAATAATTAAATAATAAATAAACGTGTGATTTTAATTGCAAATAATAACTAAACTTTTTATTTAAATAAATTATTCTTATTTTCAAATAAAAGATTGTTTATTATTTGGTTTGAGGTGGAAATCAAATACATAGTTTTTGGTCTTCTCTTATTTCTTGTATTTTGTATATACAATGAACACGTTCGCGTTTTTTGTCTGCTATAGCAACCTTTCGGGATGACTATGGGATATGGTGCGGCGATTATATATATATATATATATATATATATATATATAATATTATTATTATATATACAATTATTATAATACAATATTAATATATACAATTCAATGTCTTTTATAATAACATCACAATATTTGTTTAAAGTTGAAAAATGTGTCTTGTTTTACGGACGTGACTTCCTTGCTATTTTCTAGAGAAAGCCTCTCTTAAATACATTTACTTCTTTATTTCTTTATTGTCGGAGCCACGAAGGAAGGACATATTCCTATGCCTCAATAGCAATTATGTGTCATAAACCTTGTAGACCTCCATGGTCAGTTGTGGACTGCAGCTTGGGGTTTCCCGTCAAACCGCACACCGTTTGCAGTGACTGTTTTACCTGTCTTCCACCTCCATGGTGGCCAAATTGGGATGGAACACCTTTCACGTAGTGAAAAAACATTTTCAATTTGTTTATGTCCAACAAGTAGTCCAATACACTGCCCCGTACGAGCGATAGCGGAACAGCAGTGGGTTAAGATATTAAACCGTTACCGCCCACTACTACGCGATTGTAGGGGGTGGCAAGGCGCCATCTCGTATGGGTCCGAACTGGTGATCAGAGCTGAGGAGGCACGCTTCACACACATTTTCGGCTGTCGACAAAATATTGGTTACAGCGGGCACACATACTACATATGTAGCGTGCAACATTGAAGTCAAAACATTGGGACTAGGGGCGCGGCTGTGGAGGGGATGGGCAGACAGACCTAGCGATGATAGGTTCGATTTGTTTATGTGCCGTTCCCGGGGCTGTTCTCTATGGAGAGGTTTATGACAGATCATTGTACTATTGAGCTGGAAGTCGGCATTTTCACGGACAACACGAATTGACTTAAAAAATTATGAATTGCACGCGCTAAAAACAGCTTTCTGAAAAATAGCTTCGCTGTCGATCGCCCAATAATGACCCGACCATTTTCACGCCAAATGTTTTATTAAGACCTGACAATAATTCGTTTATTGTGGTAACGTCATTTTTAAAAATCTATGTGTATTGAAATACATTACAGTATTAATGCATCGATCTTAGATTATAATAGAACCTGAGCACAAACACTGACATTGGAAACAACTGGGACATACATTTGAAGGAAAAAATTTTTTCTCATTTCTTTGTTGTTTTTGTGTATACACTCCTTGATTTTTGAAAGTGTAGAGTGTAGATTGTAGATATTATTCAGTGCGGTGAGTACATTACTTTAAATTATAAAAAATACAAAGCTAATTATTAATTTCTTTTCTATATTATTGAGACCCTTTTAGTGCCACCGATTTTTATTTGGTTATAATCCAAAATTTTGCGACTTTTTGTGACTTTTCGACAAATAAGGTCACAATGGTTTTGGAAAGAGCGAGATAAACGATTTTTTTCGAATCCATATTTATTAAGATTAAGATTTTTTAAATAATTAAAAGAAACGACAAATAAAAATAATGTTATCTTGTTTATCCCTTTGCCATTAATTAGTATTTCCATATATACAGGGTGATCGCGCTATCACTAACCAGCGTTTTTCTTGTAAATAGTAAATATTAGAAAAAAATGAAAGAGGAAATAGTTGTTGTTACGTCCCGGAGTCTGGCTTACGCGCAATTATCGTTCCGCGACCCATTCCCCTTACTGGACGCTCAAATACGATACAAACTTTTGTCCACGCGGCACGTACGTCCTGCGTCTGACTGGGGACCACGACTTTTGCGGACACGCGTATTCTACTTAACGCTTACAGGTAGTAGATTCGCCCGGAGTGTGGCGGACAAGAGCGAGATAATTCAGACGGCGCGAATCTTCGCAGGGAAATGTTTAGCGACTTATCAGACAATTGGAGGAGAACTGCTCTCGTTGCTCGTTGATGACTGCAATCGAATCAGGCTCGGTCGTTGTAGGGAGAACGATTATCCATACTCGTCCTGGGAAGATCACGTAGCTGCTGTCCTCGGTTTCGCGTTCGTTGACGGGGAGATGAACTAAGCGAGGCTCACTTATTAAATTAATAACTGGGAATATTATATTTGTAGCGTACGAAATAAGATTACAATGAACTAGAATTATTACAAGAACTTGGATTTAGAAGCGCGTGTTATAGTAAGACCGCTCGGGGTCGGATGAGAGTGAGTCTGAATTGAACTGGAATAGTGAACTCGTTTTGGGATCGTGAGGTCGAATATATAGGTGTCTTATCGTCTACGCTATGTGTCGGATGTTATGAGATGTGCGATTAATGATTGCGGGGAATGCTACGTGATACGGCTACGGGGAATACGTTAAGATATGATTATTATACAAGGGTTAAGATAAGAATGAAGGTATGGTATGACATGAGAATCGGATGTGGTGATCGGAGCGGAGTATGACTATTTATATCTAACGAATATTATTAATAATTACGGTTACAATACCCTACTCTTATTATCTATGCTTATAACCTATGGCAACACGTCAGCGGACGTGACAATAAAAAATACAAAGCTAATTATTAATTTCTTTTCTATATTATTGAGACCCTTTTAGTGCCACCGATTTTTATTTGGTTATAATCCAAAATTTTGCGACTTTTTGTGACTTTTCGACAAATAAGGTCACAATGGTTTTGGAAAGAGCGAGATAAACGATTTTTTTCGAATCCATATTTATTAAGATTAAGATTTTTTAAATAATCAAAAGAAACGACAAATAAAAATAATGTTATCTTGTTTATCCCTTTGCCATTAATTAGTATTTCCATATATAGAAAATTAGAAAAATATTAGAAAAAAATGAAAGAGGAAATAGTTGTTGTTACGTCCCGGAGTCTGGCTTACGCGCAATTATCGTTCCGCGACCCATTCCCCTTACTGGACGCTCAAATACGATACAACCTTTTGTCCACGCGGCACGTACGTCCTGCGTCTGACTGGGGACCACGACTTTTGCGGACACGCGTATTCTACTTAACGCTTACAGGTAGTAGATTCGCCCGGAGTGTGGCGGACAAGAGCGAGATAATTCAGACGGCGCGAATCTTCGCAGGGAAATGTTTAGCGACTTATCAGACAATTGGAGGAGAACTGCTCTCGTTGCTCGTTGATGACTGCAATCGAATCAGGCTCGGTCGTTGTAGGGTGAACGATTATCCATACTCGTCCTGGGAAGATCACGTAGCTGCTGTCCTCGGTTTCGCGTTCGTTGACGCGCACGAGCTTCCGTGATTGATAATGACGACCGGCGCGGCGCGGCGTGTGATACTCGTGTTTGAAAGAAAGAGAGGCTTCTGCGTTTCCCGTTGGAACCAGAGGGATGCACCGAGCGACTGGGTAGGCTCAGACGTGCGAGGTGGAAAGCAGAAACAGGTAGAACGTGAATCGAAAAGGAGAGTATCACAAGCACGAGGATGTAGGGAGATGCACTAAGCGAGGCTCACTTATTAAATTAATAACTGGGAATATTATATTTGTAGTGTACGAAATAAGATTACAATGAACTAGAATTATTACAAGAACTTGGATTTAGAAGCGCGTGTTATAGTAAGACCGCTCGGGGTCAGATGAGAGTGAGGACTCGTCGGAGTCCTGAACGGGACGTCCAGGAGGCGGCGAGCCTCACTGGAGTCAGGACGAGACTGACAGACAGACTGTCTGAATTGAACCGGAATACTGAACTGATTTTGGGATCGTGAGGTCGAATATATAGGTGTCTTATCGTCTACGCTATGTGTCGGATGTTATGAGATGTACGATTAATGATTGCGAGGAATGCTACGTGATACGGCTACGGGGAATACGTTAAGATATGATTATTACACAAGAGTTAAGATAAGAATGAAGGTATGGTATGACATGAGAATCGGATGTGGTGATCGGAGCGGAGTATGACTATTTATATCTAACGAATATTATTAATAATTACGGTTACAATACTCTACTCTTATTAACTATGCTTATAACCTATGGCAACACGTCGGCGGACGTGACAGTAGTACTGTTTTTTATGCGCAATACAATGGCGTATATAATTTTTTTATGTTTATACTATTTCATTAGATATGAAGGTGACCTTCAATTTTTTAAATGGAATGCTGTATATTTTTTTATATCACATGAAAATGTGTGTTTCGACGAATTCATCTGTATACTGGACAGTGACTTTCAAGGTCATGCAAGATCAGAAATGGAAGAAACATTTTGAATATTTTATACCAATGTGTTTACAAGTATTCTTTATTCATACGAATTAGATAATGTTGTCATTCACTACTAGAATGTTTACTTATAGGTTTTTCTATGATGAGACAATTTCAGTATTACTTCCGAAACCGATTAGTAATATCGCATAGTAATGTATTATTATTCGATGGTCGAGAAGGCGGATATGGTGCGCATGTATCAACACTGCAATGGAAATAAACGACAAAGTTAATTGAAATACCTAAAAAAATATCCGGATGGAGTGCAGCCAAATGAAAATCAGTTTGTTTTGCTTGCAAAGCGTTTGACGGAAACAGCGTCTTTGCAGAAAAATTGAAGGTCACGTTCATATCTAATATAAACATAAATAAATTATATACGCCATTGTATTGCGCATAAAAAACAGTACTACTTTTTCCTCTTTCATTGTTTTCTAATATTTACTATTTACAAGAAAAACGCTGGCTAGTGATTTCGCGAGCACCCTGTATATTCTATTTTATGTTACAAATCACAAAATATCATAACTTCTACTATGGAGATTTTAACCGACGGTAGGACGAAAAACAAAATGATTTGATTTTCTTCAGACGTCGGGACCCCATGGGGTTTGTCCATTGTTACCCTTCTCGAAGCGCTCGAAAAGGTTCGGCTCCCCGCTGACCTTGACCATTTCGGCCGATGTCGGGCCCACTGTAAGCACATTTTCCGGCAGAATCGGCCGAGAAGACACCGACACATGCTTCCCGAACGCTCGTCTGTGTGGGTTGAAGTCGGACGTCGGGCAAAAACGGCTGCACTGTACGCGCACCCTAAGGCCACGCTCACAGTGTCTCCGATATCGGCCGATTTGACCGACGTCCGATGCATCTGTCTCTTTTTGGAAAAAAGAGACACAACGGCGGACTGCCGGACGTCGGCCGAATCGTCCGACATCGGAGTCTCTGTGAATGCGGCCTAAAAGATGCTTGAAAGATAGCTAAAAGACGTCTTTAAGACGTACCATTTTGTAATACAAGACATTCAGGAGACGTCTTTGAGACGCTTGGTGCTATCTGGGAACAAACATTGAAATTAACATTGAAATTGATATATTGAAATTAATATTAAAATTGATATATTGAAATTAACATGGATAATTTTCATTTGTTTGTTGGTGTTAGGTTTAATTATTTACCCTATTCTCATTAAACAATTTATATGTACAAAAACTAGAATACTCGTACTCGAACGTCAATTACATCTCCTAAATATGTACATCTATAAAACACGTCACACAATCCAACAACAGTTACGCCAACGATCTCCATGACGAGTACAACAGTAACTCCTGAGAACGGGGGGATGACGTAACTGGAGCACACGCGTCACGTCATACACAAATATAAATATGGCGTAGGGCGGTGCCATGTGTCATCATTACGATCGATAATTCTTCTCTCGATAAGCATAACCTAAGCCGATTAGTTGCACACTTATCTATGCTTACCGCGAGCGAATGTTTGCCTATTTACTTCATTATGCTCTCGTTACGTTTCAAGCATTGTTTCGTATCCGGAGTGCATGAGAAAATGTTGATCGAATAGAGGAAAGAGGTTAGAGTTCGTTCTCGTTTTGACAGGCGCGAGTCGTGCACTGTGGTGGGACGATAAAGAAGTCGGTTAAAGGAACAGTGCACCAGTCCGCGTTCATTCCTCGTTAATACTGCACCAGCTCGTGTTCTACCGCTGCTTCAGTGTGTTTCTTTTGTGATACAAGTTATTTATTTTGTGGAGGTGCACGATCAAAGCGCAATTTTCGAAAATGGGTGACAGCAAAACAGGTAAATCTTCACGAACTATTGTATTTATTTATATGTAAATATGTACATCCTGAAACGAATTAATTCTCTTTGAAAAGAAATATATTCACCACTTGTGCATAATGTGTAAATAATATTTTAAATAATACAAATATATGTACATATGTATATGTAGATTCAGTTGTCCATGTAAATTTGTGCATGTGTATTTGTTTATTTGTAGAACCATTGATAGTGCTTATCAATAGGATATGATAAAGTATATATGAAACTATACATATACACTAGCCGACAAAAAGATTTTTTCCGGTTCTGATAAAAAATAACATCATATATGTAAATGTATAATAAATTTTTGTTCGTTTATACTTGTGTAAGGTTGACAGATAAATTATATTTAGAAAGTAAAGGAAAAGCTTCTCATGTCTCGACAACACTCATTCCTCGATAAAAGATCAATCTAGAAAGCTGCAACAGCTTTGTCCTACATATTTTCTACCCCATATCTTTGCGTTATAGGGAATTATATATATACTATAGGGAACATCCCCTTAATGGGATAGACTCGTTTCCAGGTTTACAATGCATGTAATGCCAGGTAATGCATGCTATGGAATTTTCCAATAGTCGAAAGCGCTAGATAAAAGATCAATCTGGACTGCTGTCTCCCTCGAAAGTCCTATTTTTACGTTTACAAGGCGTAATTTACATTACTCAGCAGCATGTAGCTGTCGCAGCTGTAGGCTTCCGAATAATGCAAATTATACTGCGAAAAAGCTCCATCGCATGCATTATCGAGAAATGAGAAGGCGCATCCCCTATCCTTTTGCAATCCTGGAAATGAGACTGTCCTCTCTTAAGAAGCATGCTCTTGTTTAATTTTATAGTCATATTTTGAAAATAAAAACAGTTGCGTGTACATATGTCTGATTGTTGTAATAGTCTAGTACGATGATGGATAAGCATTGGATTTCACGACTGCAAGGTATCTGTGTGTGTCATCAATTCGAACGCACAAACACGAAATTAATTAGATTTAAATATGATTGGAAGTTTAATTTCCGTTTAAATTGATTTGCTGAGAGTTGTAATTTGAATGTATATGTAAATGTGATGATTGAAAGTTGAACTTTATTTAGATTTAAATACATGCTAATAATTATGAAAGTGCTCTCAAGATATTTGAAGGAGAAGAATATTGTAACACTAAATGAATTCCATATATGTAATGTTGAAATAACAAGTACTACCTAACAGTTCCATCAAATTAATTCTTGTTTAAAACAATGTGATGTAAAATAACTGGTAAACTCTCCTTCTTCTTAAATTTCAACTTAGACCACTTCCATAATTATGGGGCACATATATCAGAAAAGAAGAAATTGTATAGTAAGTTTCAATCAATCGTTACATTCCTTAATGTTTGTCTGTGAGGGTAAAATTCTTCAACTCCAATGGAAACCTATTTCCCTTATTATTAACTGCACGTTACTTCTTTAACCAGTCCTAACCACCTACATCAGTCATAGACACTTCAACCAATACTTCTAAAATCTTCTTATTCCACAGAACATATTGTCATGACTCCCAAATGCAAGACAGCAAATTCAACAACGATTATAATAGAAAGACAAGCTTTACAGCCTCCGGCGGAGAACGAAAAGGAAAATAACGTTCACGTTGCCGGAGGAAATCATAAAGGAATAGTCATTAACAAACAAGCAGCTGCTGGTACGTACATATTTCTCTATAATCTCTTCACTCTACATATATTACTCTATATTACTATACATATATTACTCTATATTGCTCTACATTACTCTATATGTATTACTCTATATTACTCTATATTACTTTATATTAATCTATATTACTCTATTTTACTATATTTTACTCTATATTACTCTATATATTGCTATTTGTTACTATACTCTATATTATTCTAATTACTCTCTATTGAACATTCTCAATATATACAAAACATGAAGTTGCAAAATTTTTTTTAGTTACAAATGGCGAAGTACATCCAGCGCATCTCTGCCTGCAATTCAGAGTGTTTTTAGTTAGTGGTCAAACCGGAAAGCATACTCAAGAGTCCAGAACTCTGCAGTTCTGGTTCATCGATGCACTCTCCGAGGCTGAACATCCAAGCGTAGCGCAGGAGTTCTTCAGAGAGTTGGTCAGTCCCCAGGAATTCCCACGAGGTGAGAGTTATCTAAAAGAAACCGCTTGTAAAAAATTCTTGATAATCCTGCTTGTAAAAAATGAAAAATCTCCGAATCTGCATTTTTTCGAATTTTTGAGCTTTTCGATTTTTTACAAGCAGGATTGTCGATTTAAAAATCTGAAAAAAATGTGACATATTTTGGATTCAAAGCCGCATATTAGGGAATTTTTTCGGATTTTTCCGTTGCAAATTCTGGTTGTGAAAAATGAAAACCTTGAAATAATAAAATCGACGGGGGAAAATCAGTTTTTGGTCCATTTTCCCAATTGAACGACAATTGAAAATTCTGAAAAAAACTGGAACATTTCAGATACCAAGCCACATATTAGCAATTTTTTCAGATTTTTCCGTAGCAAACTCTGCTTGTGAAAAATGGAAAACTCGAAAAAATCTGCATTTTTTCGATTTTTGATTTATAAATCTGAAACAAATTCCAGGGTATGTATTTGGGTGCTGGACACATTTCAAATTTTTCTCCGAATTTCTAAACATTGTTAACTAGGGAAAATAGATGAGAGAATGTTTCCGTACGATGGTGTATATGCTTTTCTTACAGATTACGTTGGATTTATTACGAAGATCATGAAGCTAATGTTGCACAAGTATCCCAGCGTCAAGAAGATCGAAGTAGAATTAAAGCAGTTAGAAGAACCTGTGAATCTTCCAGCAAGGCCACGTAAGTAGAAAATTCAATAAAAATTCCTTAAGCATTATAAATTCTATTCGTTCATACTGAGATTTTGTTAAAAATAAATTCGAATACAAATTTGAATCATTCATGCAGTTCGTTGATTTAATGTACTCGAAGATATATTCTCGTTTTAATGAAATCACTGCGGAACGAAAAGTTTATGTTAAATCTTTGTTATTCACAGCAAATACCGGTCAAATACTGTTCGCACTTCCTCCATGTAAGAATATTTGGAAATCAGGTTGGAGAGAATGAAATTTACACGATAACTTTTACGTACTGTCCGTCGCATAAAACGAAGTCTTATATTTGCCGGTCAGAGTTGAATTGAAAGCTCCGTCCTAGAATGTATACATAAAATGTATGCTAGGGTGAAACGAAAAAAGCGAAAGTACGATTGACGATTATTATTTTTTATCTTTTGAATGAAGTTTGCGCAAGTTGGGTTGTAATTTCGATTTAAATTGAATTGCTGAGAGCTGAATTCGAATTTAGATTTAAATATAACGATTGAAAGTTGAATTTCGATCTAAATTGGGTTGCTGAGAGTTGAGTTTGACTTTCGATTTAAATTGGGTTGTTGAGAGTTGAATTTCTATTAAAATTCGGTTACTGAGAGTTGAATTTGGATTTCGATTTAAATATAATGATTGAAACTTGAATTGCCATTTAAATTCGGTTGCTGAGAGTTAATTTGAATTTCGATTTAAAGTCAAGTAACATTCGTAAAATCAGAATAAAAATACAGTTTTCGACTAGCTTATCTTACCTTCAAAACTCTATGAATCCTATTCAAATTTTAACAGCTTATGTATTGTATAGAACTCAGTTCCACCCTAATACATATATACATCTTATTATCAGTGAAGAATTTTGTTTATCAACATACATTTTCACTCGCAGTATAGGATCAAAGAATACCAAAGAAACCCGAAAAAATAATCATGTTTCATCTGTACATTGACCGGTAGATATACTACATTATGCCGCTTCACTCAAAGCCGCAATAACCGTAACAACTATGGCTGAACATCACTTTTTAGTATTTCTAAAACATTTCCTCGAGAAAATGTAATAGACATTGGAAATTCCATTTTCTACGAACAATTCACAAATTAACAGGAAAGATTTTTGCTTAACCACATTTTTCAACTAGAAATCGTTCCTACGAAACTGCATGACTATTAACACACAAACACTTACTGTCTGCTGTTTCAAGACGTTCAGTATCTGTAACTCAAATTACAATTGACACTCACTTCCATTTAACTATGTATGTCAAACTTAGCGTAATACTATTCGCATTAGACACGGTACAAAACTATCTAGTGATCTTCTCGTTGCTGCGTTACCATGTAGAGAAAGAACACACCCGTACAAAGTACTCGCCTTGTACTCACAACTGTTTACTTATACAAGACGCATAGATTTCACTTCTGCGTGAGCGATCCTATTAAAGGAGTCAGTAGTGCAAGCTGCGACCTAGTTTCCGCTCACAAACACAGTTACTTTAATTACCTGTAAATCTGTAATGCGGTAGAGAAACATTTAGCGTACACCAATCGTAGCAACTTAATTGCCAACGTTATGTTCGCCAAGCTGATTACATTATATTACATATCATTTCTTCGACATCAAGCAATTATAAGCTTCATAAACTCACAATATTTCACTGCCTTACATTTTAACGTGTCTTCTTTTTCTTCGACAGTGTCCACGGATGAAACAGTGCTGGGTCAGGTCATCGAGCTGACGCTGGAGAAGGTGCTGGAGCTGATCGAGTCTGCCTATCCGAATCCAGTTACAATCGTAGACCTAGCCAAGTAAGACTGGAATACTAGGGCGGCTCTTATTTACTCTTGTAAACGATTTACCTAAACTAATCTTCTAAAATCAAGTGATGAGCAAGCCGCGGCCCGCGGGCCGCATTTGGCCCGGTAGCATACTACCTGCGGCCCGCCGGGATCCGGTGCGGCGCGGCGGCCTTCGTCGACGATTTTCAATTGTTACTTCTCGGCTGGTCAACGACCATGGCCCCGTTGCAAGAACCGGTTCTCGTCCGATCACCGAAGTAAAACAACATGGGGCAGGGATCAGCACTACTAAGATGGGTGACCGCTTGGTGAAAAGCCGAGGTTGGCCCAGGGTGCTTTTCCGCCTGTTGTTGACGTATAGGTGGTTCGGAACCCACCTTTATAAACAGTAGGTTCAAAAGAAAAAGAGTGTGGAATTGGCTTGAACAACAGGGCGGCGTAGCTGATATGGAGTCAATCCGAGGTGCAGCATTCCTCCCTTGGGGAGGATCGCCAATATTGAATGTTACTTCCCGGCTATTTTTTCTAGTATTCTACACTAGGAGACTTTAACGTAAACACTGACTGAAATTGGAGCTGGCGACGCAACAAAGTATTTAATATTGCGTTCGTTGCCGGTTGTAGTCCGCGCGTAGCCTTATGTACACTTTTGGCCCACTGCAGTCCCCGGGTTGCTCATCACTGTTCTAAACTGCATATTTACCGCGTCGAAACACATGTTAAACAAAACCTTTTACGTCCTATTACTTTGTTTCGTAGAACAAGCGGTTTTCGAGAAAATTGAGAAAAATGTCTGTAACGCGTTACGAGCCAGGGCCTCGAGTAGCAACGAGTGGCCGGCGAAGGGTTGTCACCCTAGGAATATGGTATCAATTTGTTAGTTAAGGTGCGCGGACGAACCCAATGCGAAATTGGGAAGCCGCTAGGATTATAGACAGCAAGGACAAACTTGATGCGAAATCAGGGAGCCTCTAGGAATGGAGTCAAACGCAGACGAACCTGATGCGAAATCAGGGAGCTGCTAGGAAGGTGAAACTTCGTGAACGAACCCAATGCGAAATTGGAGAGTCACTAGGAAAGACGTGCAGACGAACCCGATGCGAAACCGGGGAGCTGCTAGGAAGTTGTAGAACAGCACGGAAGAACCCAATGCGAAATTGGGGAACCGCTGGGAGGTTGGATAAGAGCACAGATGAACCTGATGCGAAATCAGGGAGCTGTTAGGATGCGGCCGAACCTGATGCGAAATCAGGGAGCCGTTAGGATGGTATAGTTTTCGTGGACGAACCCAATGCGAAATTGGGGAGCCACTAGGTAGGAAAAATCTCTATTTGGACAATTGGTAATGGGATAGTTTGTAGGCCTCGTAACTAATATAATCTAATTTATACAACCCGAGCGGTAAGGTTGTATCGTGTGGGGACGTTCAATTACTAGATTAGGATATTGGACGATAATAATGAGTTTAATAAATTTGCTCTAATTATCAAAGAACACCGAGAGTAAGAATCTAAGGGTTTATATACCCCTACAGTGAATGGAATGCTCTGTTCAATAATCTAATCGCACTTAGGGCTAGACTAATAACTCTAGTTTTTTGTCACTTCCAATTAAATCGGACCAGAGATCGGTCTTCGTTAAAAGGTTCCACTATGATATGACAAGGTTATCTAGGACGCTTTCTGCCAGAGACGATCTTGAAGAGATTCCTGTGAGAAAGTCGAACGTAATCTGTTCTCTATCCGTAACAAACGTATTAGTTTTTGGTCCGACATTTTTCTCAATTTTTTCGAAAACCGTTTGTTTTACGAGAAAAAGCGATAGGACATAGAAGACGCAGCCTGTCCAGGTCCACAGATTTTGTTTAATATGTTTTTCGACGCGGTAAATAGTTCCGAAGATATTCGAGAATAACGATTTTATGAGCATTAAATTGATTATTTTAATGTTTAATCCATTTGGAGCACGTTTTCCGTTATCTAGCCTACCGAGCTCAAACTTTGCACAGACCTTTTTCTAATTATTTGGAACAACTTTGAGGGATGCCATAAAAGAAATTCAAAATTCGAAGATAAGAGCCACCATATTGAATACGCACTTCGCTAGAAATAAAATTTGGTTAAAGTTGTGTTTCGTTTTACAGGGAGCATGGTTGGGATCCCTCGGCTGTTGAAGCGAAGCTGAAAGAGCTGCAGGAGAAGGGCGTAGTGAAGGCGATGGATCATGGAGCGTTTACCAGAGTCGTACACCAAGATACGCAGATTCAAGTAAATGCTATTTAAATTAGTTCGAAAGAATTATTGAACAGTTCAAGAATATTTGATTCTGTGTTCGTAGGTCGTGAAGCAGATGCCAACGATGGCGAGCGCCAAGCAACCTACGATAGCTATCATTACGGCGCAGTACTGCGAGAAGCTGGCGGTGGATTCGATGATCGAGAACAAGGAGACTTACGTTCGATATACTACTGTTGGTAAGATACCTATTGCTTTCGTTTGGTATTATTTCTATTGATTACGTGTTAGTTTGTTATATCGGTGGAACAGGAAAATGACACGTGTATGTTAGGGTGGAGCGAAGGTTACTGAAAAATTCTAATAACGAGCAGAAGTTGCCTAATATAGCGATACATAAGCTGGTAAGATATTAATAGGGTTGAATATGAATTTTTGATGGCGTCGCAAGCTAGTCGAACTGGATTTTTACTTTTTACTGATTCACTTGATTTCAATCAGTATATTTAAGTCTATTAATTCAAATTCAACTCTCAGTAATCAAATTTAAAGCGACTTCAACTTTCAATAGTTACATTTAAATCTACATTCAAATTGTAACTATCAGCAACCCACTTTAAATCGAAATTCAACTCTTAGCAAACCGAATTGAAATCGCAATTCCACTCTCAAACAAAACCCAATTTAAATCAAAATACAACTCTCAGCATAACCCAATTAAAATCGAAACTCAACTTTCAATAATTATATTTAACATTAGGTTTACAGAGGTCCAGTGGCGGATCAAGCCAACTGGGGGCCCCCTTTTCAAGTCCCCCCTTTTCAAGCCCCCAAGTTTCAAGAAAAATTCTCATAAAGTTATACCCAAAAACGAAAAGTAATCAGAAATTCCACAAAATGCATCTTAGAGGTCATACGTTATACATTGATCAATGAATGACCTCCTTCTTTTTATTTTCTTTTTAGCAAAGATACCTGTTAACGGTAGCCAAAGCTGTCGCACAATTTTCTAAGCTAAACATCTTCTTTCTCATTCATTTTCTGCTACAAGCCCGGGGTCCCCAAAACCAAATCATGAGCTCCCCGCGAACGCTTAGTCCGCTTACCGTTAGATCCGCCACTGATAAACTGCCAATATTTTCTGTATTTCGCGACTAACGCATAAGGAGTATAAATATACGCCGCTGCAGCTTACATACTTAGTTGTTCGCAAGGAATTCTGGAAATTGCACGAATTGCACAAATCCGTCCCGTTCGCCGTTGTGCGCGGTTCGTCGAAATGTTCAAGTCTGTACGAGGCACTACGTTTTGTTCACAAGAATTAACATAAATATTGTGACAACAATAATCGCACAATATGTATTTATTATTTATATTAGATTTTTTCGATTATTTTATGGAGAGTTTTTTGAACCCTTTCGGTCATTTCCAAAATCTTAAGAGCCGGGGCCCCTTGGTATCCGGGGCCCCCCGCGACCACTTAGTCCGCGTACCGTTAGATCCGCCTCCGCAGAGGTCTAGAAATAACTATTTCACACTATTTTATAAACGTAACAATTCCAATAATGTATACCCTAAGAAATAAATTTGGTAAATAATTCTTCAGGGAAGCATAGTTACAATCTTAATAATCGCAAATGAAGAATATAAGAACCGGTTATTTTTACGGTTCCCGTAAACTGTAAACCTAGTGTTAAATCAATGTTCAAATACAACTTCCAATCCTTATATTTAAATCTAAATTCGAATTCAACTCTTAGCAACCCAATTTAAATCGCAATTCAACTTTGAATCGTTATATTTAAATATAAATTCGAATTTAACTCTCAGCAAACGAATTTAAATCGCAATCCAACTTTCAATCATTATATTTAAATCTAAATTCAAATTCACCTTTCAATCATTATATTTAAATCTAAATTCAAATTCACCTTTCACTCATTATATTTAAATCTAAATTCAGAAAGAAAGATCAAAAGCAACTTTTTATTTCACTGTTAGATAATAGTCGTACTTTCCTGCTTTCTTCGTTCCACCCTATTGCGTATATACACATACGAAAGGCGCTTACATAAGTATAAGCTAATACTTTCTTTCTTTCTTTACAATTCGTATAAAATAATTCCGATCGATATGCTAAACGTAGGAAACGTGTTTGAAACATTTCTGTATTTCACGACGCATGACACTTCAGGTACGGCAAGCTCGACAGACGCAGCGAATGGAGCACTGCGTGTGACATGCCGTTTCGGTAAAGTAGCTTGTAAAATAGTTCTTCCGTTTTTCAATGTCACATAAATGTTATAGCTTGCCAATCAATCAATCGCTTGGATCCAAGAAAGAGCCATTTCGCTGAGGAGCATTTTCATTCGAATATTGTTTTCGTCGTGATAAGAGGAATTAATTATATTTCTCGTTTATCGTTACTGTGTCATAAATGTCATACGTCACCTCGTTTCAGCGATGGGTATTCGAATCGATTCATCGGATCGAATGTTGGTGTCGTTTCGAACGCGTGGGGACGCATCGTGGATTTATTTCGAATATTTAATTCTAACTAAATTTATTTCGAATTGCAAGTTCGAACACTCGTAACTTTTGAACCAGTGAATTCCTAACATTGAAACTTGAATTTTCGGCATTCCCTCGCCAAAATCTACAGGATTACGCAAGAAAACGGCAAAAATTTGTGGTTCTCCAAAGTACAGTGTACAAATTTCTCACTTTCCAAATTTACCATCTACAGGTCGCAGCATAGTGAGATATCGAAAACAATTCTGCGAGGTTCTTAATATACGATGACGTTAAAAAATTCGAGATAATATTGACTAACAAGGAGAGTGCAAGGCCTTCGGGTCACCGAATTAGTTGAGATTTTGTATACTTATAGATCTCGATCTCCCTTTTACGAATATGTACCATTATAGGGGCAAACACTCAATAATTGTTGAGGTATTCATAAACACAGTTTCAATTAATTCTTAAATACACAATTGTAGAAAAATTATGCAACGAATAAGGCTTGGTGTAGCGGCAACGTACGAGACTTTCCACACGGTGGGCTAGGGTTCGATTCTCGTCTGTTGAAAAATATTTTTTTTCTTATTTATTCCCTGTGTAACATTGACTTGTTTATAGGAGATTGCACATTACAAATTAAAGAATAAAAGTTTTAATAAATTATAAATAAATTAACCGAAATTAGTAAAACAGTAAATTACCCTCTTATGGCTGGATACAGAAAAAATAAAGTAAATATGTAGGTAGAGAAAATATAAAATACTTACATATCTTTAATTACAACAGTGGTACATGTAAAAGCATACGAAACATAATACACAGAAACACCTTGCACATCGAATAAGTACAGTATTATTGCATTGGTACTTGCTTCTTTGTACTTCTATGGGAAAACAGATTTGATTGACGTTTTGGAGATTTGTCTCTTTGAACGGTTAATTTTTATTTATAATTTATTAAAACTTTTGTACTTTAATTTGAAATAGATCTGCAATCTCTTATGAACAAGTTAATGTTACACAGCGAATAAATAATATATAAATAAATAAGAAAAAAAATACTTTTCACCAGACGCGAATCGAACCCTAGCCTACCGAGTTCGAAAGTCCTGCACGTTGCCACTACACCAAGATACTTTTTCTACAATTGCATATTTAAGCACTAATAGAGACTTTGTTTATGAATATCTCGACAATTCTTGAGTGTTTGCCAATATAATGGTATATATTCGCAAAACAGAGATCGAATAAAATTTGAATGTACAGTAGACTAATGGTTGCTTAACTTTAATTCAGAACATTTGTTTATGTTTGTGTTCATGTACAGGACAAATCTAAACTTACATACTTCCAGTGACAAAAAATATAAAAATATTCGACCTTTTCCAAGCGTTCGAGACGACACAATTTATTTACGTTCACTCAAGCTTCGAAAGATCATTCTGTTTCACATATCTACGTACTTAAATGTTTCCATTTTCAGGGATATCCGTCCAATAAATTGAATCTGCTGCTCTCGTGCATTTTGAAGGGGCATAGTTTCAGTTTAAACTCATTTTTCATACCACTTCGGTTTCCTACTCATGTTCTTTCTATACATATATGTATACTTCATCATTTTTTTGTTTCGTTCGAAGGGTGGACAGTGGCTGTCACGACCAGTGCTTCGATTGAGCCCAACTTTTCATGCGCATGCGCGAGAAAACAGTAACGTATCTACTATTGGGTAGCAGAGCGGCCAGAGCCCTGAGGCTTACCGGGCAAAAAGACTCCAGGACACGTCCTACGAGCACCTACGAGTTACAAAATATACACAAATACACTTGTTATACATTCATTTTTCAGAATCAAATCATATAAATTTTTGAGAATTCTGCGGGGTACTCAAGGACCCCATTTTATCGAGGAGCTTACGTTACTGAGGCTGAAATCGCCGCGCATGCGCAAGAAAAGTTGGGCTCAATCGAAGCACTGGTCACGACCAGCGTTACCATATTTTGATCCCTCTATCCCTTCCGGCCCCTTACCCTTCCGCCTCCTCGCCCAGTTTCGCAGCGTACCTCTTCCCACTAACGCTGGCGACAGTGGCGACACGCTGGCGTACGGTACGCGTCAGCGACTAGTGGGAAGAGATACGCTGCGAAACTGGGCGAGGCGGAAGGGATAGAGGGATCAAAATATGGCAACGCTGGTCACAACGTTTTGTTTTGTCCCATTTAAATGTGACTGATATTAACCTTTTCAACAACATAATATTTTGCATAAAGTAGTTCACAAATTCTATGGTTCACTTTTATGATTCACTTTTATGATTCACAAATGCAACCAAGTTATGCTAGTTACTCGTCACTTGTTACGAAAGATTTTCTTTTTAAGATTACTAATGACCGTTCAAACAACTAATTGAATTATATACACTCGGTGAAAGTTTCCGACTATAATTGCATCTGTATGGAATGATTAATTTTTCAACAATTTATGGTAAATGTTACGTTTAGGGGGGGCGACTCGGATGACCTTGACCTTGACATATGTTGTCCAGGTCACCTTTCTGAGTAAACACTCATAACTTTCGAACCAGTGCGTTTTCATTCTCGCCATGTCTGTGTTTATATCAACAACTAGCATTTCAATTTGAAATCACTAACTTCTATGAATAAAATTCATCTTACAGCAGAAAAAGCTTCTTCATCAATTTCTGGCGAAACGGTTGAGTTTTGACCCATGGTTCCTTTGACACTTTTCATCCCCATGAATACAATGCAATAATAAAAAAATTTGACCTTGAAATTCGAGCTCACGGACAATTTTGCGGCAACGTTTTTTTACAGATCTTCACCGATCCAAAGATTTAGAATACGCCTATGGCAGCCAAGACCAAACATTTTTTTACACCCTGTACGTAATACCAATATAAAAATTTTTGTATTATTACTTGTTGTTTTATGAAACTTTCACCAATATATTTGTGGCATTTTTCTGATTAAAATAATACCAAACACGGTATAATTTCAACTGTATTTAGTGGATTAATTGACGCTGAACGTTTCGAGCACAAGGAAGGACAGCGTATGGGAAAGAAAGAGACGCGGAGAGTCGGGCGCACGCGGTCTTTCTTTCCACGCGCTAAAAAAAATAGTGTCCATCTACGAACTTTGCAAACGAACCTCCCGGAGGCTTTTGCGTTTATAGAGGATTTACTGTATTCTAGTTCGGAAGAAATGTTTAATTTTCCAGTTAAAATAGCTCCGACTACAAACGTTTAAAATAACTGATATATTTTTAAAACTTTTCTAGCTCATAGCTTTTTCATGAAGAAGAAAATAAGCGACAGCTAAAAAACCTCTTGGGTGACACTCGGTAAGATGACCTTGAGAACATATGTCAAGGTCAAGGTCATCCGAGCTGCCTCCACTAAACGTAACATTTACCAAATTTATTCACACATAACACAGGTTCGATATCAGTCTGCAGATAGTAGCACAGTGCACAATGTATCATACACAAATTTTTCGATTCAACGATATACAATCCCACAATATAAACAATGATTACTTTTTGTTATAGGAGAGTCGAACGTTTATACGTTAGGCAACATTGGTGCGCACAGAATTGTGTGCACAAAACTGCCTACCGTAGGCCATACCAGGGAAGCGATGACTGCGGCAGGGAATACCACCACTAGATTATTGGGTAAATATTGCCCTAACTATCTATCTATTAGGTTGTCGCATATGAAGGAGGACATATGTCCATGACCTTATATTTCACCTTCGGAACCATTTTCAAGGTTATTTGGAGATCAGTACGTATTTTTAAAATGGGAACCCCTACTTTTGACTATAGATTCTGAAGGAGCTCGAAATTACACGTCACATGCATTGTAAAGAGGTTCGATGGTGGGGGACCTTGCAGTTGTCGGTGGGGAATAGGTTGGAACTGCCTGTCCCAGATTAAAATGACTGCTAGAGGCCATAAAAAATGTATGTATAACGTACTGACCTCCAAATAACCTTGAAAATGGATCCGTAGGTCAAATACAAGGTCATGGACATATGTCCTCCATTAATCCTTGCAAGTTTTATTTCAAACATTTTTACCGAATATGTTTATCTGAGAAGTTAAAAACACCCCTGGACGGGTGGTTTTGGACACCCTGTATATACAGGGTGGCCCACATAACTCTGAACAGCTCAATATCTCGAAAACTATGCCATCGATTTTAAAGTTTTAGTCTTAAATTGCATGGAACTGAAAGGCCTTTCTGACTACATAAACGTGAAGTGGCCTCACTTCCCCTTTAACGGAGGAGAGGAGGTACCTTTGTAATTTTAAATGGAACCCCCTATAAAATGTTACATATTTAGATTCTACAGGAAAAAACAAGTCAATTTTGTCTGAAACATTTTTTTGTCAGATACTTCCATGATGAGATATAACAGTTTGAAGTTTTGAGTTGTAGGTACTTGAAGCGCTCGGAAATAGCGTTATGGAATTATACGCGCTTGAGTCCTTTGCTTATTCGTGAAGAAACACAAACAATAATATTTACAATTCTTGAGTTTGACTCACTTGTCTATGAAAACGTTTTCAGTTTAGAGCTGTTATTCAAGCAGTAACATTGTGATTATGGCTACTTTTGACACAGAAGTGAATATGTTATTAACGTTAGGTGAATGCCAACAAAATTATCGGCGTGCAGCAGTGATGTTTTTTGAACGTTATGGTATCAAAAAATGTCATGCAACATTTCATAATTTAGAAAAGCGGCTTCGCGAGCACGGTCGCGAGCTGTCACTAATGAAAATAATAGTGCCAGTGTTCTTGCTGCAATTACATTAAATCCTCATATTAGTCAACGTACACTTGCACAAACATCACATATTAGTCGTTCATCAATTCAACGAATTTTGAAACGGCAAAAGTATCATCCATATCACATGGTTTTATCACAAGAGCTTTCGATAGCAGATTACGATCACCGCGTAAGATTTTGTGAGTGGCTGCAGGGTGTTGTGGAAAATGACTTTTTGTGCAAAATACTTTTTTCCAATGAGGCCACTTTTATGAATTCAGGGCATGTAAATAGACATAATCTGCATTATTGGGCCGTGGAAAACCCAAATCGGATGCGATGTGTTCCCTTTCAACATCGATGGTCTTTAAATGTTTGGTGTGGCCTAATAGGAGATTTTGTGATTGGACCTTATTTTTTTCAAGAAACTGTAACATCTGCAAGTTATTGTGATTTCTTAAAAAATCATTTGCCTGCGCTTTTGGAAGATGTGCCACTGCACGTTAGAACAGAAATGTGGTTCCAACAAGACGGCGCTCCTCCACATTTTGCAATCATCACCAGGCAATTTTTGAACGAAAAATTTGGGAACAAATGGATGGATCGTGGGGGACCTCGTCAATGGCCTTCTCGATCCCCCGATCTAACACCATTAGATTTTTTCTTATGGGGATATGTAAAGGACAAAGTTATGTTTGAACCACCGACGACAAAAGAGGATATGAAACAAAGAATACGTGACGCTTGCGCTTCAGTGACTCCCGAAATGTTAAAAAATGTTAGAACAACTTTGATGTTTCGAGTAAATAAATGTTTACAAGCCCGTGGTGGACATTTTGAACATTTAATTTAAAGTACATTTTATTTCTTCACGAATAAGCAAAGGACTCAAGCGCTTATAATTCCATAACGCTATTTCCGAGCGCTTCAAGTACCTACAACTCGAAACTTCAAACTGTTATATCTCATCATGGAAGTATCTGACAAAAAAATGTTTCAGACAAAATTGACTTGTTTTTTCCTGTAGAATCTAAATATGTAACATTTTATAGGGGGTTCCATTTAAAATTACAAAGGTACCTCCCCTCCCCCGTTAAAGGGGAAGGGAGGCCAATTCACGTTTATGTAGTCAGAAAGGCCCTTCAGTTCCATGCAATTTAACACTAAGAACTTTAAAATCGATGGCGTAGTTTTCGAGATATTGAGCTGTTCAGAGTTATGTGGGCCACCCTGTATAATAATATTTTTCTTAATAGCTCTATTTAAGAAGACCGTTTTAAAATGTTGAATTACATCAGTATCTTAACAGTAGGAAGTTCCCCCTATTACAATTTATTTACAATAATTCTGATTTAGGTACATTCCAAAAAGTGGATTATGTGTTTCTAATTGGAATCGGAGGAGGCGTGCCTCACTACACCGATTACAATAAACACGTACGACTTGGGGATGTTGTTATTTCGCATCCCACTCCGAATAACAAGAAATACATTTACGTATACTGTGAAAGTGCAAAGGTGAACGAAAGTGGTAATTACCACTTCGAGACGAAAGAGTATTGCCCGCCGAATTTATGTCTTCAGGAAATAGCTGCGAATCTGAAGGAACAGGTACGTTACTGTTATTTAACTACTTAAATTGTGCAAATGAATTGTTTAGATTGTTTGAACGTTCTATGGTTTCGCAGTCTGAGAATGAAGAGAACCCTCCGTGGCAAGCTTACCTGAAGGATGGTCTCGATATTCTGAGCAATCAGACGGAACATGATTTCAAAGCGCCTCCACCAGAGTCTGATAAATTGTACATGGCTATCGGAGAAAGAGACGTCATCGAAGTGGCGCATCCAACTGCTCCTTCGGACGCGACCAACAAAAGGTTCTTAATATTTTACGTACATTTTATATATATAGTAGAGCGAGTACAACGAAATTTCAAACAGTAGAAAGATTAACACTAATAAACACACCACAAAAATCGCACAAAATATAATAAAACATCTTGTTATTTTTATAATACTATACACATTAGTCACTTTTGATGGTCGGTTTAGTAGATTTATTAGGTTTAGTAGGTTAAGTAGGTTTAGTGTTAAAGGGATCTATGAGTATTGGTATGATTCTGTTCAAAATGAATGGGGGGGGGGTTTAAATCATCATTTTGTCGGTTTAGAATTTGTTTAAAAATTACAGGCCGTATTTTTATCTTGGGAACTGTTTGCCCGATTGAGCTATGTATTTTTTTATTTATTCAGAAAGGATTGAGCTATTTATTAATTTATTATTATTTATTCAGCTTGCAACCATTTCGACACATTCCGTATAAACGAAAAAGTGAACAGTGTAGCCTTAACTGTGACGGAGTAGAATATTCTCACAGCTTGTTAACCAAACGTACGCATCCTTCCAGAACGGAAACCAATTTAAATCGAAATTCAAATTCAACTCTCAGCAACCCAATTTAAATCTACATTGAAATTCAACTCTTAGCAACCCAATTTAAATCGAAATTCAAATTCAACTCTCAGCAACCCAATTTAAATCGAAATTCAAATTCAACTCTCAGCAACCCAGTATAAATCGAAATTCAGTCTTCAATCAGTATATCCCAGATAGCACAAAGACGTCTTCAAGGCGTCTTTAGGACGTCTGCAGTTGGACATTCAGACGTCTTAAAGATGTCTTAAAGACTCGTGTTAGAAAACAGTACGTCTTAAAAACGTCTTTAAGACCTCTGTCTGACGTCTAAAAGACGTTCAAGAGACGTCCGTAGTACATTCGGGAGGTCTTTAAGACGTCCCTAAGAAGTCTTAAAAGTTAGTCATAAATGTTAATTACAATAAAAGAAGGTAAGAATAAAAATAGATTTCGACAAAAATGAGTTCGAAGTTAAACCAATAAATAGCTTTATTAGAAGAACGCATGTGGAATTGACGTAAAAAGTGTGATAAAAATAACAATTGCAATTAAAATCACTATAAAAATAATAAAAATTAAAATTACAATAAAAATTGAAGTTGAATCTTAAGAGATGAAATTGAAGTGGAAATTGAAGTTGAAGTTGAAGCTAAAACACTAACTCGAACAAATAATACCAATGCTAATACTGCTAGATTATGGGTATGCAAAAACCACACTGTGTTTATGGTCATAAAGACGTAAAACTTTCAGACCTAAAATAGATGTAAAATGGACGTCTTTAAGACGTCGTGTGATATCTGGGATATCTATATAAATAAAAATCAAATGCTGTTTCTTGGTAAGCGCATCACTTGAGAACGGCTGAACCGATTTGGCTAATTTTTCTTTTAAATGTGCGTAATAATCCGAATAAGGTTATAGGGTAAGAAGAATTGGAAAAGTTGCCCGGAAAAATGGAAAATTCGAGAAAAAATAAAAGTGCTATTTTAGTCATATTTCAATACAACAAAAAAAAACGAACGTCGCAGCTTTTAATCAATAGATCAATATTTCAATACGAATTTACATTATCGACGTCTGTTTGCATTGTCGACATTATAAAGATCCGCCAGTTAGTTTATTTCTATTCAAATTGATTTCGCTACGTGCGCAGATTTCGTTTGACGGCTTGAAGTTACAAACGGTTATACAGTATCAACAAAGTGAATAAATTTTCCACTTTGAGTTGAATTGTGAATTTTAGAAAGCTGGGGTTTGAGCCATTAGACGCAGCGTTTCTTCGGGAAGGTTTATGCCAGTG
>CM052312.1:17195066-17225144 GCA_028455605.1 Lasioglossum malachurum | reverse complement strand
TAGCGAGAAAATCAAGATGTCAAAATCGGGTGGGACACCCTGTATATGTATATAATGAAATTCCAGATTTTGTTCAGGATATGGCGATCGAACTCTCGGGAGGTATACAATAGTACGCCAAACATTTCTCACAAATTCTGCTTTGGTCATGAGTAAATTTCAAGGCCCAGAACCATTTACATTATGATACTGATCTCTCCATTCTCGTCGGAAGTAAACAGCTCGACCCTATATATCATGCCCAACAAAAACTTGCCTTCTCAAACATTGTACAAAACAAATCAAACATGGCACTTGCAGTAGAAAAATCATACAAACTTTTCGACATACACATATGTACTTCGAAATCAATCGACGCAGGATAAATTGATCTGATAAATCTCTACGAAATTTGTCAATAATTCTGAAGGACGTTTCCAGTTATCATAAAAAGTAGTTCTGGATAATGAAATATTCGGAAAGTCACATGTTATAAAAAAAACAGTTCAACCGATTCGTCAAAAGTGGAACAAAGAAATGTCTCGAAAAAGGCGCTTGTGATATTTCATATGCGTCGAGCAGCATGGAATGGAAACTATGTTGATTAACGTCGTGTAATTTAGCAGTAATCTCGTCACGTTTTACCAGAAAATTCAACAACTTTTTCGAATTAGTAGCGTATACGATTATATATTATTAGACTGCGGATCTTTATGCGAAATAAAAATGTTTCGCATTGATTGTGTGATGCAGGAATAACAGAGAAATTGATTTCATTCCTGAACGACTTATTTACATTAACAACAACATTACAACATTCTTCAATTTTTGTAAATCTTACTGTTTTACATTTCGTCCAACCAATTTCTTCATAAACGCATAAAGATCCGCAGTCTATATATTATAATATTTTCCGCTCGATCATATTAATGCAACTTAATTCTTCGTTACGCGTTTACTAAACTTTCGCTGGTAAAATCGAAGAGCCTCCTCTGGTAAAGTCAGACGATACGCAATACTTGTACACGGTATTTGATTTTTGTTACTCTATCTTTCCGCTAGCTTTAAACGCGAGCGAATCTCTGATTTAAGGGAATCGAATGATTCGAACTGCATTCGGTGCGTGGGTATAGTGCATACATCTGTTCAAAACGACGATATACTCTGAGAAACGTGTAATATTTAGGACAATTTCAGGTATCGTACTCTAGACTTAGATCATCTCGACTACCTGGAGGCTTCGCTTAAAGCTTTCGATACTTCCCTACTATACCTCGGAGCCTGTCCGGTAAGATTCGATATACTTGAGAGCCTCGTCACTGTAACACTTAAGCTATAAACTATAAGCTATAAACGTTACAAGTTTGTTTCGTCTTAACTTCCCTTCTACGCAAAAGAGATACTTCCTTTTTAAGAAACCTACGTGTGCGGCACAGAATAAAAATGGCACCAGTCTTAGGATCGCCGAACCGATTTCTCTTAGATTATTGTTCCGTCGAAATAATACAAAGTAACGATAGTAACGCGTTCTTAAGTGTCTAGAAAAAGTGTATATGAATAAATCTGTAAAAACACGTGTTCAAAATTCGACCAGCCCAATCAGCTAGACGATCAGTTTCAGAATTTGTGTAAATGCGAATTGTAAAAAAAGTGAAACGCCTCCGCGTAGGGAAACAGAACGGTTGCTTTTTTTCAGTCCGATGGAAAATTGTTGAGCGACGTACAAATCATTTGGAAGCGTAAGTGTTTCGTTAGGGTGGCTCTTATTTTCGACTTTTGAATTTCTTTGATGGCACCCCCCCCCCCTCACCCCAAGTTGTTCCAAATAATTTAAAAAAATCGGGAAAAATATAACGGGAACACGTGCCCCAAATTTGTGAATTAAACGTTAAAATAATTAATTTAATACTCATCAAATCGTTTTTCTCGAATATCATCGAAACTATTCACCGCACCGAAAAACACGTTAAACAAAACCTGTAGATCTGGACAGGCTGCGTCTTTTATGTGTTATTACTTCTTTTCGTAGAACAAGCGGTTTTCGAGAAAATTGAGAAAAATGTCTACGACGTACTAGTTATCTCGCTCGGCCAACCCGCGACGTATTGTTCCGACGTTTTTCTCAATTTTTTCGAAGACCGTTCGTTTTACGAGGAAAAGTGATACAACATAAAACACGCTGCCTGTCCAAATCTACAGGTTTTGTTTAACATGTTTTTCGAGGCGGTAAATAGTTTCGAAGATATCCGAGAAAAACAATTTTATCAGCATTAAATTCATTATTCCAATGTTTAAATCCATTCGGGGCATGTTTTCCCGTTATCCGATCTAGCTGAAACGTTGCACAGATTTTTTTTTTAATTATTTGAGTAAATAAGAGCCACCCTAGTGTTTCGTCCTCTTTAGCTAATCGGAATCATAGCTGGTCCACCTTGTGAGTGCGAATGAACGTTGTTTTTGGTTTTACACGTTGGTCGGTGGATCCATGGCGCAGATGATGGACTTCATTACGCTGGCAGCAGCCAGAGACGCGTATGGCTGCCACTCCTTTATACGCGAGCCGTCCTTGTAGTCAGAGATACCTCGAATCACGGCGAAGCTTTCGCGGCAATTGCCAAGAATGCTTTCTACCACTGCGTCCATTTCAGCGTCGAAGGCTAGAGCTCCGAAACGCGCTGCGAATTTTTGTCTAAGTTGGTCGTCGCGAGCAATATGTCTGCCGGATGCCACTGGTACTAGATGAATCCGAGGACAGCCGTCCATTCTGGAAAGGTACAATTTGGTAGGCAAGGTGTGAGAGTTGAATTTGAATTTATAGAATTATGTACTAGCTTTCCCCCGCCACGCGTTGCTGTGGCTCAGTATTTTTTAAAAGCATGTTTTTACCGTCATGATTAGCGTACGACGCCGCAATTGTCTATAGACCAAGACTAGAGCAAATTTCACGTCAGTTACGAAAAGCAAACAAAGATGTCGAGTGATGACGATGAATGACTGTCGTTATTTAATTCCCTGCCTTCTCTGTAGCGCCGTTTCTTGGAAAAATCTAATATAAGTACTATATGTATATTGAAAATATGAAATATTTATAATATGGAGAATAAATACAGAGTTTTGTCAATTATTGTCAATATTGTCAATAAATACAGAGAAATATACAATCAAAGACATCGGTGATTTAAATTATCTGAAAAACTACTAATTGTGCACAGTCTGCGGATTTTAAGCAGAAACTGTTCAAAAGTCGTATCAAACTACATTTTCAAGATTTTTAACCGCTTGTTGCTCGTGTGTATGTTGATGGATTTCGATGAAATTTTCAGCATGTGTGTAACTAACATTGATGTAGAAAACAAACATAAAAATGTTTTAAAAAATGCCTTTTTTATTTTTGCATGTAACCTGGTAAATTATAATTTTTGGAAAATCTGTTTAGCATATCATTTAGTAAACCAATGCTTCTAATTGATTATAAAAAATCATGTGTCGCGTTTGGTACAATTATAAAAAAGTTATTATGTTTTAAAGGGTGTACGAATACTTTCGTCCCTCAATGTACGCCCAGCGTACGACACTGTCGTAAGGCAGGTGTCATGGTGAATGAAGATTGCGACCAGTATCGAGATATCGCTTCATGAGCGGGTTTTCATTATTTTACATTAACCTTGAAGATGTTTTTCGCCTACACGTTGCCTAGACACTATTATTCCTCATTAAAGAAAGGGTCTCAGTTTAATGTTGTAATGTTGTTATGTAATTTGACACACAATTGAAGTTGGTATTGTTCATTTTGTATGGAATATACTCCAAAGCATGGTAAAATGCATAACGTGACGGAACAATTTTTACAGAAATATCTGATTTCCGTCCATCGTCGCAGACTACACATTCTATTGTTCGATGAGATCTTTTTTCGTGGGTTGTACTGTTGCATATTAGATCTTCTACATCGATTAAAATTATCCCTCTGTATTCCATACAAAATAAACAATAAAAATTGTCATCTTCAAAATACCTTTCACCAACGATAACGTGTCTTAAAAATCGATAACATGTGCCATATTTTCAAATAAATCACTTCATATAAATAGTAAAGGTGCACGAAATATCTCGTCCATAGCATTGTACAACGAAATTGTGGTGACGAGATATCTCGTCCATAGCATCACTTCTTCGACACCGTGGAAACGAAATGCATATCTCGTTTACCATTATCTCCTGATCATTCTTTTGCAGCTATAAACTTCTGCAATCAATATTTCTCTATACATATACGGGGTTCACCTAGAATTTCCTTCTGTTTCGAATATAATTATATAGAATCCTTATCGTCACTCAACATCCTTGTAATGATGCAAAATTTGCTGTACGTTTCGTGAATAAAAGAAGTGCGTGTACGCGTTTCAGACGCGACGCATCGTAGACAGAATCAAATCGTTCTACGCGTATTTACGCATTTCTGACGAGACGCATCGTGGACAGAGGGCCTAAGACTTTGGGAAATCCACCGCCTCCGATCGACACGTGACATACGACATTCTATTCGTTTTGACATGCTGAACATAAAATATAATATATTCGTGAAAAACTGCAGCTACTACACATTGAATTTTGTGTATACGTGCACGTCCGTGCTGTGCGTATGCGTGAGCATGATGCGACCACTCGTCAACTTTTTCTACAGATATATCACTACGGTGCATCCTACCGCAAAAATAACGAAATTTTCGAAAGGCTGGACCTAAAGCACACGCACACACACACACTCACACTCACACACACACACACACACACACACACACACACACATATATATATATATAGGGTATAATAATATATAATATAATAATATTCTTCATCATTATATTTTTTAAAAAGTTCAAGCATTATATAGATCGGTCGACGATCGTAGTGATATATCTGTAGAAAAAGTTGACTAGCGGTCGCATCATGCTCACGCATACGCACAGCACGGACGTGCACGTATACACAAAATTCAATGTGTAGTAGCTGCAGTTTTTCACGAATATCTCGAGAACTATTCATTTGCGCCAAAAATGACAAGTACATTTTATGTTCAGCATGTTAAAACGAATAGAATGACGCATGTCACGTGTCGATCGGAGGGGGGTATTTCCCAAAGTTCAGCCCTGATTTCTAATAAACCAGTGGTCGGCACGCAGGGAACTCTAGAGCCCGATCTCGGCTCGCTCCGCCTCAATTCCCGACCGCACGTCTCGCTCCGCCTCAATTCCCGACCACACGTCTCGCTCCCCGTGACGGTCCTAGTCCTCAGGCGCGTACCTATCCTAGATCGTATGAACTGTGCGTGGCGCATTAGGGCGACACCCGTATCAATAGGTTTCCACATTACCATGGAGGTACTATTGTCAATGAGTTTTTTTATGTGGTTTCCCCTGTAGGCCTATTCCACTATGTTGCATCATAATTTCGGAAACTAACTTTGAACAATAAACACGGAAGAGAGAGAGAAACTTTGACAAATACTTCTTAATTGTGTGAATGTCTTCCCAAAATTTTACGAAATTAAATGTCGAAGCGTATACGCTTCGACATTTAATTTCGTTAAATTTTGGAGAACGAACATTCAAATTAAGAAGTATTTGTCAAAGTTTCTCTCTCTCTTCCGTGTTTATTGTTCAAAGTTAGTTTCCGAAATTATGATGCAACATAGTGGAATAGCCTACAGGGAAACCACATAAAAAAAACGCATTGACAATAGTACCTCCATGGTATGTAATGTGGAAACCTATTGATACGGGTGTCGCCCTAATGCGCCACGCACAGTTCATACGGTCTAGGATAGGTACGCGCCTGAGGACTAGGACAGTCACGGGGAGCGAGACGTGCGGGCGGGAATTGAGGCGGAACGAGCCGAGATCGGGCTCTAAAGTCCCCTGCGTGCCGACCACTGTTTTAGAGGTATTTAAATTGAAATATCTCCTGAACTACTAACTTTTCGACATACATAGGTTAGTACTTTTTTATAACGAATGTCCAGCTGCATCGATAGATGTATTAAAAAATACCTCATTCCATTTAAAAAAACAAAGTTGACCTTTACGCGACCACTCACGAAAAAACTAATAACATCAGAATATGCTCTACTCGATACCATTCAAGCCTCCGCTGAAATATTTTTTGCTGTGAGTAACAATAGCGAGAAAATCAAGATGTCAAAATCGGGTGGGACACCCTGTATATTCATTATAAATATTATATATATATATTATATATATATATATATATACACACTACTGTGCAAAAGAAAGAAGCACTCAGTATAATTGTAAGATACAATGACAAACAATATCGTTATGTAGAAATTGTATTGTACAATGATTGATTTATTGCATTTAAAGTATTAGATAATCTGCAAGAACACATATATTCTCCGAAATATTCAATTAAACAGCGGAATCCTTTTTCAAAACTGACTGTGTTCTTATTTGATTTTTTACGCTTTTGTGTTAAATATGGCTGGGTGCTTCTTTCTTTTGCACAATAGTGTATATATAATCTTTTATATAGCTGCTAGTAAAAAGTTTTTCTTTTTGAAATTCGGATTTAGTTTCTCAAAGTAAAAACAGATCGATTTCAATATTATTGCAGTTCCTATATGTATATTGTGTATCTCGGAAGGAGAGGATTCAGAGAAGTTTTTAGTAATGCTTTCCGAGACAAACTTTCTAACGAATCGATCGCATTGATTTTTTCCTATTGTGTTATACATATTATAATTTTATATTTTAATAAACTGTTATATAACAGACGATTGCATAAATTCATGCCCGATTTCAAACCGAAAATTCAATGGTTACATTTTAAAGAATATTCAATTTTCATTAATCAATTATATCTTTATTTATATTATTCTTTATTTATATCTTTATTTATATTATTCTTTATTTTTATATCTTTATTCATATTTCCTAATTGTGTAGAAAAGGATGGTCTCTATATATAATTTTTCTTTTTACACTCCGCTGTGCACTATAATTTGTGACAATTATGGAAAATCGAGCATGAACTTATGCAATTATCTAATACATTCATATTTTATTTTGTTAAGATATTGTTAGGTATTCAGATATTTCTTTTCAACGTTTTACACGTGAACTTTCTACACCGAACTTCTACTCGTACTGAAATTTTGGAAAACTTCTTCCTGATTCTTTGTATTTGAAATTAAGAGAAACGCGATTGAACCTTTGGGCGATAATATATCTACTAAGTATATTGAAGAGAAACGTACAATTAATTAGCGGTAACTAAAGTGCCAATGTGTTCAACAAATGGGTTGCAAAGGTGATGAGAACCTTTTTTAAGAAGATTTACACTATAAACAGGATTCAAACATATTTTAGGCGGATCGATAACACTGTACAACACCAAATCTGTTCAAAAATTACTATTGGGTGATTCTTATAGAGTTTGTCATTCTGAATTATGCTTTATTTCTTCTGTTCTACTCAATGAAAAATTACGAAAAAATTCATTAACATTCTACCTAGTGGCACACACAACAGTGAATTATTTCAGAATTTTTGGTTTGGAATTCAATTTTTTAAAAATCCGGAAGTTGAAAATTGTGATTGGATTCCCAAACTCGCTATCTGGGTTACACTATGCTTTATTTCTTCTGTTCTGCGCTACAAAAAGTTATGAAAAAATTCATGAACAATCTACCTAGTGGCACACAGGACAGTGAATTATTTCAAAATTTTTGGTCTTTCAAAAAAATTTTTTAGAAATATTTAAAGTAAATAAACAAACTCTATAAGAACCACCCAACAGTAATTGCTAAATAAATTCGTTGTTGTACAGTGTAATTGGCATGGTTAAAATGTTTCTTTACAATGAAAGTAGCAGTTTTACTCTTAGGGAGCTATAATTAATATTAGATTACAATATACAATTAAATTTTTAAAAAATTATATTAGCTTCTTTTTCGAGTAAAACTTTGTGTCTTTTAGAGGAAGGTTCTCTCCTACTTATATACAGTGAAATATCAGTACTGAATTTGCACTGCCTCGTGATAATTATTCAAACATCAATTTTCCAAACTTTCGAACATGTTAAATAAATTTCGAAGGTACCGTTACTCTCTTTTGACAAAGTCCAACGCAACTTCCTCGCATTTCAACGTCTTTCTAGATTCTAAAGCACAGGGTAGTATACGGAAAAAATGTTCTATTAAAATGACTTAATGTCTTAATATATCGGATTCGAGCATAAATCCAAACAGATAGAAAAATTAGTGCTCCTATACGAGCTCATAAAAATCTATAGTTATTATAACTAGACTGCGAATCTGTATGCAAAATAAATGTCTGACTTTGTCTTTAATTTCAGAAATTTTCCAACAATTTATATTTCCATAATTTTCCTATAAACGCATAAAAAGATCCGCAGTCTACTGCTAGCTTAAAAGTTTTAAGATTCTGTATACAATTATTTATTTCTATTATATACGAAAAATACGACGATATACAATAATATAGAGAGAAGGCTGTTCTTTTCTTTCGGGAATATTATTTATTCTACTATTAATTTTACGAATACAAGGTTGACGTATAATACGATAAATGAATAAATAAATAAATTATGAATCTAAAGGTAGAAGGACCTCAGATTCATATATAATTATATCGAAAAGAATCACTTGTTGCACAGATGCACATCTTTCAAATTCTATGAAGTATAATAAATAATTTAAAAAAATATAATAAAGAGCGTATATCTTAACGTACATTTATGTATATTATATCATAAGTATAGATGAATAGGCGAACATAGGCGTAGACATATATTTAAAGCATTAATTATATTATTATATTATAGTTGTAAGACGAATAGTCACTGTTTATTCGAGTAGCAGTGCTCGAAAGTGTTCACTTTCAAGTTCAAATTTTTTTTTCAGTGAACACACACACACACACACGCATTTGAGCACCGCAGTGCATTGTGGTTAATTAATTGATTCTTCTTTCCCGGTTACGGATTCCTATTTAAGGCCTAATTTTATTTCTGTGTGAAGCCTCTTAGCGAGTCCTGTCACCGAGGACAAAAGAGTTTCGAAACTGTTTTTTTCTGCGTTTGTTGCGAAATAATTTGGCTTCTTCAGATATTCGGAAACTAATTATATTTGAATTTTTCTAGAAGATAGCGTCGGAAAGTACATCGAAGAAAGTATGAAAGTAACGAAAAAAAGACGTTGTCATTCCATCGGTAACGTATTCCTCGTACGATGATACAGAGCTTTACTTCTCGATGTGAAGTGAATTCATAACATTAAAATTTGGATTTTCTCAGCTTTAAACGCCTGTAACTTTTGAACCGGTGCCGTTCTAACATTGAAACTTGGATTTTCACAATTCGTTTACCAAAATCCACAGGATTACGCAACCCAGACAGCCAAATTCGAGAGCTGCTGCGTCCGCTGTGCCATTAGTGCGACCGTGCTGCCCTCTGAACCGGGGCAGCGTGCCCGCTTTCGCTGCCAGCGTGCTGCTGACAGCAGCGAACGCAGCAGCCGTCCAAAAACCGGATTTTTGCTTACAGCGAAGGCTGGAGATTCGGATCGAAAAGATCTTACTTCTGAAGCTGTACACATTTTGTTGAAATACAAAACTTTAAAAGATCATGTTTAAGTTTAAAAGTTCAAGTTCAAGTTGAAATAAAAATGTTCAAGTTCAAGTTGGAATTAAAAAAAGTTCAAATTCAAGTTGAAATTAAGAAAAGTTCATGTTGAAATTAGAACAAGTTCAAGTTGAAATTCAAAATAGTTCAAGTTTAAGTTGACATTCAAAATAGTTCAAGTTTAAGTTGACATTCAAAATCTGCAGGATTACGCAAGAAAAAGGCAAAAGTTTCTGGTTCCCAAGGATTAAACTGTTGAAACGGTTTTTAATGCTATCATTTCTGTATTCCTCGTGCGATGTGTACAGACCTTTATACTTGGCAGCGTTCTTAATAATTACCTGTTTCCATGTATTCGTACGTTAACGAAGTATCAATATCACATTGTAAACGCACCTTGTGGTTGAGGAAACCAATGCAGGTGTGTTTCGTTCATATTGTTGTTTTAAAGGGGAACGAACAATATACATATACATTTGTACAAGATTAGTATTGTATCACGCGCTTCTAATCCTAGTCGCACTATTGTGTTTTCTATGTATTTACATGTAGCGCTTACGGTAACTCTAAGTGGCAATTGCGATAGGTTTACGTTTACTTACTTCCTAGTTAAATAATTTAAAAGAATCTTAATAATATAGCTTTCCGCACAATTTGCAGTTCCTTTCGATGATTTTGAGATAAATCATGTTATCATTCGTATCATGTTCCGAGTCATTGGAAGACGTTGTGTACGGAGCGCAATAAACTTCGATTCTCTCCAATTATAATTTAAATCATTTAGCCCTGCGGCCAGTGTGAAATTTTATTGATACGCTTTCGTAACGAATTTCAATTTTCAAGATTTTCACACGAAAATTCAGTAGTGCAACTCAACGGTAAGCCAGAGCGTCGACAATAAAGTAGTACAACTCAATGGTAAGCCAGACCATCGACAATACAGTAGTACAACTCATGGTAAGACAGAACGTCGAAAATTCAGTAGCATAACTCAATGGTAAGCCAAACGGTCGAAAATTCGGTAGAACTGCTCAATGAAAAGCTGCTGCAATGCTTTATCGGCCTCGATAGGTTGGCCGCTCGCTGCGCTCGCTGCTTGTTTGTGGTCCGGCCTCGGCGGAAACAGCGATATTTCGGCGAACCCGCGGCGCGTACAAACTTTACGATATTAATCGCAGCGATATTTACGGTAAACAGGCGGTAAGGGCGCCTAGCCTGTAACGAGAACCAGCGCGACAGCGATCCTTCAATCCTCGTTGACTTACATTTAGCGTACCGCAGGCCTGGGCATTTTTGTCTCAATTGAGACAAGACCGTCCCCACCGTAGCGCCCAGTGTTCCCCACCAGCATCCGCCGTTACTATGAAGAAAGAACGCACTTTGTCTGTCGCAAGCAGTGCGCAGGCCTCGTGCATCGAAGCCGCGAGGAGCGCCACTGAAAGGAAGCTTGTTGGAGGAAGCAGGCGTTTGAGGGGCCCCACCCACCCGTGCCCAGGCCTGGCGTATCGATTCTAGTTCCCCCCACCCTTTCCGTACTGCCGAATTCTCTCATTGGCGCGCCTCGCACACGCCACATCCTAAATCACAGGACCGTGCCTTCGAAAGGTCCTTGGGGCACCAAACCGATACGCGACACGTTAACGATGGCCCCTGGCGAACGAGGGAGATTAATCTCGCAGGTATTTCATCACACCACTCTCGCCGGAACTCTTTCTAGGCTGAGTGAGGCGGCGGCACGACCGCGAAAGGTTACGATGTTCGAAAAACGGTTCCAACGTACCACATCGGCGCCTCCGAGTTCCTTCGCTCGTGTGTGATGGCTTCTTTTATTTGTTCCGGGCCCGGATTTGTTTTATTCCTCGGTCTATTATTTGTCCCTGGTCGGTTCTACGAATCGGGGCGCCTTCAAATGTCCCTGAAACTTGCCGTACTCGGCACGCACGACAAATGGCATTATGCGATCTATGGTCACCGACGAGATACTATTAAAGACTGCCAGCCCCTGTGCTATTCAGCGACATAGGCTAGTGGGCACAGGTGGGCACGGGCACCGACGAGAAAACTGCCAGCCTTATTTTATATATTTAAATTAAATACTGCCAGCCTTACGGCAGTTCGTGTCACTCGAATAATTCGTTGTTCTCTTACGCCCTCTAGGATATACAGGGTGTAATCTTAAGACAATAGTGTCGTTGTAGAGGGGCAGCCTATTGGCTGTCCCGGGGGTGGGTGTTTACTGCACGACCGGTTTTAGCCACCCTCTTAAGGGAGTCGTCTAGTAGGGAACGCGTGACTGTGGGTGAGTGCACACACCGCTAGATCACGTATACGTACGCGAGGATTGCAAGGGTCCGGGATTGGACTTCTGATTTCTCGATAATGCAAAGACAGGACTTTTTAGTGGCGGTTAGTAGAAGTTTTTCATTTATGAAAATGTTCATTTATGAAACGTGCCCAAAAGAGGGCGAAAAAGTCGTCTTTGATCACTAATGCCGTCATAACTTTTGAACGAATGGACTTTTTCGAACGTGGTTTACTCTAACACCTTTTCCCGAGGAAACGCCGCGTCTAATGGTTCAAACCCCAGCTTTCTACGTTCAGCCGTTCTCAATTGATGCCATTGATGCCGTCACAAACCGACAGACAGACAGACGGACACGATTTTATTATACATATACAGGGTGTCCTCCTTCGCTTCCCGGAAATGGGAGGTTCCTGAGGTCATTTGAAGCGACATTTTCCTTTTCAAAAATGTTATCTGCGGCCATTTTGCAAAGGCGTTTACCACATGCGGAATTGATTCCTGTGGGCGTTTGCCACTGCAGGCAGGGCCAGAACCCGTGGGCGTTTACCACTTGGAGACAGAATTGTCCTGGGCGTTTACCACTGGGACATGCAAGGGCGCTTACCACTACAGGCTGCCGACGGTGAATCAATAATTAGAGTATGCTCACAATGGATCCGACATCGAACAAAACTATGACGTCAGAGGCACCGGACCGACTTTTCAAATATGTGGGTATGCCCGTCTGTGAGAGACCCTTCTAGCTTCGTCCGACGTCGACCGACAGGAGTGCCGTCGAGGAATATACGCGAGTAATCGCGCGATTTTTGTCAAAAAGCCGTGTGCTGCACCGTCAAATATCGCGCAGGGAAATTATTGTTTTATGATGAGCCGAACATAGAGAAGAACAGAATGAAATAGGATCGCGTTGCCGAAGCGTGTCGCCGTCGCCAGCACAGCTTAGGGTACGCGCACAGTGGATCCGTTTTCGTCCTACATCAGACATCGAGACACACGGACGAGCGGTTCGAGCGCCTCGGAAGGCATGTGTTGGTGTCTTTTCGTCCGCTTTCGTCCGAAAATGTGCTCACAGTGGGCCCGACGTCAGACGAAACGGTCACGGTCCGCAGGTAGCCGAACCTTTTCGAGCACTTCGAGAAGGGTAACAATGGACAATCCCCATGGGGTCCCGACGTCTGAGGAAAATCAAATCATTTTGTTTTTCGTCCTATGCGTAGGACGAAATTTCTATAGTAGAAATTATGATATTTTGTGATTTGTTACGTAAAATAGAATATATACATGGAAATATTAATTAATGGCGAAGAGATAAACAAGACAACATTATTTTTAATTGTCGTTTATTTTAATTATTATTTCATTGATCATCTGATTCTTGGAAAAAAACTGAAAGACCACTCGGATAGTGTTTTCATTCTGTTAGTTTTAAAAATCTTAATAAATATGGATTCGAAAAAATCGTTTATCTCGCTCTTTCCAAAACCATTGTGACCTTATTTGTCGAAAAGTCACAAAAAGTCGCAAACTTTTGGATTATAAAGTGTCTCAATAATATATGTATACAAAAAAAATTAATAATTAGCTTTGTATTTTTTATAATTTAAAGTAATGTACTATGAAATGATAATAATGAAACGTATGAAACTTTCGAAAATCAAGGAGTGCATATACGCAAAAACAACAAAGAAATAAGAAAAATTTTTTTCTTTCGAATGTATGTCGCAGTTGTCTCCAATATCAGTGTTTCTATTATAATCTACGATCGATGCATTAATACTGTAATGTATTTCAATACACACAGATTTTTTAAAATAATATTATCATAATAAACGACTTGGGGATTTTGCACCATTGTGCGACGTACGATAGCATAGCGGCGATCGGCACTTGCAATAAAACATTGGGCATGCAAATGGTCAGGTCATTATTGGGCGATCGACAGCGAAGCTATTTTTTAGAAAGCTGTTTTTAGCGCGTCCAATTCATGATTTTTTACTGTAAAATAATTTAAAAATTACTTTACAGTCAACACGTATTGTCCGAGAAAATGCCGACTTCCAGCTCAATAGTAATGACCTGTCTCCATAGAGAACAGTCCCGGGAACGGCACATAAACAGATCGAGCGTATCATCGCTAGGTCTGCCTATCCCCACCGCAGCCGCGCCCATAGTCCCAATGTTTTGACTCCGACGTTGCACGCTATATGTATAATGTAGTATGTGTGGCCGCTGTAGCCAATATTTCGTCGACAGCCGAAAATGCGTGTGAAACGAGGCCTGCCTCCTCCGCTCTGATCCAATCGGCCGCGCATTCGCACCTAGAGACACATCTCCGTAGTCCTGCCTGGGAACCTTCTTCTCAGGCTCGCATCAATACAATGTCACCAGTTCGGACCCATACGAGACGCGCCTTGCAACCCCCTACAATCGCGTAGTAGTGGGCGGTAACAGTTTAATATCTTAATCCAATGCTGTTCCGCTATCGCTCGTACGGGACAGTGTATTGGACTACATGTAGAACATAAACAAATTGAAAATGTTTTTTCACTACGTGAAAGGTATCCCATCCCAACTTGGCCACCATGTAGGTGGAAGACAGGCAAAAGAGTCATTGCACAAGGTGTGCGGTTTGACGGGAAACCCCAAGATGAATAGCTGCAGCCGACAACTGACCGTGGAGAACTAAATGCATTTAAGCGAGGCTTTCTCTCAAAAATAGCAAGGAAGTCACGTCCGTAAAACAAGACACATTTTTCAACTTTAAACAAATATTGTGATGTTATTATAAAAGATATTGAATTGTTCTTTGCAGCAAAATATTCTCTGTAGACTTTCCCAAATACATTGATATCCAATATTAATACATTCTAATTCTTTAAACGTGTTTTGGAAAGAGCGAGACAAACGATTTTTTCGAATCCGTATTTATTAAGCTTAAGATTTTTGAAACAAAGAAAATGAAAACACTATCCGAATACCCAAAATTTCATCAAAATCGGTTGAAATGTAAAACAGATATAGTAGTAGGCATTGAAAGATGTAAAAATACGAATCTTTGAATTTTTCTGCTTACGATTGATCTAAATCGCAGTTTCTTATAATTGTTTTCGAGTATCCATATTACCATGAGCGTTAAACTACATACAATTAATGCGCACGAATTTTTTTCAAATTTGGATATGTTGCAGTTTTTAGTAAAATATGAACGTATCTCAAAGAATTCCTTGAAATCTTGAAAATTGTTGGTTTTACGGACATGCAATATGAGGTGTCACAAGTTGTTCATTAAATTATAACGGCCAAACTAACAAAACGATGAAAATTAGTTTTAGATGCTCACACACATAGTGAAACCATAAGAGTATTTAGTAAAAATTATTTCAGTTGTTTTTTAAACAGGTGCATTGCTATCAAAGCACCAGAAAATTGAAAAAATGAAAATAATGATAATATAGCCCCAAGTGTCCTCTTTACGGACCCGTTTTTAAAAATACGGATACTTCAAAATTGGCGACATGAAAATTATTTTAATTAAACGCTGCACCGAAATATATCGCGCGACGCGGCATTCCTGTAGGTCGACGTCGGACGAAGCTAGAATGGGTCTCACAGACGGGCCTACCCACACATTTGAAATGTCTGACCAAGCCTCTGACGTCACCAGGTCTGTCGGTTGTAGGATGCACTGTGCGCGTACCCTTAAAGGCCCGTGCGTCATCACAATGTATACCAAAATTTTATCTTCTTCATTTTTCATTATTTTTTTATGGAACTCTCACCAACATTCGTGGCATTTTTCTAATTGCAAAATGATACCAAACACGATATAATTTCAACTGTATTTAGTGGTTTAATCAGCGATAAAAGTTTCGAACACAACGAAGAAGAGCGTATTGGAAAAAAAGAGACGCGGACAGTCGGCGTCATCGGTACAATTCAAAGGCCTACATTGTCGCTGTTGTTCGTTACCTTTGAAACTTCCACCGTCGATTAAACCACTAAATACAGTTGAAATTATATCGTGTTTGGTGTCATTTTAATCAGAGAAATGCCAGAAATAAGTTAGTGAAAGTCCCATAAAAGAATAATGAAAATTACGAAGTTTGAAAATTCGATTCACTCAAGTCAATGTGTGTTCACATCGATATAGCCGAGCCGAGATCAATCATCGCCACCCTACGGCGCGGCGCGGCTCAGCGTTGGCCGGCAGTGGAGTGTGTATGGAGTGCGTTTACTTCAAATAATTTTCATGTTGCCAATTTTGTAGTATCCGTATTTTTAAAAACGGGTCCGTAAAGAGGATACTTGGGCCCATATTATCATTTTTATTTTATCATTTTTTCTGGTGCTTTGATAGCAGTGCACCTGCTTAAAACAACTGCAAAATAAACTATGAAAACAAATATTTTTTCAAGTGAAATAACTTTTATTAAATACTCTTATGGTTTCACTATGTGTGTGAGCACCAAAGACTAATTGTCATCGTTTTGTTTGTTTGGCCGTTATAATTTAATGAAAAACTTGTGACACCTCATATTGCACGTCCGTAAAACCAACAATTTAAAGACTGCAACATATCCAAATTTATACATAAGAAATATTTGTCAAAGTTATCTCTCTCTCTTCCGTGTTTATTGTTCAAAGTTAGTTTCCGACATTATCATGCAACATAGTGGAATAGGCCTACAGGGGAAACCACATAAAAAAAACTCATTGACAATAGTACCTCCATGGTAATGTGGAAACCTATTGATACGGGTGCCGCCCTAATGCGCCACGCGCAGTTCATACGGTCTGGAATAGATACACGCCTGAGCTGCCTCGGGGACTAGGAATTGAGGCGGAGCGAACCGAGATCGGGCTCTAGACATATGCGCCGGCCGCCAGGCCCCTTACGTTTCCGTCCCTCGCCTAGATGCTCCGTAAAGCCTGCCTTCGCTTCCCCCACTCTTGCCGCGTACCGCGTGGAACATGCTAAATACCGATTCGGACGCGGCAGCGGTAGTGGTAAGAGTGGGAGAAGCGATGGCAGGCTTACGGAGCATGTAGGCAAGGGACGGAAACGTAATGGGCCTGGCGGGGCGCGCATATGGCAATCCTGCTCTAGAGTCCCCTGCGTGCCGATCACTGGGTTAAGATATTAAACTGTTACCGCCCACTACTACGCGATTGTAGGGGGTGGCAAGGCGCGTCTCGTATGGGTCCGAACTGGTGACATTGTATTGATGCGAGCCTGAGAAGAAGGTTTCCAGGCAAGGCTGGACTATGGTGACGTATCTCTAGGTACGAATGCGCGGCCATTTGGATCAGAGCGGAGGAGGTACGCCTCGTTTCACACGCACTTTCGGCTGTCGACGAAATATTGGCTACAGCGACCACACATACTATACAATGTAATAAGTAAAGTTGAATATAACCAATATAATTATTTTAAAATATATTACAAATACACAGGACTCGTTCCAAAACTAAAAATTAGTAAAACAGTAAGTACGTATTGCGTAAAACAAGAAAGCATTATTTACTTTTAATGTTGTAAATAACATTAAATCACTTAAGGATTTCTAAAATAAATTAGGTAATACTCCTTGTACTTACAAGTTTTTCAATATCATTAAATCATGACAGGTAGCGTCAAAATATCACTGCCTTTAAATCAATCATTTCTGCACCACATAAAATATATCCCAATTTAAAAATTCAATATTTGTTTCGCTCATAGACATATAGAGATGACCACGGACCTAAGGACTGAGCGTAACCCTGGGGGGGGGGGTTCGAAAGACGGAAGTGATATCAATTTGTCGGCCATCTTGTGAAGCCCACAATGTGGTGCGCTCTATCGTCTGTGGCACATAGCACATGGTCTGTAAATACTAAATACAATACACGCGATTGCGGTCGGTACTGGTACGCTAGAACCATTTTGTGCCCGGTACACGTGCGATAAAATTGGTGAATCGTCGTTGCTCTGTGTTTTCTGCGCGTTAATACACATTAATTTATAAGAATGCCTTCGTGTATTGCGAAAGAATGCTCAAATAGAACATCGGCGAAGAGTTATCGACAAGAAGAATTGGAAAAAACAATGAAAATTACTTTACTTTTTTTCAGTGATTGAAATTGTTCAATGATTGCAGTTCCGCAAAAACATCGAAATTAATTGAAATATGTTTTTCAGAGTGCAGATTCATGAGAATCATATGGTGACGATGACCGAAATGAAATTCTATGTAAGCACAGAAATGAAATTCTATTTTTCATACTTTAAAGTTTTTAGTTTTTAATTTTTTCGTTTTTCGTTTGTGTGTTGTTTCTGTTCTAGTCACAAATCATCTGGACTGGCCACAGGTGTGGTACCCGGAGAAGTGACGATCGTCGAGATGTTGTTGACGGACGACACGTAGAATGAGCATCCGCTGGGGCAGAAAGGTGCTGGTGAGTATACGATACATTATGAACTATTTCGTATTAACATTAACATTAGTAACTAGTAATTATTAATAATTTATATTTTGTATGTGTTACAGAAACTAGAAGATATCAGGTCGGCAGCCGCTCCATTAAATGTAACAGATAATCAAATAGTGAGTTACAAAAATTGAATATCTTCCTACTACATATTTATTACTTTAGGTCTTCGTTATATTAATGCAATATTTATATGTTACAGATACGAATCATGCGAGGACTGCGGAGGCAATTTTATAAGCGCAGCGGACGGGATGGACGGGGCGGCCACGGCAGTTTGATAATCAATTACTATTGTATAATAAACTATCAATATTAATTTATATCATTTTATATAATATTTCATATTCTTTTATATTATTTCATATTACTTTATATTATTTTATATTATATTTTATATTATTCACATTATATAATTGTCATTAGTATATTATATATTGTATTATAAAATAAACAGTATAAAACCATCTTCGGTTTCTTGCTCCGAACCACTACTAATCCAATTATCTTCATTATATTTCATAATTTTTTTACGGAACTTTCACCAAGTTGTTTGTGGCATTTTTTGTATTACTAAAGGGAACGCGTTTCCCGTACTCCTCCGATACTCGTAGGTCAGGCATGATCAATTAGTAGCTCGATCGAAGGCATTCTCAAGGAATACTATTATTTCTGATCCATGCCACAGATTGGGTTCTGTTTCCTGCTAAAGGTGATGTAGGTTCTGTTCCATGCTAAAGACTCGTCGGTGACATAGTACAGACGCTATACTAGCATGTAAAGTCGCCTATAGAGCGCACCACATTGTGGGCTTCACAAGATGGCCGCAGTCAACCATCCCTCCCCGCTCGCGGGACACCCCCTCTCACCCATAAATCTACTTTACGCTCAGTCCTTAGGTCCGTGAGATAGACTGCGCCGTCTTATGGGCCAGTTGAAGCCCACAATGGAGGCGCGTGATACAAAGAATGAAAGAGAGAAATCCCCATTAGCCGGGATCCATAGCGCTCTCTTTCTAATTGACGTGTCTTTTTTTTGTTTTTATTTTTTTGCGCCGCCATTGTGGGCTTCAGCGCTTCGTACAGGCCGCGCAGTCTATCTCTATATGTCTATGGTTTCGCTCATACTTTTTTTAAAGAGTTATCGGTATATAACTTATAATGTTTCATAACAATCACCTATAAAACTAACACCACTGACAAATTCTGATACAACTATACATAGACAGATTATGCATAGAAAATATAACTTGAAAGTATAACCATGAACTAATCACACAGCACAATTCACGATGGTAAACAACAGCTTGAAGTTTTGTTCTGTGTGCAATCACGCTGTGCGCCAAAACGCCGTGTGCGCAAAAGAGCTGTATCCAATCTGCTGTGCGCCATATCTCGTTGTACGCCATCGTCCTGTGCGCCATAGAGCCACCCCCGTATCGCACTCCTCTACACGTCCTTCACGATTGGCTGAATCGTTCGTACATAACCAACCAGCAAACCAGCGTACCTATCGACCCGGTTGTGGGGTCGGTGTTACCACTCCGCTGAACTGGCGTAGTGGGGACAACCGCGCCTGCGCACAACCGCCTGGAGAGAGGATAGGTCGACAGCGATCCTTCTTCTTCCTCGGGCGTTCGAACAATGAGCATCGTGTTCTATAACACGCGTTCCTCAACTCCGTAGTTCGTTCCAGCGTCGTTTTCATAACAACACTGTAACCAACCTGAATCTACCACTGTAAGGCGTCCCCTACACGGTCAATCAGGAATGACAGTCTGATTGAACAGTCCGACTGTCATTCCTGACTTCAATCCGCTCCAATCACGAAAGAACCAATGAAAATTAAATTAAAAAATTAAATGTAATTTTCACAGCCAATGAAAATTATCTGAAAATCCGTCAGTCCACTTCATCAGTCCGACAGTATTCAATCTGAATGACAGTTACGTAGATGATTGACATTCCGATTGACCGTGTAGGGGACGCAGGAAGCGGTCGTGCTTGACCAAAGGTGAAAATGGTAATTTGGAATGAATGAAAAGTGCGAGCCAAGATCGCTGGATGAACGGTATGAAAGATGGAATGAACGAATGGATGGAGGTAACGGTTGAATTTGAATAGGTATGAGTGAAGGAAAGTGAATGGTGGAATATCCAGATATACAATAAATAACTGTATTTTGCACTTATGAAATTGTACAAGTTGTCGGCGAAATGAATGATGTAAATGAGCGACGTATGAAAAGATTGAAATAAAGAGAATTTGACCTCATCAGCTGTCTCGAATCAGTGTGCATACGGATGCTAGCTTTTACGGACGATTCTTCTCTCGTACGCGTCGAAGATTTCCGTTCGCAAAAATCACACGACCTCAAGATATCCGTTTCGTCTGTGAGCGAGTCTCGCAACGTAAACTAAGTTCAATAAAGTGCAGTGTTTCAACATTAAAGGATTACCAGTTCTTTACATTCTCCTCAGTAAACTCTTTATAAACTCGTAGTGCGTGTGTATGATATTGAAAATAGTGCTAGAGCATATGTGTGGTTTGTTCCAGTGTATTATGTACGGTGTTATGAACAGTGCAGATTAAGAATTTGTAGATATGTGTGAGAACAGTTTAAAAGTGAAAGGGCATTGACCCCTTCTGCTCGATAATTCCATAGGGCGGATATTAGAAATGCCCTTGTGGATTTCAACGAGTAGGTAGGTTCAATGTCGTCCAACGATCTTTTAAACATTTTCACCTCGCTGGGGCCCCAAATGAGAACCAAGGTATGCATGCGTTTGTCACTTGTTACGAGACTGACGCTCGCCTGTGTGACGTACGCAACGTACACTTTTGTTAGAAATGTTGCAGCATTTTAGGCGGATTTTTAACAGTTAATAACTAAATAACGAAGTCGAAATCGCAATTTTTTTATTCTTCATTTTCGTCTTATATTATCGTCGAGAATCACCCCTTAAATTTTCTCCCACCTGTTGCTAAACACCCTGTATGTATAAAATAGTTTTCTAGTATCTGACACGCTAAAATGCCGAGCGGGTTGCCTTCTGAAGGGGAACCGAAAATTGAGCGACGTTACAGTGTGTGTGTGAGAGAGAGAGAGAAGACAGAGAGAGAGAGAGAGAGAGAGAGAGAGAGAGAGAGAGAGAGAGAGATGGCGTCGCGGGGGTTGGTGAGCGAAGTGAACAGAGGGCGGAGCTCCCTAGTTGACATATATTTTGCCTGCAAGTATTCCCCGAAGGTTCTCGATTGGTTGTAAATCCGGGGAACAATCTAGCCATGTGAAAAATGAAGTTGTCAGTCTGAGTTTCTTCTGTAAATGGTATCAATACCATCTCCAACATCTCCTTATATTGCGACGAATTCATTTTATGATTAATTCGACAAATTGCTGTTTTTCATTGGCTCTGAATGCAGCTGAAATCATTAACGAGCCACCACCGAAGTTACGACTGGTTGCAACGTTAGTTTCTTTTCTTAAATCGTGCCAGTAGTATTTCTTTCCAACTGGCTCATCCAAGTTTAATTTTTCCTCATCCGAGAAAATAATATTGTACTTTCCCATTATTGCCCCAGGACATATGCCTTTGTGCAAATTCGAGACAAGCTTGTTGCATTGTTCTTAGAGTGTTGGTTTCTGCAGCGTTTTTCTCCATTGACACTCCGGAACGAAAAGATAGCACACTTTGAAATTAATGTAATTTCTGTTTATTAAACATTAGAAATTCAATTCATTTTATACATATACATATATATTTAACATATATGAATGAAATGAAACGAAGCTTCATTAACTTATCTATTTTTATTGAAAGAAGTAGAATTATTAACGCGAAATTTAGAGGGACAAAATGATAGCACACTTAACGATATATGTACTTGAAATATAACAGAATTAATCGATAAAAATCAATTCTCAATATTTTGTTTAGACCTCCTTCACAGTTAATGACGTCAACCATTCGGTTTGGTAAAGATTTATACAATTTTTTAACACTGTTTTGGCTAATATTCTCCTAGTGACTTAGATGAACTATTCATAATTATCTATTGCAAGCGCCCCACGTTTTTCGTTTTAAATTTTACAAGTATTTCTCTCATAGCTATTAAAACTTCACAATCTGCGTGGGGTTAGGAACCTGTATGGGGCTAGGAAAAATTATTTTATATATACTTTTTAGTCCATTTTTAAAAATTTATTTTTATTTAAATTATTTTATACTTTTTAGTCCATTTTAAAAACGTGGTATTTTTAAAAAATTTATTTTTATTTAAATAATTATTTTCTGCTTTTTAGTCTCGTGTGCGTGAAATTTTTCAATCGATTTTAAACATCATGATGAGATTGTAACAGAGACATGCAGTAAATTTCAGGCGGTATTGGGACCGCGTGTCCTATCTAAACAAACGCCGTGGTAAAATGTCAAAGATAAAGGTTCAACGGAGAATCTCGGTGTAACCGTTCTTTCGCTTGTAGTAACTTTGTAAACACCGCACGGAGCTCGAACGTACACTGAGCTCCATCGGTGCGAAGCGGATCAGTGGAGTGGGGATGAGTCAGAGTGGGAACCGAGTGGGTACTACATACTGGCGTCACACGCAGGGAGGTGTAACGGTTATTTCATTAATACTTGTATCACTCTTTATTATTATTAAATATATAACTTACTTATGTTTTTTAATACATTGTACACTGTACACTCACTATTGCGACCGCGGCATATCGAAAACAAACGATCAGACGCGAGAATGTAAATACGCGATCCCTCGCGACAAAAACACCCGCGTAGAAATGCTTATTAATACTTGTATCACTCTTTTTTATCTTAATACTTTGTACACTCACTCCGCGGACTGCAATTACCAGTTTCAAACCACCAATATAATTCACACGCGTGATTATCGAAGACAAACGCGAGCGGTTGCGTGAACGAACAGGGGATGGTTGAAATTGTGTATTGTTTACCTTCACATACGAAAATACACTGAGCTCATGCGGCGCAAAGTGGGTCCGTGGAGTGGGGATGAATCGGAGCGGGAACGCGTACTGGAATGGGGAACGCTCTGTCGCGCGGATTGGCTATCGCTGAATCGATGACGTACTACCTTTACCGAGCGTATTTACTGAGGCTCGGGTTCGAATCCCGGTCTAGTTGCACGATTTCCTAATTACTATCTCGTAAACACAGTTTTTTAAACAATTTTTTTTGGAATATTGCATTGTCATCCAGTCCTAAGCTATGTTTAAAATATCAAGTCTCCAGCTCACCGGGAAGTTAGTTTAAAATCCATTGCAAGATTTGTACCGAACAAACAGACAAACAAGAAAGCGAGCTAATAAAAACGTGGTATAATAGTACTGTAGTTCTGTCACGTAAAAACTCCGAGCGGCGAAGCCTTCTGAACTATGCCGGCTACCTCGAAATTCAGTCCCTCTTTGTCGTTTACGCGCTGCAAAAATATAAATGTGGTCACTTCCTCTAGAACTTCCACGTGAAATCTGAATTTTTCCGATTTTTTTGAAGTTTTTGCAAGCAGGATTTTTAATTTAAAAATCTGAAACGAATCGCAGAGTACGTATTTGGGTGGTTGACATGTGTCAGATTTGTTTCCGAATTCCTAAACATCATTAACTAGGGAAAATAGTACACAACTACCCTCCGGATCGAGATATAGGGTTGAAATTTTGCACCGTATGTCTTTTGTTGATGCTCTATCGACTGATCCATCGACCACATCATTCGGCTCAAGAACATATTTGAACAAAATCCGAAACAGTAATCCGAAAAAGTCTTTTGAAGCAGTGGGTGGAACAGTAAGTCGACCGACGCGACGCATGTGTTTGGGTTTGCGCGATGCTCGTTCCTCTTTCTCTTCAAGTTGGAAAAAAGGAAAGACGTACGAAATCGTAGGAATGCAAGTTTGTGCGTTCAGACGCACAAGCAGGCAATTACGACGAATGGAGTATGGATCCGCAAAACACTGCGTCCAGACTCGCTTAGGAGATTCCACCTTTAACCGTCGCCTATTGTCTTTCAGATGTAGGAGCAGGAACGAATAGAGAAGAGGTCACATTTTACCACGCCTATACCTTCGAGACGCTTAATCGGAAACTTGGTCTAGACCTGGAACTTTCTCCCGATATACAAAATAGAGAATGCAAGTTGATAGACTTTTGGAAATACATCGCGCGGGACAGCAATCTGAAGATGCAGCTCACGAAGCCTCCCCTCTCCACGTTGATTTGTCAAAAACACAGCAAAGATAGAATTATAAGGGACCTGAACCTCTTTTTAGAGTTGATCTGTTGGGCCTCGCTGTTCATGCAGGTCGTAGCGTGGGACTCACCGTGCAGCTGGGTCATGGCCATACTCGCGCGCATCTCGGTGACATTCTTAGTATATGGAGAAATTGTTCAATTCGTCACATCACCACGTAGCTGGGTGACCAGTTTCAGGAGTGTATTAGCCGCCCTTGCATTCTGGGTAGTGTGGTTCGTGGAATACAGTGATAACATCCTCATAGCTACAGTATTCCTTCTATTTGTGTGGAACTTGTTACAGGCGATGCGCCTGTTTCACTTCATGTTCATCACCATAGATAGGATGCTGGAGGCATTCCGGAAGTTCTTGAAACGCTTGATTGTCTTCGTAGTGATCGTCAGTCTTGTGTGCGCCTTGAACCTTCTGATTGTGAAAGAGTACATCATCAACAGGACCTTGGGAGACATTCCCATATCACATTCCACGCTCAATTGGCCCAAGATTGTTATTGACGGTTTGTGTAGCATTGTTTCCTTCTGCTACAAAATGCTAACCGATCTACCGACCAACGACAGCGCGCAGGGCAACGAAGCGACTGAATTGGACGAGTTGATCTGCATACTCAGCTGGATCCGGTACACCGACAATATACGGTTAGCCACTGAAACGATTTCTGTGAAAATGTGCTACTGTCGAAACCAGGCCATTGACTAATTAGGCGGTTGGCGCGCAGTGTCTGCCTGGAGATCCCGTTTTCGTGGCCAACATTCAACTTTTCAAGTTTAATATATTGAAAAAATTTTTTTTCCTATAAAGTAACAACCCTTCAAAGCTCCCAAATCCAAAATATTATTCATTTTAGATAATTCCGTGACGAGATACAGGGTTCTAAAGACAAAATCAGAAAATTCAAAGTAAAATAAAACGTTTTAGATTTCAATCATCGAATATCAGAAAACAGATTTTAATGATGGTGTCATATATGTTAGTAAGCGCATTTCAAATATTTAATCCAGTTTTAAGCATTGTTTAGTCCATATACGAATAGCGTAAATTAATAGCATTTCAAACTTTGAAATGAATTACACAAAGACGCTTAAGAACGCTGAACATCGGACTTGTTTTATATGAAAGCTTGAACATTTACTAAGAGCATGTAAATTTTATCTGCATACTCTCCTGCAATCTTGAACTATAAACGGATTTGAACAAATACGGGCCCGAGGTTATTCGACGCCTGGATACGCAGTTCCACTTGAATCTTGCATAGCAGCTTAGAATTACAATTTACAATGTATGTATATGTTTTCAGAGATCCCGAAAACCTCTTATTACTAGACATTGCATAATTCCTGTAAAGAATTCAATCTTAGCTACTTTCCCGCGATTTCTAGACAATAGGTATTGTGAGAATTGTTAACACGATTTTTCAAATATTTACGATGATCTGACAAAAAATGTTTCTAATGAAAGTTAATCAGTATTCACTTTTCTATAAACTTCAATACAAAAAGTTAAAGAAAAGTCTGTTTTTTTGTAAAAAATGATGGTCACCTGAATTTTTTAAATATTTTAATAGTAATAATTTATTTATTCCCCTTAGGGTTATAAATCCTTTTCCATATCTCTTCCTTAACCTATTTTACACTTCTCCGCTCATTCACTCCCACTCACGTTCGTCTCCTCACACTCCCTCGCCCGCTCGCCACTGTTCGCCTCTGCTCGCTCCCTCGCACTAAAATATTAACATATATTTTTTACTTCATAATATTCTAACTGGTATAATAATATAAAATTAAACCTTGAAATAACGCTACAATAGTTTTGGCCACAAAAAGCGAGCTACCAGACCACTGTGCGGCGTCTAAGACAGAGGTCTAAGAGGAGAAAAAATAATAGTGTAACTGAGGAAACGGGTCAAGGAAGTGCAACAGCAAGTGCAATACAGATAAATAGATACAGAGTGCAAGGTATAACCAAAGATATAGAAATTTAAGAACATTGGAGATACCAGAATCCCTGTGAAAAGAGGGGAAAGATGGGAGCCAACGACTACTAACGCAACAGTACAGTACAGGGATGTGCGGAAGGATGAAAGAGTTTGTAAGAATTGTAATCCGAGTCCCCTTTTTATGACAGGAAGTTTAAAAATAAAGCATATTTCTATTCTACAAATATTCTCCGAAAATATATATGAATGATTTATGAATTTCATTTATGTTAATAAAATGTTTATTACATTAAATACAAAATTGATTTATCCTATACTATATCATTATGTAATATCGATAACACCAAAAGGATTATTTATTTATTATACAGGTATAAACCTGTTACGGATGACGAATAGGTGTTCAATATCATCTCTGGCAGGAACCGTCCTAGATAAACGTACAGAGCCACCCTAGTTAAATCTACATATCTGTTTAGTTTAGTTTAGGGCCCAAACATACTCACGACCAACTGGTCGTTGACAAAATACGAATGTTCACCAAAGGGTACTGACAAGTACCACCCGTCATTGCAGGGGTATATAAGCCCTTGCATTTCTACTCTCGGGGGATAGTACTATCGTAATCACGAATCGTGTCGCGTCGTGCTGCATCTCGGAAGTCAACCAGTGAGATCGGGCTAAGTTCCCCTTCTAATCAAAGTTAACCGTATACATTCCACGAGTTCGGTCTAAAATCTATTAGGCAGTGATAAGGTTGCTCCGAGACCCCCGCATTGCCAGTGCGTCAACACCGTGCATCTCAGTTTAGGTAATACACATCTTCTTTCAATTCTTTCTATTCTAATTCAATTCATTCGCGACAGTTACACAATTGTATCACAGAATCTTATAATCAGAATATATCTGTGTTCTTTGATAATTAACGCAAATTCATTAAACCCATAATTATTGACCAATATCCTAATCGAGTAATTGAACATCCCCACACGATACAATCTTACCGCTCGGATTGTATCATTAAATTATACTAGTTACGAGGCTTACTAACTATCCTAACAGCTCCCTGATTTCGCATCGGGTTCGTCTGTGCTTTTATCCAACCTCCTAGCAGCTCCCCGGTTTCACATCGGGTTCGTCTGCGTTTGACTCCATTCCTAGAGGCTCCCTGACTTCGCGTCAGGTTCGTGCTCGCTGTCTATAATCCTAGCGGCTCCCCAATTCCGCATTGGGTTCGTCCGCGTACCTTTAACTAACAAATTGATACCATATTCCTAGAGTAACAACACTTCGCCGGCCACTCGTGTTGCTCGCGACCCTGGCTCGTAACAAACCCAATATGTAGGACATAGAATTAAATCAAATAAAAATAAAAAAACAATTATAGCAACATAGCATGTATTGATGAATTCATCGCACACACACACAATAGAGAAAATTATAGTTAAACATTAACTCAAAGTTAAATATTCCTTAGTGTCCTATATAAGGATTTCTTAAAGTAATCAATAGATCCATTGAAGAAATCAATCATATCAATAAATTTATTGACTGATCTCACCATACAATAAATTAGATCGTTTAATAAAACCAAACATTTTTAGACCAGAGTTTACAAGATTATTACAGTGTTTTGAGAAATTTAACGTAGGTGTAACACAAACGCCCATGTCATTAGTTTCATCAATTTCTAATTATGAACTATAAATAATATAAACTTTAAAGTACTATTTTTAGATAGTCTCTCAAAATTATAATAAATAGAAAAACTTATATGGTATAAAATATGAGTGTGGAATGAAAGAATCTTCTTATATGTAAAACCAAGCTATCCGAAGTATCCTTTTCAGTCAAAGGACCCCATTATTGAATTACACTTTGACAGGTAATATAAACAACTGGCTTTCTAGCCAGAGGTTGAGATTTTTCTCAACCACACGAGTCCAGTAACGAAATAGATTTGAAAGCGTCTGTAACAGTGTCACAGCTTGGTTTTCTATAAAAAATCAAATAATTTCAAACCACTTTTAATTTTAAAAGTGCTGCCTGAATAATTTTAAGGAACTATTACTATTTAACTTCCTTACTCTTGTCACGTCTGCCGATGTGTTGCCATAGGTTATAAGCATAGTTAATAAGAGTAGGGTATTGTAACCATGATTATTAATAATATTCGTTAGATATAAGTAGTATACACCGCTTCGATCACCATATCCGATTCTCACGTCATACCATACCTTCATTCTTATCTTAACCCTTGCATAATAATCATATTTTAACGTATTCCCCGTAGCCGTATCGCATAGCATTTCCCGCAATCATTAATCGCACGTCTCATAACATCCGACACATAGCGTAGAAGATAAGACACCTATATATTCGACCTCACGATCCCAAAACCAGTTCAGTTAATTAAGTTCAATTCAGACAGTCAGTCTGTCACTCTCATCCTGACTCCAGTGAGGCTCGCCGCCTCATGGACGTCCCCCGTTCAGGACTCCGACGAGTCCTCACTCTCATCCGCCCTCGAGCGGTCTTACTATATCACGCGCTTCTAATCCAAGTTCTTGTAATAATTCTAGTTCATTGTAATCTTATTTCGTATGCTACAAATATATTCCCAGTTATTAATTTAATAAGTGAGTCTCGCTTAGTTCATCTCCCTACATCCTCGCGCTTGTGATACTCTCCTTTCAATTCACGTACTAACTGTGTCTGCATTTCCAACTCGCACGTCTGAACCTACCCAGTTGCTCGGTGCATTCCTCTGGCTCCAACGGGAAACGCAGAAGCCTCTCTTTCTTTCAATATATTAGTTCAACGCATTCTCTAACACGAGTATCACACGCCGCGCCGCACAGTGGTGTCGAGGCGGCCAAAAATCGATTTTATAAATTTTCGATTAAAAAAAAAAAGTATTATTTTTGTTTTACCAAATAGTGAATTTATAAATGTGCCAAAGTCCGATTTAAAAAAAAAAATTTTTTACGGGGATATAGACATGGCAAGTAACCTATTTTTCTCTCTTGGGAATTCACCAGTTTTCAGCGCCATAGTTATTTAATTATTGTGTCTAGAATCGAATACTTACAGCTCTGCAATTTATTAATTTCACCCGTAAAGATGAAACTAACTAACAAAATTGTTACCGTTTTATCGTACATTGGATTCTTGAATGTATCACTTTCAGGGAGTCAAATTTCATGTTGTAGGTGAAATTTTTAAGGGGCATATCTTAAAGAATAAAGAAAATTGTGAAATTTATCATTAAAAGGATATTTATTCTTTCTTTATTTTAGAATTGTTATTACAATTTTTTGTTAAATAAACAAAGTTTTCGTTGAATTTGCGACCACTGTCACAAAAATTCAATAGGCATTTTTCTGACAATATACAGGGTGGCCCACATAACTCTGAACAGCTCAATATCTCGAAAACTAT
>CM052312.1:17123690-17172732 GCA_028455605.1 Lasioglossum malachurum | reverse complement strand
TCTTTTGGCAAAAACAGAGATCTAACGAACGAAAACTTTGTTTATTTAGCATAAAAAATTATTATTACCTTTTTTTGTTTAAACAATTTATTAAAAATAATTAATTGTAACAATTCACTCTAACTAACTGTACTAACTAATATATCCTTAAAAATTTTTACCCTAAACCCCAAGTAATCGTAATTTCCGCGCGATTCACTCTTGGAAATTCTAAAAGTTGATATTTAAACTTAAATTGCGGCGAAGGTTGGCCGAAGTTGGTCGAGATTTTTACACAAAGTTACTTCAATGTAACACTTTACCAATACAAGTAATGCCATACCGAAGCTCCGTAACACTTTTAAGATTTGCTTCAATAAATAAATAATGAGCGTAACGCAAAGAGGTTTTCGATTAATCCATATTAGTTAATGTTAAACAACTTTATTGAAAAATTATTTGTGCCAGTTAATAGTTTAAAGCATACGTAATAACCCCTATAAATTTCAGAGCTGTGAGTATTGAATTCAAGACGCAATAACTGAATAACTATGGCGCTGAAAACTGATGAATTCCCAAGAGAGAAAAATAGGTAACTTGCCATGTCTATATGTCCGTAAAAAAATTTTTTTTTAAAAATCGGACTTTGGCACATTATAAATTCACTATTTGGTAATACAAAAATAATATTTTTTTTTGTAAATCGAAAATTTATAAAATAGATTTTTGGCCGCCTCGGCACCACTGTGCGGTGACGCGCTAAAGGATTCGCCACAACGTGCGAGTCCCGGACAACACGAATTTGAGCCTGCGACTACCGAGATTTATCCTGAATAGCTCGTGAACAGGTACAGGGTACTACGCGGGACGAACACGAGGCATTCCCCGCGGCGGGAAGGTTTCTCACGAAAGAAGCACTCACTGTAGTTCGGCTAACAACACTTTATTATTCGATAGTTGACAGAATCGAGGTGCCGGTGGAAGCCGGCAGCGTTTTTGAGGTTCGCCTGCGCGTCATAAATTATTCGGCGACCGATGTTTGTCGCACGCGCCTCGAGTCCACTGAGGACCTCTATTCGCCACGTCGAACCTGGCAGCAACGCGATGTTTTGCGTTTTCGTACGCGCTACACGCTTGATTCACGCCCGGATTCCGATGGAATACGCAGTAAAAAAGGACCACCTTCATCGGAACAAGCCACGAATTTACGATACGAACACGTAGCTGCGTCCCACCGTAGGACTAACGAGGTTGGCCTGAAATGAACGACGGCGCGCGGATCCTCGCTAAGAAAAATAGTGCTGCGCCCCCGCTAATATTATTCCCCGCGCGTTCGTCGCCCGACGGATTCTACCGCTCGCGATACTTCTCTCGACTCGAACCCCGGCAGCTACGAAGCCTCGTCGGTATTTCGGCGACGCGATCGCGGACCCGCAAAACGCTAACCGAGCCAACGCGAAGGAGATCACTTTACATCGAAGGAAATCTGACAGAGGCTTACCACCGATAACAGGTTGGCGGCAGCTGGTCTACGGCGCCTTCCTGTCCCTCTATCCGGCAGCTCGCTCGCAAATTACTTTGTTTCTTAAGCAATCGTTAATGTTGACTCAACTAAAGCCGACGAAGAAGTGATCTCCACGCCGTGGCTCGGCAACGCGGAAGCAGAGCGTCCCCCGCTTTCCTAACTTTTCCCCCACGAGACGCTTTGGCCTATCGCTCGCTAGATTCTGGCAGGGCCGAGCCCTGCGCGACGATCTTTGGCTTCCGGCGATTCGCGGTTTCTCCGGCAGCGATGCTCGGCGGTTGGCCGCTTCCCTCGGAGACGATCGACGTTGGCCAATCCGGTTGCGTTCCCAGCTTTTCCGGACGAGGCGACGACAGGGCTGCATTGCTGTTCTTTTCGGTACCGGATGCCTTGGTTGGCGCCTGCAGGCTGCTTATCTTGGGCCTTGTCGATCTCTCGCTGTCTCAGTGCGGGCGGTACGCCGAAGCCAATATCGTTCACCTCTACCTCAGTCCTCTCGGGGAGAAAAGTGTTCCGGGTCCCCTCCCGGGACCCGGCTATAGTCCTGCAAAACCGCGCCGCGCAAATTGGCGCGACGCTCAAAATCATGAGTGCTCTGCCCATGGGTCTCGCTCGTACCCAGGGAGAGCGCTCGCCACAGCCCATCTCGCGTTTACTTTGCCAGAGGGTGACCCGGTCTTTCGACAACTCATTACGGAGGACGTAGGCAAAACTGCCACGTCACAACTTATAGTACGCCTCGTAACTAGTATAATTTCATGATACAATCCGGGCGGTAAAATTGTATCGTGTGGGGACGTTCAATTACTCGATTAGAGGATATTGGATAATAATTATGGGTTTAATGAATTTGCGTTTATACAATACCCCGGCAATGACGGGTGGGTACTTGTCAGTACCCTTTGGGTGAACATTCGTATTTTGTCAACGACCAGTTGATCGTGCGTATGTTTGGGCCCTAGACTAAACTAAACAGATATGTAGATTTATCTAGGGTGGCTCTGTTCGTTTATCTAGGACAGGCTAAAAAGGGCTAAAAAAAATTGAATTATCCTATTATATATTGAAGGTTTGGAAATACCAAGCAAACGAAAACGCTGAATGTTGTTAACAAGATTTTATAAATAACATTTTGCAAGTATCATACAGCTGGAGTTACTAGTCGACGATTGCATGTGAAACTTCGCCGATAAAACATCTTCGAGATTGTAGGGCAGATAATTTGTAAGAATCGATGCCTCCGAATTCTGATCCTTTGTATGTTTTACTGGACCGAGATGAGCATGGTAAAATATGAAAAAGATGAGCTCATTAGCTGAAACAGATACTATAATTCAATCATGCACCTTAAGAAAAGATTTTCATTAAATAAATAAATATGGCAATTACCATCGAGAAGCCTTCGTAACATGGAACGAATAAACCAGAAAAATTATATTGAACTTCCACCATACTCCTCATCATTATGAATAACAATAATTTCTGCGACCTTGCTGGTAAGCAGTACCACAATGAGTTATATCTGTCTCATCGAACGATTATTAAATTGTATTGAATCGATTGACAATTGCGAATAATTCTCCGACTATTATTAATTCAACTCAGTTTCATTCCCCCCACCATCGTAGGTCAAAATTTCTCTCAACGTTCCTCAAAATTGGTTACGCAAACGAAACCAAAGCTTAAACTTCATCTGAGGGAACCAGAAATTTCGGACTTTTTAAAATGGAATCCTGTAAATTTTGACGAGTAAATACCGAAAATTCAAGTTTCAATGTTAGGAATCCACTGGTTCAAAAGTTACGGTGCTTAAAGTTCAGCGATTTTCATCGTCTTTTGCGCTTCGAATTTAAAATACTCATAACTTATGACCCAGTCAATCCCTAACATTGAAATTTGGATTTTCGGCATTTACTCGTCAGAATCTACCCAGTCAACCAGGCCTGTTGTAGCAGAAATCGAGCCCAGCGTGCGGAGGCCACCTAACGGGCATTATACTGGCCGAACGTCGCTCGAAGCTGCTCAAAGCATACGATGGTGTTACGAGCCACGGCAGCAAGTAGCAACGAGTGGCCGGTGAAGGGTTGTCATCCTAGGAATATGGTATCAATTTGTTAGTAAGGCGAGGACGAACCTGATGCGAAATCAAGGAGCTGCTGGGAAGGTGAAACTGCGTGAACGAACCCAATGCGAAATTGGGGAGTCACTAGGAAAAACGCGCAGACGAACCCGGTGCGAAACCGGGGATCTGCTAGGAGGTTGTAGAACAGCGCGGATGAACCCAATGCGAAATTGGGGAGTCGCTGGGAGGTTGGTTAAGAGCACAGACGAACCTGATGCGAAATCAGGGAGCTGTTAGGATGCGGACGAACCTGATGCGAAATCAGGGAGCCGCTAGGATGGTATAGTTTTCGTGGACGAACCCAATGCCAAATTGGGGAGCCACTATGTAGGAAAAATCTCTGTTTGGACAATTGGTAAAGCGCGAACGAACCTGATGCGAAATCAGGGAGTCGTTGGGGTAATTAGTTGGCCTCGTAACTAATATAATTTGATTGATACAACCCGGGCAGTTAGGTTGTATCGTGTGAGAACGTTCAATTACTAGATTAGGGTATTGGACAATAATAATGGGTTAAATAACTTTGCTCTAATTATCAAAGAACACACAAATATATTCTAATTATAAATATCTGTGGTACACTTGTAATTGTCGCGAATGAAGTTAACTAATGATGTAGAAGAAAGAAAGAAGTATTACAATGATGCAAACAATGATGCACGGTTTTCACGCACTGGCAATGCGGGGGACTCGGAAGCAACTTTAACACTGCCTAATAGACTTTAAACCGAACTTGCGGAATCTATATAATTGGCTCTGATCTGAAAGGTACTTTAGCCCGATCTCACTAAAAGTTGAATTTCCAAGTTACAGCACGACGTGACGCGATACGTGTCTACCGAAGTACTAGCCCCCGAGAGTGAGAATCTAAGGGTTTATATACCCCTACAAATGAACGAAATGCTATGTTCATAATCTAATCATGCTTAGGGCTTAGGGCCAGACTAATAACTCTAGTTTTTTGTTACTTTCAATTAAATCGGGTCAGAGCTCGGTCTTCGTTAAAAGGTTCAACTGAGATATGAAAGGTTATCTAGGGCGCTTCCTGTCAGAGACAATATAGAAGAGATTCCTGTGAGAAGACGAACGGAATATATTCTCTATCCGTAACAATGGCTCGATTCTGGCCATGGCAGCTAAGCTAGCGTGGACTCGTATTCTACCCTTGGCATCAGGCCGGCAGAAGCTGCCTTTGGCACAATCCTGGCCGCTCGGTCCATTTTAAGGACTGTTTAGTTTGCCCCGGCCGGCACAGTTCACCAATGCTTAAGGATAGGGTGCCCGGCATCGAAAATGTCGGCCCGGTTTCGCAACGAAATCTTTTTTCGTGCCGGGCCGTGCCGGGCAGGACATCTCTCTCGATGAGGGTCAGGGCTGCCTGCTGTGCGCGGCACAAAAAAAAGGTTTTAATGGGCTTCACAACTCCTTAGGCAAACTATCGGTAGCTCTCCTTTACAACATCATGGAAGTAGGAAACGTTCCTGCCGCTTGGTGAATTCTTCTTAAATAACGATTTTAAATAATTACTAGAAAATACATTAGTGACACATATCTCTGTTCTGCAAATTTTTCCACCGGATCTGCTGTGAAAAAATGTATAAATTAGTCGTATTCTACAATTCCTGCTCTTTGGAATACCGTTTTTTTTTTCATTATTTGTAACAACCTTTTGCCATCATTCAGATAACAAGCAAAATTACTTGCTTATTCAAAATGCGACAGAACTTTCCTTTCACAACCTAATAAATGATATCAAAAATTATTTCAGTTACACCGGTAATTAATAAAATGTTCATTTTAGAGAAACCAATAGTGTCATTTCGCCCATTACGATACTTTGCAACTGTACGCATCATGCATAAATTTCATATCGGCACACATGAGATGTGAAACACTCCAGTAAATACAAACAACTGTTAGGTTTGAATTGTTTGTTATTTCGGGTCCATAAAATTGCTGAATATTACTTGTAAACGCAAATTTGCAAACACATTGGTATGAAATATTCAAAATGCTTCTTTCGTTTCCGACCTTGCATGACCTTGAGGGTCGCGGTACAGTATACGGATGAATTCGACTAGACACGCTCTCGTGTGACATAAGAAATAATAAAGCATTTTATTTATAAAATTGAAAGTCACCTTCGTATCTAACAAAATATCATAAACACAAAAAAATTACATATGCCATTGCGTTGCGTATAAAAAACAGTATGTACTACTTTTTCCTTTTTCATGTTTTTCTAATAATTTATATTTGCAAGAGAAACGCTGGCTAGGAATTGTGTGAACACCTTGTAGTAGATCCACGCAACGTGCTCTTCAAATTTTTAATAAAGGACCATCCCAAAAAATTGCGAAATACAACTGTTAGTATTTCCTCTGCAATTCCGACCAATTGCAATTTTCCTCAAATCTTTCTCACTTTTCAAAAAATTAAACTCGCGGGGTCCAATGTTAAACAAGCCACACCGGTCAGTGGGTTGTTTAGCCCGAAATGTCGGGAAAAACTATTTTGGCGTTATTTAAAGGCTCAACGTAATAATGTAGTAGGTCGTTTTGAATTCGCTTATTATCGTCAGCTGTAACATTATGAAATCAAAAACCTATTGTTATTTTTTTGTTATAACGTTTAAATTCCTTAACAACATATTCGCCATTGGCACGACGAACTCTGAAAACTTCTAGTTAATAGCTTTTTAAATAATTACAGCATGTTATGTTCTTCCTATGGTAGAGCCGTGCCCGGTCACCGGCAAAATTTCGGTGAGAACGAAATTTTACCGGCGACCGAACCGGCTCTAGTATAGGCATCTCCTGGGGTGTAGAGGGGAGTAGAAGGTTCTGGGGAACTCCTGAGGTTAGACACGATCTCAGGCGCTTGGCCTTTGTGCGAGCCTCGGTAAACGCCTCAAATTATTCCCCGGCCGGCACAGGCCCAAACTAAAGGGGGTCCATATGCCGGCCGGCACCGGCCGGGGCAAACTAAACAGTCCTTTAAGAGGGCAGCACGGTCCCTAGTTTCAGGGACAGTTTTACGTTTTGCATCGATTGCAAGAGATAGAAACTAAATTGAATGTTACTTCTTCCCTCTTAATCCCCTTGCCGTATCATTTTATTTACAGTTGCGTTGATTATAACGTCTTTGTGCAAAAAGGAAAAAAATTTTCTAAAACTAGGGACCGTGCTGGCCTCTTAAAATGGACCGAGCGGCCAGGGTTGTGCCGAGGGCAGCTTATGCCGGGATGGTGCCGAGACAAGAATACGAGCCCACGCGAGCTTATGTGAAAAGCCCCGAATCTAGCATTTTTGCTTACTGGGTATAGGTTTGTATGTATAATAAAAATCCAAAATTTCTGGTTTCCTCAGATGAAATTCTACCCTACTAAATGCACATCTTCACTAAACACTTTGAAACATAAAATTTTGGTTGATTTCCAATAAAAACAGAAGGAAATCAGTAGAACATGAAAATAAGTTTTCATCTTGAAGAACGTTCGAGGTTTTTAAATAAAAATGTGTACTTACGTTTCATGGAAAACCTCGACGCTGGTGCTGACGAGTTTCTGGCCGCTATGATTGTCTAAGAACATGATTAAAATATGCGATAGAGTGAGGCAAAACGAAAAGAACAAGTTTTCCAAGTCGTCAGTATTCCTAGCTGCCAGAAGAAGCTGTCGTACAATAGAAACAGTTTAGTTACAATTTTTCCGACGTAATTATTTCAAGTAAATACTTACACGATATAGATTCACAGCGAACGAGAGGACGACTGCTACGATCGCCATTAAATACGAATACGTCATGCATTTTCCGAGCTGCGCTGCCAGTCTCCATCGGGTAAATTTATAATACAAAGACATAATGAACGTATAATGCGATATACAGTATTGTTCTAATATCTGAATGAGGATACCAACTCAACGGCTTGCCGGTGTGTTCGCACGGCTGGCTTTATGTCCATTTGCTCCGACGAAATCGAGTGCGCCACATCGTTGACTGCAGTGTGTATTCGAAAACTGGAGAAGCAACAAGAAATTGATACTAAGACCTGTTGTTCTGTTTAGGGGACCAAAAATTTTGGACTTTTTTAAATGGAATCCTGTAGACTTTGACGAGAGAATGCCGAAAATCCAAGTTCCAATGTTAGATATTCAGTGGTTCGAGAGTTATGAGTGTTTAAAGTTCAGCGAACCAAAAATTTTTTCCATTTTCTTGCGTGATCCGGTGGATTTTGACGAGTAAATGCCAAATATCCAAGTTTTAACGTTATAGAAATTCAGTAGTTCAAAAGTTACAAGTGTTTAAAGTTGAGCGACCCAAAAATTTTTGACTTTTTTTTATGCAATCCTGTAGATTTTGACGGAAGAATGCCAAATATCCAAGTTTTAACGTTAGGAATTCAGTAGTTCAAGAATTATGAGTGTTTAATGTTCAGCGATCTTCAGCGAGGTTGTGGCGGACGTCGATAACATTGATTCCAATATTGTCAGGATGTGGTTAATGTGAATTTCTGTTTTATAAATGTATATAATGAATTAGTTTCCCATTTAACAACATTAACATTGACAAGTTGTAAAGTTTGCTTGAATACTTTTGGGCACCAGTACACGAGTCCTTTTTTTACCGCGTCATGTGAATCAGCCTGTACAGCGTGCAAAAGAAAAGGAAGCAGTTGTGGACAGTGAAACTCTCTAGTAGGCATGCGGCATGAGTGTAGACGGTGCTGCAACGATTCTTTCCGTTACTATACTGGCTGAATGAATGGGAGGAAAAATGTAATTGCTTGATACGTACCTGGTAATTTCAAATAATCCGCACAAGTAGGCGGAGAAAACAGCAACCGACGCCTCCGTGCCTACTAACGCCATTTGACCCAGCACGCTCACTATTACAAGTTGAACACCAGCCCAATCGGTTCCCAGGCTTCCCTCGTTGTAAAAAAACCCGAACATGCGCAGGTAGCGAAGTTGAAGTTTTGAGTGCAGTATCGTGGGGACCAGTATTGCCACAATTATGTAGGCTCCTAACAGAGTTGCCAGAACTAGAATAATTTAATTTTAAAATTATTTTCGAGAACAATTTTAGGATTTTTTTTACACAATCCTGTAAAATTTGACGAGCAAATGCCGAAACTTCAATGTTAGGAATCCACTGGTTCAAAAGTTACAAGTGTTTAAAGTTCGGAGATTTACAGATAGATTTTTGATGTCTTTACCTATGTACGCCATGATTACACGCCTCGTTTCTGCGATATGTTTCATAAACATCTCGGATTCGAGAGGATGCTTGAAGGTGCGGCAATCGTTTCCAATGCTTTGAAACACAGCTTTAATCTAAAGTCACGTGAAACGACGTCATTAACCGTGTGGCAGTAGTAAACAGTGATGCCAGATGAGGGGAATCGAGGTGAGATGATGTACCCCCTCTATGATGACCAGATCAGTCTACGCCACGGGCACCTTGCAGTGATGCCAGAATCGTGGTACTGTGGTACTAAACCATACCCCCACTATGACGAACTGTTGCCCCTACTTTCCTTTTCCAACGCGCTCGCGAGCTACACGCCCAGCGTACCATGTCACATAGTAGAGGTACGCTGGCACGTGTAGCGCGCGGGCGCGTTGAACAAGCAAAGTAGGGGCAACAGTAGGGGGGTGGTGGGTCTATGGCATGCATGGGCAGAAATAGGGATTTGCGGAGTCCCGCGGAGCTCCTCAGGCCCGTACCTACCACACGCGGTATGCACGCAGGCAATTAGGAAAGCTTGATTATTTCGCTATTCAAAAAAACTTATTCAAAGAAGGACTGTATGGCAAATCGGAAATATCGAAGGGGAAGTTGGACGTTATCCGCATCAAAGACGTCGGCGAGGAATCGCTCGAATAAGTCGATCCGAACATTGAGAAAATTCGGATCGCGAAATTTTTTAAAAAAGGATATTCCGCGTGCGGTAGGTACGAGCCTGAGGAGCTCCGCGGGACTAAGGCCGCCACGGGGAGCGAGACGCGCGGGCGGGAGAAGTAGGCGTCCACCGAGAATTCCCTAGCTCGCGTGCTATTTCTGCCCATGCCTGGTCTGTGGTTTAATACCACGGCACCACAATTCTGGCATCAGTGGCACCGTGGTCTACGGTCTTAGTGGGGGACGTTGGAGTGTGTGCATGGTGCTGGGATGGGATAGTGGAAGTGGAAAAGGAGGGGAGTAAATGGCATCCGTTTAGATGCCATCTGGCATCACTGGTAGTACATAAGTGTGCTAAGAAACATGTTCTAACTTACTTCGGACATGTTGATCACGAACCACGAGTATCTCAAAAAATATAATATCATCGGGAAGCTGTAGGACAACATTATAAGTATATTGTACAGTGAGAGTTCCGCGGATTTTAGCGTCGACACCTGGAAAATATTTCGTTCGTTCCTAACAGTTTTAAAAGTGGGTAGGAACGATACTTTTGACTGAACAATTTCAAATTAAATTAGTGATTCCACCACCAACCTTAACATCCTAACGCCGTATACTCGCGCAATGATGAACATATTTATAAGGAAAGTTCGAAAAATTTTGAATACTGTCTTCCCTTGCATAGTGTCACTTCCGTCTCTACGGATAGTGTTAACCTTACTATCTGGGTTAGTCTACACACGAATTATCCTCTGTTTCTACTGTTCTGCTCAGCGAAAAATTACAAAAAAATTTATGAACGTTCTACCTAATAACACAGACGTCTGTGAATTTTTTCATAATTTTCGGCTGCAGCGTCGATTTTGAAAAAAAATCTGGAATATAAATTTGTAATAGGATTCGCAATCTCACTATCTGGGTTAGACCACACACGTATTATGCTTTATTTCTCCTGTTCTGCGAGACAATTACGAAAAAATTCATGAACATTCTACCTAGTGGCACGCATGACAGTGAATTATTTCAGAATTTTTAGTTGCAAAATCAATTTTTTAAAAGAAGCATAAAATTGAGACCCCATACCCTATAGCAGACCTGGACGACGACGGGCCGAAAAACACATGGTGCTGCTTTTCCCCTTCGCCGGCTCGGCAAGGCAGTCCCCACCCCCACACGTCCACTTCGACTCTCCCTTCAGCACGAGCCCCACGATGCTGCACCGGCAGGGTCTTATGTGCGTGTACATGTTTACGTAGTAGTGGTGAGTAACCTGCCGGTGCAGCATCGTGGGGCTCGTACTGAAGGGAGAGTCGGAGTGGACGTAGTGGGGACCAGTGTCCCCAGAAAGTACAGAAACCGGCTCCAGAGGGGAATGCAGGTACTCCCTCTCTGATAACCAGAGTAGAGTAATATGTGTTCGTTGCGGCCGCGCACGCGCAACGTGTCACATATTCTACTCTGGTCATCATCTCACCGTGATTCCCCTCGTTTGGCGACACTGCCACCGACGAGATACTATTAAAGACTGCCAGCCCCTGTGCTGTCCAGCGAGACCAGTAACAGGGCGCGACCGGGCGCGGGGATAACGTGGAACTTACAGTAATCTGTAATACCACATCGCTAAAAATTCTAAATAGTGCCAAAATAGTACCAAAACATCGTCTGAAATATGGCGGAGAATGTAACATTTAATAATAATCGATATTGTTTCGTGATAATTCGCCTTCTCACCGATCCGTCGCGACTAGAATCTCCTCAGTGGTCTTCGTCGCCGACGAAATGCCGTCGGCGGTCTTCTGTTTCTCTGGCTGGAGCCAGAATATCTCCTAGACGGCGTACGAGAACACCGAAATATTTGTGATGATTTGAGATTTGACCCTTTAAGGAGGTCTTTTCCAACAGACGACGTTCGACAGTTCCACACTCATACACCGCTAGAGTACACTCACACACCGCGAGACTACGTATACGTACGCGAGGATTGCAAGGGCCCGAGATTCCACTTCTTATTTCTCGATAATGCAAAGACGGAGTTTTTTAGTAGTCAAAACCGCTAAATGAAACATCAATCTACACCGCTGTTTGCCTTAAAAGTCGTTTTTTTACGTTTTCGAGCAATGATATTGCAATATTCAGCTGCATGATGCCCGTCGGAGAGGCTAGTACGCCGACGCGAATATTGCAAAACCATTGCTCGGAGACGTAAAAGAAAGACTTTTGAGGCAAACAGCGGACTAGATTGATCTTTCATCTAGCGGTTTTGGCTATTAAAAAACCCCGTCTTTGCATTATCGGGAAATAAGAAGTGGAATCCCGGGCCCTTGCAATCCTCGCGTACGTATACGTCGTCTAGCGATATGTAAGTGTGGAACTGTCGAGTGTCGTCTGTTGAAAAAGACCCCCTTAATAGTACCTCGCCGGTGGCAGCACCATGTGTTTTTCGGTCCATCGTCGCCCAGGTCTGCTCTATAGTAACACTATGCGTGGGAAGATTGTAACTGTTGTTACGGTTCGAACGAAGAGATCTAATGTTTTTGTTTAACGAGATGTTCCGTTGTAAGTGTTTATTTATGTTTATCACCTGGACCACTATACACGAGAGATTAAGCAGAGAAAAAGTTACTCTCTGCATCTTTATTAGTAAAGACTCGTTGTCGGGCCAGAGTCCAGTCATGTACAACACGGAACAATAAGTACTATAGTTTTTTCGAAACACGTCCATCTCGTTCGATATTGAAGAACGTCTGTGGAAAAAAATTCATAGTAAAGTCCGACTACACCTCGCCGGCATACTACAATATTCATGTTAGATATTCTGTTTCCGCCACAAATTCGCATAGCAATTGATTGCAATTTGCTGAAATTGTACGCTTCCGCTGGGAAACGTTAAATATTGAATGTCGTATTTCCTTCGATTTTCATCAGTGGTATTCATTTTCTTCGCGTCGTTTCACAACCACTGAATAAATGTTCCGAATGTTCTCGGAACTGTTATTTTCTCTTGTGCATAACTGTGATCGTTAAAAATTGATTTTCCAACCAAAAATTTTGAAATAATTCTCTGTTGTGCTTGCTGCTAGGTAGAAAGTTCATAAATTTTTTCGTAATTTTTTGTTCAGTAGAACAGAAGGAATAGAACATAATACCTGTGTAGTCTCATCCTGATAGTGAAGTTGAGGCTCCTATCACAATTTTGTTCTTCCGGATTAGTTTAAAAATCGATTTTGCAACCAAAAAGTCTGAAATAATTCACTGTCGTGTGTGCCACTAGGTAGAATATTCCCGAATTTTTTCGTAATTTTTCCTTAAGCAGAACAAAAGAAATGGAGCATAATTCATGAAACCATGCTCACCCGACACCTACCCTAGTGATCAGTATACCGACTTGGAACATGGCACAGAGTGTTTCCTTTAGAATAAACTAATCTTCAACTATGCAGAAAAATATCATAGTTCAAAAATCTTGTAATTAATTATTAACACGTGTCGCAGTAACATTCAAATGGTACTTTATATATATAACTAGTTTATTATTGGATAAGATTATACAGAAACGTAATTCCACTGTGGTTTAAATGGTTCATAAAACGCGAACAGAAAGATAGTATTTCAATGATATTAATACGTTAATACGTAAAATATCGATCGCGAAAAAAGAATAATAGCCGAGAAGCGATTTCCATCTGTAAAGCTCCAGATTTATTCGAATGATATGATCAACCTTATAAAGAATTAACATGATCGTGTCCGCATGAAAACAATATAAGTATTGCGCGCTTTAGTGCAGGCGTATTATACATTTGTGCATTACAATGATTAAAACGGAGAAACTAGTAACAACAAAAAACATGAAATGTTGACTCACACAATTTGCGTGAATAATTTTACGATTTTGTACAATATATAATTACGACTTTTACTATCGCGAATGAATTGATTAATTAATTAATTGAAGTGACGTGTAATTTCGTTTCGACAGGAATAGTCCAACAATGATTGTCGTCAGTGTAGTTGGAGTGTTATTAATTGCGTTTGGTGTAATTCTGTCTATCGAACAATACATAACTTCGCGTCTAATCTTCAAATTCCGACAAGTAAGTATGAATCGTATCTCGAATACAGAAACTCACGTAACAATGAAACTTGGATTTTCGGCATTTTCTGGAAAGTATAAGAAATAACATGAACCAACTGAGGGAACCAGACATTTTAAACTTTCTTTTATTCAATCCTGTAGATTTTGGCGAGAGAATGCCGGAAATCCAAGTTTCAATGTTAGGAATACACCGGTTCGAAAGTTATGAGGGTTTAAAGTTCAGATTTTCATCGTTTTAAATTTTAAAGCCCCGTACTGGCCCGTACTTTAAACACTCACAACTTCTGACCCAGTGAATTCCTAACATTGAAACTTGGATTTTCGGGATCTGCTCGTCAAAATCTACGGGATTGCGTAAAAGCTCGAAGTTTATGGTTTCCTCACGTGAATATGATTAAACACAATCTAATACGACTTTTGAAATACAATTTTCAGTATCTGCCGCTGGTAGAAGGAAAAACCGGTTATGGAGCATACACGACACTTTTGCCTTTAACTTTCACGTGTTATTTATTTAATGTGACCAATCCCGACGAAGTGATGCGCGGAGAGAATCCGAATTTAGTCGAACATGGCCCCTACGTATACAAGTAAGTACGAAATATACCGTATTCTTTCTATTCCAAAAATCAGGTTAACGGTTTTAGTAAAGATTATATACAGGGTGGTCCGTTTAAATAAGGCTACCTAAATATCTCTTCAGGTTACTGTGAAGCAAAAGATATTTGTTACATCACAATAACCTGAAGAGATATTTAAGTGGCCTTATTTAGACAAACCACCCTGTATATGATATTTATAAAATATTGGAAAATATTTAAAATCTTTAATAATATTTATAAATATATAAAATTAAATACCTTTTTCTCCACGAAAAGCGAGAATATTCAAAGATACGTCCAAGACATTAACGAAGAGATGGACGAGATCAAATACATAACAAGAACGATGTACACCTTCAACAGGCGTAGAAGTGTGAACGTTTCGAGTCGCGAGAAAGTCACGATACTGAATCCGGCATACGTAGGCACCATAGTGACGGTGAGAGAATGTCAAAAATCCAAGTTTCGGCTGCACTATACCTTGGGTAACCAGAGATTTTGGACTTTTTTAAATATAATCTCGTGGATTTTGACGTGTAAGTGCCAAGAATCCAAGTTTCAATCCTAGGAGATCAGTGGTTCAAAAGTTACAGGAGTTTAAAGTTGTTAACTTTAAACACTCATAACTTCCGAACCAGTGGATTCCTAACAATAAAACTTGGATTTTCGGTATCTTCTTGTAAAAATCTACAGCATTATGTAAAAAAAGTTTAAAATTTCTGTGTTGCTAAGGTAGAGTTCAACATTTTTTTATTTCATATTTCCTAAACTTTGTAAAAGAAACATTTCTAGTTTATAAATAGGTCAGGCTATTCGCAACGTTAAGAATTTTTACATGTTTCCCATTTATTGTTCATATAATTAATATTCAGTATATTTTTTCTCAGTTGTCAACTCTGCCTCCGAATTTCATGAAAAAATACGGAAACCACATACCAAAATTATTTGCGAATCGCAGCAGCATTTTCTTGAAAGCTCGCCCCACGGATATACTGTTTAACGGAGTTAAAGTCACATGCAATCCTGACAAGTTTCCTGAATTGGATCTCATCTGTAAAACGATGCACAGTCAACGACCATCAGTTTTGAGAGAAACTGACAAAGAAGGGGTCTATATGTTGAGTATGTTCCAAAAGGTAAAGTATACGAGAAACAGTAAGAAAAAACACTACTAGTAAGCTGAATTTACACAGATTTTGGATTTTTAAAAATATAATCCCGTAGATTTTGGCGAGAGAATGACGGAAATCTCAGTTTCAATGTTATGTCATTCAATGGAATCCACTAGTTGTAAAGTTATGAGTGTTTAAAGTACTTTAAAACGGTGATAATCGCTGAACTTTAAACCGTCATAATTTTTAAACCAGTGAATTTCTAACATTGATACTTGGATTTTCGGTATTCTCTCGCCAAAGTCTCGAGGATCGCGCAAGAAAAAGGCGAAAATTTTTGGTTCACTCAATTTTAAACACCTGTAGTTTTTGAACCAGTGAATTCCTAACATTGAAACTTGGATTTTCGACATTTACTCGTCGAAATCTACAGGATTGTATTTAAAAAAGTCCAAAATTTCTGGTTTCCTCAGCTGAAATTCAGCCAAATCTCGTCTCTACAACTTTTTACGTTTTGTACTGTATGTAGACCCAATACCTGTACAATAAATATAGTGATATCAGGTTTCTTTAACTATTAGGTGAACGACACCCCTCTCGGACCATACACCGTTAACAGAGGTTTGAAAAATCTAAGTCGACTAGGTGACATAACTTCTTACATGGGAGAAAATATACTAACTCTTTGGAATTCTGAAGCATGCAATACAGTCAGAGGGACGGACACCATCACTTGGCCGCCATTGTTGAAACCACTGTCATTCGTGTCGACATTTTCGCCGGAGTATTGCAGGTTGTTAGACTGTTGTTTCTTCGAGCCCTGAGATAAGCTAAGGTCCTACCGATTTTGATGAAACGGAGGTATAATGTAGTTCTCATGAAAACGTTCGACGTATACTTTTTTTATTGGCAATTGTCCGTTTCATAGAGATGAAAACCAGCCCCAAAGTTTGTATGTAACAGGTATTTCTAATGTTCGTATTGTTCAAACGACAGGAGCCTGGAAATTGATTACGACACCGAAGTTATCGTACACGGTATAAAAGGATCGAAATTTAGTATGCAGGAACGCGTATGGTTCTTAAACAACACACAGTGCTACTGTCCAATGAAAGACAATAAACTAGAATGTCTTCAACAGGGTTTACACGACGCGTCCGAATGCCAGGTACTTAATTTTATAATTTATCACTGGGTTAAACTTCTCCTGAGGAAACCAGAAATTTTTAACTTTTTTCGTACAGTCGTGTAGATTTTCGCGAGAGAATGACGAAAATCCCAGTTTCAATGTTAGGAATTGACTGGGTCAAAAGTTATGAGTGTTTAAACACTTTAAACATTCGATCCACTGATCTCCTAACATTGAAACTTGGATTTTCGGCATTCTCTCTTTAAAATCTACAGGATTGAATAAAAGAAAGTTTAAAATTTCTGGTTTCCTCAGTTGGTTCATGTTATTTCATATACTTTCCAGAAAGTTCCTATCATAGTTTCGGAACCGCATTTTCTTCATGGTGACCCGAATCTTTTGACGTATGCTCGCGGTTTGAAACCCAACGTAAAGCTTCATTCGACGTATGTCATCATCGAACCGATCACTGGATTTCCGCTCGCGGGACGTAAGAGCTCGCAATTAAGCATAAAGCTGTCCAAACAACCAGTCGATCTACTCGCAAACGTCAGCGAAGGCATCTTTCCATTATTGTGGTGTTCGAGTGTAAGGACTTTTAACTTTTAACACGTTGTACAGGGTGTTTCAAAAATATATGTCGCGGCTATCCTAGTGTGATTCTCCATCTATGGATCGGTGGAGATTTGTTAAAAAAACTTGCTGCAAAATGGACCTTGACCTTGAATTTCAAGGTCAAATTTTTTTATTATTGCATCGTATAGTACTCGCCAGGGGGAACAAAGTCTGAAAGGAACCATGGGTCAAAAAGGAACTGTTCGCTTGAAAATTATGGTGATTATCACGAACATGGTACACGCCGAGACATTACACAGCTATTTGAATTCCATTTAACTGCAATAGAAACTATCGTAGAAATAGAACAACTTCACAACTTATTCGAGCTTTTTCACGTTCGCGATGGCGCTTGTACCACCTCCGTGGTAATGACCATAAGGTGCTAAACTCTCCGCGACGTCGCGAATGTGTTAACGTCAATTTTTAAGCGAACGGTTCGTTTTCGACCCATGATTCCTTTCAGACTTTTGTTCCCCCTGATGAGTACTATACGCCGCAGTGATAAAAAAATTTGACCTTGAAATTTAAGTTCAAGGTCAATTTTGCAGCAAGTTTTTTTAACAAATCTCCACCTATCCAGAGATGGAGAATCACGCTAGAATAGTCACGACATATATTTTTGAAACAACCTGTACATTAGATCTGGGCATTCCTATCTCAATTGCGACAAGACAGTCCCCACTGTAGCGTCCATTGTCCCCCACCAGAATCCGTCGTTACTATGAAGGAAGCACGCGCTGCGCGCTTCGTCTGTCGCAAGCTTAGACCATATATACCTATAGACCCGGCGCAGATAATTTTCCCCTCGGCAAAGATAAAATCAGTTGTGACATCACATTCTCCAAACATGTACAATCTATGCTCATCGACAGTGCCTACGCTTGGCTTATGTGGGGGGTGAGGGGGATCAGCGGGTGCGCCATGTACCCAGTACGCGGAAAGAATGCACAGGATAATTTCAAAGAATTTGGCATTGTATCATGAAATAATCAATTCTAAACTGTATTTGAGATACAGACATTTATTCTGTATGTTTTACTAAGATATTACAATGAAGTATAATAAAATAATAATAGTTTTCCAGATCTACAGCTTTCCTTGCAACCTTTAATACAGCACGTTTGCACCATTTTGAAGCACTACACAAAATTCACACGGAGCAAACTGGAGCAAACGAACTTGTTCAGAATTCAGAATATGGTCCAAGTGTATAATCATGTATAATGGCGTAGTGTCGGCGTCGGTTAGCGTCGGTCTGCCGTTTCAGCCATTTTGAAATTATCTTTTGACGTCACGAATGACTTTATCTTTGCCGAGCTCCAGTCTCGGTTTTCCTATACACATACTATAACTATGCCGGGTCTATAGGTATATATGGTCTAAGGTCGCAAGCAGTGCGCAGGCCTCGTGCACAGTGTCGCCAGAAAGTGCCCAAACCAGCACTCGAGGGGAATGCAAGGTACCCCCTCTCTGATGACCAAAGCGGCAGAGGAGTTCAGGAGTAGCGGCCCCTAGAGGTTCAATAATTATTGTCAATACGCCCATCAATAATATTGACGAGGCGCATTGAAAAGGCATATTGACTGTTTAGAAAGGGTTCAAACGCATTGATCAATATACACGGATTATTGTCAATCCAGCATTGACAATAATTATTGAACGTCTAGGGGCCGCTTAATATGTGACGTCACGTTGAGCGTGCGCGACGGAGATTTAGTGGGGCGAATGGGAGACACGTTGCGCGTGCGCGATGCGGGCGCAACAATGACATGACATTTCGCAAGTTTTAGGTTATTGAAATTAACCATACGAATCGTTATACAGATTATAAACATTTTTTATTATAAATAAAATGAATTGTAACATGTGGGAGTTTCAGGTGTGAAGTGGAGTATGAATATTGTATTTAGTACTGAGTTACATTCCAGTAAAATCATAAATGTCATAAAAATAAATCATAATACATTTTAACAATTTTAACGAATGGACACACATAGCAAGCTTTGAAACTACCTTTTTCAACGCATATATTAAAAAGTTTGGTACATATAGGGAAGATGAAAGAAATTGTAGAACTGAATACTGTGTGTGAATGTAATAAATATATTATACATAATACAATAATATATAATAAAATTGTAGGAAAATATAGTCAGCTATATCAGCTATATGTATATGGGAAAGGATAACAACAACTAGCAATAACCTAAAACTTGCGAAATGTCATCTCGTCGTTGCGTCCCCATCGCGCACGCGCAACATGTCTCCCATTCGCCCCACTAAATCCCCGTCGCGCACGCGCAACGTGCCACAGGGTGTATAAAAAGTAATGATCATCCGTCCTAGGGGTGAATCTACACTTCTGGATCGGTGGACATTTGTAAGAGAAACTTGAATCTTCTCTATCGAGACGAGAAAAAGTATGAAAGGAGCCATATGTCGCAAACAAATATTTATTGAGATATAAGCTGTTAAAGTTTTTCAAAATTTGATTGTGTGGAATTATACGTATAGAAAAAAGCCTACTATGTACTACAGTCCACACGTCCGTGTCGATGAGACAGAACATGATCGTGTGCGTGCCTCCAGGCAAACGAAACTAGCGACGAATGTCCCTTTAAATTTCGTTTGCCTGGAGGCACGCACACGATCATGTTCTGTCTCATCGACATGGACGTGTGAACTGGAGTAGTAGGCTTTTGTCTATACGTATAATTCCACACAATCAAATTTTGAAAAACTTTAACAGCTTATATCTCAATAACTATTTGTTTGCGACATATGGCTCCTTTCATACTTTTTCTCTTCTGGATAAGTAGAAGGCGTTGATGTAAAAAAAAACTTTAACAACAATCTTCTTTGTCATAAACAATTTTGCGACAAGTTTCTCTTACAAATGTCCACCGATCCAGAATTGTAGATTCACCCCTAGGACGGATGACCATTACTTTTTATACACCCTGTACCTTTTTTGTTTTTTTATCTTATGGAAATGCGTTACGCATACCCCGGCCCCTCTGGGGGGGAGCGACCCCTCGGGGAGGGGGTCGCGCCAAGCTAACAAAGCTCCGCGATCCCCTCCCCCAGAGTACCCACTAAAACCACACGCCCACCTAAGCTATTAAGGAGGTGCCCGGATCTCTCGCGAAAACTCAACGGGTCACCTCCTAGCTATACATACATCCCGGGGGAGGGGTTAGCTCCCCCCATACCTACTCTAACTGAACCCTGGGCAGAGGGACACGCCCGGTGTCCCCATTCCTGAAGCCTTAGGATTGGGCTTTCCGAGCCCCAGCTCGGTCCACCCACAGCTCCCGGAGCCTCCCTGCCCCGCTCGAGCAGGGGACCCGAAGGTCCCCCGCCCGGCCTGGGCAGGAAGGCGCCGACACCGGCAAGAGAGGGTCGTCGGAGACGCATCCGGACGTCCCGACGATCCGGGGATGGCCGGCACCCCGACACAAAGACATAACATCACGGGGTTAGCTCACTCACCCGGCCCATACACCCTGTACCTGATGACCTGTATTCCCCTCTCTGATGACCAGTCCAGTCTACGGCACGGGCACCGTGGTCGACGGTCTTAGTGGGTTAAGTTGGAGTGTGCGCGTGGTGCTGGAATGGGATAGTGGAAGGGGAAAAGGAGGAGAGTAATTGATAACCACTTGGTCATCTACTGGCGACACTGGGCGACACTGCGTGTGCATCGGAGCCGCGAGGAGCGCCACCGAAAGGAAGCTTGGTGGGGAAAGCAGGCGTTTGAGGGTGGGCTCCACCCGTGCCCAGACCAAGGTTGCCATTGCCATCTGTGAGTCTCGCCAGGCTCCTTACCCTTCCACCCCTCGCCCCTGGCCCAGACCTGTTGTGCATACATACCGGGTGACTCACGAGGTACAGAACAGCTCAATAACTCCGTTAGGCTTAAAGATTGTGAAACGTGTAATGAATTTATTCGAAAAATGAGAAGCAGATTAAAATCTTGAAAATACTTTATTTCTCGTTGTTAATTTGTCTTTGATAATAATCGTTTATCAAATTATCATTACTATTACAATATAAATTACACAATATATGTATAATTACAATATAATTATATAAATTACAAAATTGCTTGCTTAACGAATATACTTTACAGGGGACCACGTCAACGCTTGAGGTAGCATCGTTTCCGTATCAATTGTTGCGGCTGACGCAACTCGCTACGTTCATACAGCAACTGCCTGTGGTGGTTGGAGTCTACATGGTTCTCGTCGGTCTGTTCCAGTACAGCGGGACGCGACGCAAAGTAGAACCAACGCAGTTTGTGGCCGAATCAATATTAATATCGTCAAACTTACAACTGTACAATGGATCGCGTCGACCACCGCGACGGAACGTACACGTGTTCGAGAGATTTCAACGCGTGTATCCGGCTACATAAAATGGAAGACGTCTAAATGGCAACTCTCTTGTCGATTACAGTGTTCACACGTTAGCTATTCGATCTGCTGTAAACGATGACCGATTTTCACAGTTGCGGTGGAGAACATCTTTACAGTTACGGTGGAGATGTTTTCCACAGATACGGTAGAGATGTTTTTCACAGTTACGATGGGAGTACAATTTTTACAATTATGGTTGGAATACAATTCCCACAGTTACGGTGGGAATACAATTCCCTCAGTTACGGTGGGAATACAATTTCCACAGTTACGGTGGAGATGTTTTCCACAGCAGTTACAATGGGAATACAATTTTCATAGTTATGGTGGAGATTTTTTTCACAGTTACGGTGGAAATGTTTTCCAGAGTTACAATTTCCACATTTACGGTGGAGATCCTTTTCACAGTTACGGTGAAGATGTTTTCCACAGTAAAAGGTGGGAATACGGTAGAGATCCTTTTCACAGTTACGGTGGAGATGTTTATCATAGGTACGACGGATCTCTTTCACGGTTACGGTGGAGATATTTTCCACAGTAACGATGGGAATACAATTTTTACAGTTACGGCGATGATCTTTTTCACATTTACGATGGGAATACAATCTTCCCAGTTACGGTGGGGATACAATTCTCATCGTTATGTTGGATATTTTGTGTCACAGTTACGGTAGAGATCTATTATCGCGGAGATCTTTTTCATAGTAAAATTTTTCACAGGTACGGTGCAGAACTTGTTCACAGTCACGGTAGAGGTCTCTCTCACAATTAGAGAGATGCGTATCTTTGATAATCTTGATAAAAACTATCTACTATACAGCTACGTCGTCCTCATATGTTTTACTTTTATATCTTACAATTCATGTTAGGTGTGATCGGTGAACAAACACTTTTCACTGAGCAAACACATTTTTCGTTGTACACAAAAATAATTTAATTCCGTCGAATCGTGTGATCCAGCTTGCTATAAAATTACGTAAAAACGTCTAAGTGGACAGCGAGAATAAATATGAAATGCACAAACGAAGACTTCCGAAGTGATTGTTCTCGACGTCGATTGTAATCGCAATGTCACGTTTGCTGGGCGACAGTTACGGAATCGTTTAACGAATTCTGGTCTCGCCAAGTCTTTCGAAGCACGTCGCGGCCCTCACTCGCGATAAAGCTCGATTATGTCCACTATGGAGATCCACGAGCCGAATACTAACGCAAACAGCGAGAACACCAGGAGCATGGTGTTTTTCCAAAGCCTCCATTTGTACGGTCCCAGATGACCCTCCCAGCAAGAAACCGTCTCGACCACCGCCGGAATGCTGATGCCGAGCACCGAGAAAAATATCGCACCGACCAGTGAGATGAACGGCTCCAGTTTCGGCACAAGCAGTGCCACCACCACTGTGAACAACAACGAATTGCAATTTTTATTGACTAAATCTCAAGGTTCTATTATACTTCCGGATTTTTAAAAAATTGAATTCGCAACCAAAAATTCTGAAATAATTCACCGTCATGTGTACTATTAGGTAGAATGTTCGTGAATTTTTTCATAATTTTCCGTTGATCAGAACAGAAGAAATAATACTTGCCTGTGAACATAACCATGAACGCCCTCAACAACGTTTCGCACAAGCCCTGGTATTTGTGACTGCATCTATCCTTTATCGCAGCCCACATGATCTCCATTGGAACGAAGTACTGGAGACCATAGGTGAACAGAACAGCCATAGCGATCAGTATCTTCACGGCTTGACCCAAACTGTAAAACGTAATTGTGTAAAATATAATGTAAAATTTAACCTTGTGATATGTGTGTTGAGTGTGTGAGAGAGAGAGATATATAACTTACATTTCATCAATTGGTAAACTAAGCGTAATGCTTGCCTTCACGTCCTCGCCATACGCTAAATAGCCGAATATACCTAATATAGCATAGAGGGCCACCACTATCGACATGGTTATATTCAGAACGCTCGGGCATCCGAGAAAGTGTTCGGGATTCCGCATGCTGTTCTCTACAGGCATCACCTGCGCGCAAAATTAATTTCATTACGTAATTGTATAATTGGATTATAATTGCATAATATCTCAATGATAACTAGTTGTGTATATATTTAAATATAATTAAACAAAGAGTAGCCTCGTTTTCATAAACATTTAACTGTTCTTAACCTATTAATGTTCGGTTTAGGGGACCACAAATTTTGGACTGATTTTTACATGATCCTGTAGATTTTGACGATAGAATGCCTAAAATCCAAGTTTCAATGTTAGGAATTTACTGGTTCGAAAGTTATGAATTTTTAAAGTTCAGCGATTTTCACTGTTTCTGACTGGCATGAAACTTGGATTTTCGGCATTCTCTCGCCAAAATCTACGCGATTACGCAAGAAAATGGAAAAACTTTGTGGTCCTCTAAACCGAACATTCAACCAGAAATATAAAAGTAGATACTTACAACGCCGATACCTTCAATCGCAAATATCACTGTTGCGAAAAACGTCGGTAACTGCGCGGCCGATGCGATCAGTTTCACGTTCGACGAAAATTGAATGTCCCTGAAAATGTAGTACAGGGTGATCGCAAAGCCTGCCATCATGCAAATATTGGCAACCATGGAAATCGGCACCATGTATTTCAGATTTCGTATCTGGCCCAACAGCAACACCGCTGGTATTAATGCCAGAATGTAGTAGCGGGATGATATTTCCATGCCGCTGTTATAATTCGCTACCTGAAACAAATTTAGTAATAGATAATTAACAAAAATCTGAGCAAAGTTTGAGCTCGATCCGTTGAACACTAAAATAACACTGTCCAACAAAAACTTTTTTTTATGTTTCCAAATTTCATTAATCATGTTCAAACAATCATGATGTATTAAAGTCGACAGAATCTTTTGCTGTAAAGAACAATTCAGTATCTTTTGTAATAACATCACAATATTTGTTTAAAGTTGAAAAATATGTTCTTTTTCAAAGTCACGTTTCTCAAAAACTGTGCGTATAGGAGAAAAACTATGGGCAGATTCGGAATCAGTGCAAATAACTCTATAAGAAGGACCCAACAATAATTAGGAAACAAAGGTGTTGGACAGTAATTAAATACTCATAAAATCGTTTTTCTCGAATATCTTCGAAACAATTTTCTCGGAAACCGTTCGTTCCACACAATAAAGTAATACGACATAAAAGACACAGCCTGTCCGGATCTACAGGTTTTATCTAACATGTTTTTCGACCGCAAATAATTTAGGTGCTCGAATTCAAACGCACACCCTGTATATAGGTATAGAAGAATACAATGACACTGAAACCCATACGGAAATCAGAAATATATATGTACAAATACGATGCGCAACGTAAATTGTTCAACTTGATCACCTTGATTATCTCCAACACATACCTGAATCGATTACGATTCGTTTTTTCTTTATTAATTCCGGGAATACGCGATACTCAAACGAGCAACTATCGCCTCCGATTTGTCATCGCCTTGAAATCATGGTATTTCACTTTTGCTGATCGCTTATCGGGCGAAACGATAAATTTCGAACGAGCGAAAAAAAATACCTTTTCAATCACACAAAATCTGAGATTAAATTTTTTTTTTTTCTCAGCACACATGATCATGAATTTTTCATTTTAGTCACATTGGTTTAACTTAAATTCTTTTTAGTTCGATTGTTTTAACATCCGGTTGTACACTGGAGGAGGATTATGTAAGTTTTGTCGTCATGCGGTCAAACATTTTTAATTTATTCTTGGGAACCCACGTATAAAAATGTTTAGAAATTCGGAGAAAAATCTAACACATGTGCAGCATCCAAATACACACTCTGCGATTCATTTCAGATTTTTAAATCGAAAATCCTGCTTGCACAAAATCAAAGACCTCAAGCAAATCTGTATTTATTCGATTTGTATGATGTTTTTGATTTTTCACAAGCAGGATTTTCACGTGAAAAATCTGAAAGAATTCATGAACAATAATAATAACTATATATTAGTCCTGCAAAAGGTTTTTGAAAACCAGTTTCCGGCCCGTTTTCCCCATTGAATATAACACATTCTGAAATGTGTCATTCCAAAACCAAGCCACATATTAGGAAGTTTCTTCAGATTTTTCCGTTGCAAACTCAGCTCGTGAAAAATAAAAAACCCGGAAAAATCTAAATTTTCTCGATTTGTTCAAGGTTTTCGATTTTCCACAAGCAGGATTTTCAATTTAAAAATCTGAAAGGAATTGCAGAGTATGTATTTAGGTGCTGGACACGTGTCAGATTTTTCTCCGAATTTCTAAACATCATTAACTAGGGAAAACAGGGGAAAAACTGATTTTTCGATTTTACCCCATAACTATTCTCCCAACCAAGATATAGGCTTGAAATTTTGCACAAACTTTGATACCATCAAATAATTAGTTTTAGCGTGACGTTAATCGGAACGATTCGAGACAGCTGATAAGTTATTCGTTCTATAAAATTATCAAAAAAGGATGGGGCACTTGTGAGATTAAAATCTGACAAGTATCATTCGCATCGTTAGAATCATTAATTTGAGTAATTTCTTTCTTCATCACGCCGTTATACCATATGTGTCTTCGAATTCCTTCCATCAATTGCATGACTCGTTTTCAAAAGATTAAGTACTAACCGATTCATCACCAATGTGATCGATCGATCACATGACGTCTGATAAAAATTACGAAAAAATTCATGAACATTCTACCTAGTGACAAACACCACAGTAAATCATTTCAGAATTTTCGGTTGCAAAATCAATTTTTTAAAAATCCGAAAGCATAAAATTTTGACGATTTTTCGGTACTCCGGAGAATTTCGAATTTTTTTTTAAATACTGAAATAATTCACTCTGATGTATGCTATTAGGTAGAATGCTCATGAATTTTTTAATAATTATCCGTTGATCAGAACAGATAAAATAAATCATTATTCGTTACTAGTCTGACGCAGATAGTGAGATTGGGTTCCTATCACAATTTTATTTTTTAAAAATCGATTTCGCAACTAAAAATTCTCAAATAATTCACTGACATGTATGCCCCTAGGTAGAACGTTCATGAATGTTTTCATAATTATCTGGCGATCAGATCAGCAGGAATAAATCATAATTCATGAAACAATGTTCGCCCTTGTAACTACCCTGGTGGTAAATGTACCGATTTAAAACTTGTCTCACATTGCCCGTTTTAATCGTCTCACCGTGTACAGTGAAACGTGCACAAGTTAGCCATTGCCGAGGACAAGTTGAGCGACTGAATTCGTACATAGAATCGAAGGTTGAGTTATGTAAAAATTCATGAACATTCTACCTAGTGGCACACACCACATTCAAAATCAATTTTTTACAAATCCGGAACCATAAAATTGCCAATGTTCCGATACTCTGAAGACTTCCGGATTTTTCAAAAAATCGAAATGGCAACCAAAAATTCTGAAATAATTCACTGTTACGTGTGCTAATTCACGGTTTCGTAAATTATACTTTATTTCTTCTGTTCTGATTGACGAAAAATTACGAAAAAATTCATGAATATTCTACCTAATGGTACACATGACAGTGAATTATTTCAGAATTTTTGGTTGCGAAATTGATTTTTGAAAAATCCGGCAACATAAAATTTCCGAATTTTCGATACTCCTAAGAGAGACTTACGGATTTTTTTAAAACTCGATTTTGCAACCAGAAATTCTGAAATAATTCATGTCGTGTGTGCCACTAGGTAGAATGTTCATGAATTTTTCCGTCAATTTTTCTGGAGTAGAACAGAAGAAATGAAGCATAGTGTAACCCAGATGGTGAGGTTGGCCATCCTATCCCAATTAGACTACACAAAAATTATGCTCTATTTCTTTTGTTCTGCTCAACAGAAAATTCCCAAAAAATTTATGAACATTTTACCCAATAGCAAGCATAACAGAGAATTATTTCAGAATTTTTGGTTGCGAAATCGATTTTTAAATAATCCTGAATCATAAAATTGCCGATTTTCCTATAGTCTGAGAAGTTTCAGACTTTTCTCAAAATCGAATTCGACACGAAAAATTGTGCAATAATTCACTATCACGCGAGCCACTAGATACAATGTTCATGCATTTTTCGTAATTTTTGTCGATCAAAAAAGAAGAAATAGATAACAACTATCCTACTATAACTACCCTGGTGATACATGTACCGATTTAAAACTTGTCTCATATTGCCCGTTTTAATCGTCTCACCGTATACAGTGAAACGTGCACAAGTTCGTCATTGCCGAGGACAAGTTGAGCGACTGATTTCGTACGTAGAATCGAAGGTTGAGTTGGCGCGCGGCGAAACACGTCGGAGAGAACACGCTGGAGGAGAACAAAGAGGATCGGATGAAGCAAGGAGATCGTACCTGCTCGATCGAGGACGCGATGAAGACCACGTAAACGCATGCACCACCTACGTAAGTAGCACACAATGCGGTTTTTACAAACATTCGACTGATGTTCGCCAAAGGTCGGACTGGTTTCGGTCCATAAAGGAATGCAGCTTCAGCTGTCTCTGCGTACGTCATCTGCGGTGTTTTCGTCCTCTTGCAGAGCACGTGGGAGGAGCGAACCAAAATGTGGACACAATGAGCGCATATGAACCCAATTATTATCGTCCCGATGCCACCGAACAACAATCCGCCATTTCGAATCGCGTTCGGCATCGCTAAAATTCCAGTTCCCAGCGAGGATTTCAGCAAATGCGCCAGCGCCCCAACATCCCTGTAATATGCAATAAAGGAGTATAGGTACGGCATCAAGAGAAAAAAAAACTGTGCAAAATTTCAACCCTCTATCTCTATCGGAAGGGTAGTTATGAGGTAAAATCGAAAAATCAGTTTTTCTCTTCTTTTCCTTAGTTAACGATACTTAGAAAGTCGGAGAAAAATCTGAGACTTGTCCAGCACAAAAATACGCACTCTGCAATTCGATTCAGATTTTTACGTTCATGGAAAGTTTCGGGACATGGTTAATAGTTCCAAATGTAATGCTGATACAGTAGAAATACTAATCAAACTGATTTAATTTTACAATTATTTCTGTGAAATGTATTCAACGTTTATCAGTGACTAAATAGACTTGTAGATTAAATAGAACGCAACAATTTCAAGGTAATTAGTTCCTCGCGGAAGAAACGTCGAGAACGTCGGTTTTTATTTTTTTTTAACTACGACGCACTCAACCATAAAATCTGAAGAAGTTCGTGAATAATACTGATAACAATATATCGGTCCTGTAATAATATAAACGTGGTCGCTCTGGAACTTCCACGTGAAATCAGCATTTTTTCGATTTGTTCGAGGTTTTTCATTTTTCACAAGCAGGATTTTCAATTTCAAAATCTCAGACAAATTGCAGAGTGTGTATTCAGGTGCTGGATACGTCTCAGATTTTTCTCCGAATTTCTAAACATCATTAACTAGGGAAAACAGGGGAAAAACTGATTTTTCGATTTTACCCGTAACTACCCTTCCGATGGAGAAAAAGGGTTGAAATTTTGCACAGTATGTTTTGTCTCGATGCCGTATCGAAGGGCCGTGACCCTATCGGTACAGTTCAATTGAAAAAGCGAAAAAATGACAACTTACGAATTGGCGTTCTTCTTATCGCGATGCTCGAAAGGATTGTACAATTCATCTTTCTCGTTGAATGTACCAATGTCAACAGACGCTATCTTCGTACTGAAAACAAAAGAAACATTACGTCAGTGCATATATACATATACACATTCATATATAACATAAACAGGGTGTCCCAAAATTTCTGTTACACGGGATATCTCTTTATCTATTCTATACCTATCTATATTAGAAAACTTCCAATGAAATTTGTATGGTTTTCAAAGCTCTATAGAAAGGTGCATTTTTTAAATATTTCATTTGACGTGTTGAAGGTCATTTTAAGGTCAAGTTCATTTTTTTATATGGAAACAATTTTTTTATTATACCAACTTATTGTATTAAAAAACAAGTAAGTTTTGTTAGAAACGTTTTTAAATTCTACATCAACTTTTTAAATTATTCAATGATAAAGACACCAGAAGAAGTACCTAATAGACCAGCGAGCTCTCTTGATTTGATGACAATAGACTATGCAGTTCTTATGAATTTATCGCTGAATAACTTAAAAAGCTGATATTGAATTAAAAAACATTTCTAATAAAACTTACTTGTTTTCTGCATAGAATATGTTGGTGTAATAAAAAAATTATGTTTCCATTTAAAAAAGTGAACTTGACCATAAAATGACCTTCAACACGTCAAATAAGATATTTAAAAAATGCACCTTTCTATAGAGCTTCGAAAATCATACAAGTTTCATTGAAGGTTTTTTTCTAAATATGATGCATGTGTGTGTGGATAAAGAGATATCCCGTGTACCAGAAATTTTGGGACACACTGTATATGGACCGTTTTTTTTTTTAAGTGGTGTAAGTCCATTTTTTGTTGTTCCGAGTAGATTAAAGGTTAGCATATTAGTCAATTCTAAAATACAGGGTGAGACGCTACAAACAGGCCACCTGAATAACTCGGTTGCTATTGGTGTTAGGAAAAAATGCATCAGATGGAACTTGCATGGTTTCGAGGAGGCATTAATTAGTAGCTTTTAGTTAGTAGCTTTTTGTAGATGGACGCGTAAAGAACATAAGGTCGACTTCATTTTTTTAAATGGAATGAGGTATTTTTTAATACATCATTCGATGCAGCTGGACATTCGTTATAAAAAAGTACTAATCTATATATGTCGAAAAGTTAGTAGTTCAGGTGATATTTCAATTTAAATAACTCTCAAATACCATTGCGGTCGTACTAAGACGTTACACAAGTAAGTAAACTCTAACGATTAATGCCCCCTCGAAACAATGCAAGTTCCATCTGATGCATTTCTTCCTAACACTAATAGCAGCCGAGTTATTCAGGTGGCCTGTTTGAAGCGCCTCACCCTGTATAAATTAATTATGTCAAGTCTGGCAATGTTTATACTAATTTATCAATATGTAGTTTGATTATACAATATACATTTCTTTTAGGCGAATTTAACTAAAATAAAATATATTTACGGGCTGTGAATAGACTTACACCATTTTTATAAATAATCAATTATAAAAATCATTTTTTAATTTCATTTAAAAAAATTATATATCACTTATATATATAAAACATATTTTGTATTGATCCAATTTTGCTTATAAATAATAACAAGAAATAAAATAGGAGTAGTATTTTTTATTTTGAACGTTAATTATATTTATGTTGTTATTACTTATTATAATTGCTCTTTATGTAGAGCAGTGTTTTGAAATATTCATGATACACAGGAGGTATACCGGGTGGTTCACTACAAACAGGCCACCTAAATAGCTCCGTTATGATTAAAGATAGAAGAAAATGTTAGAAAGAAAAGTTGTACTATTAAAGGGGGTCATACGATATCAAAAAATTTTTGTTTTTATGTAATTTTTTTTAGGTCAGGTTTTTTAGTTTTTAAATGGAATGTCCTATTTTTTATACCATAGATCGATAGAGTATCAAATTCTGAGTATAATAGTGTTGACCTTCATATGTCCTAAACCTAATTACTAACGAGATATTATCCAAAGAAGAAAGACAATTGTTTCGATAATATCTCGTTGTGAACAGGGTAGGGCAATAACTATGTCCACCTTGAATATCTCCGTTATTTGTAATAATATGATTATGAACAAAATTTGCACGGTATAGAGGGGGGCATATTGGAACATAAACATTTTCTGCGTGAGTGGAGGCATAGAGGACATTTCAAGTTCAGCTTGATTTTTTTAACTGAAATCTAATAGTTTATGCGAGATATTATCCAAGCAATTTTCTATATTCTTTAGATATTCTCTCGTTAACTATTAGGTTTAGGACATATGAAGGTCAACACTATTATACTCAGAATTTGATACACTATTGATGTATGGTATAAAAAATAGGACATTCCATTTTAAAAAATCAAGGTGACCTTCATATCTCTAAAAAAAATTACATAAAAACAAAAATTTTTTGGTATTCTATGAGCCTCCTTTAATACTGCAACTTTTCCCTCTAACATTTTCTTCTATCTCTAACCCTAACAGAGTTATTTAGGTGGCCTGTTTGTCATGAACCACCCGGTATAAGGTAATAACTGCTACATATGGTATCCTTACATTTTTCGTATGTAATAGGCATCGTTATACAAAGACGCCAGGGCGATTCTTTCAAATTTTGTTGTCTTCGACATGTACATAGTTGGTAAATCTAACGTCTTAAATTCCGTGTCCTCCATCGATGTTTTATATAAAATAGTATACGGAGAATTTTTGCAAAACCTTACCCAATATAAATATTTTCAGCCAGTGTGTGTTTACCTTTTCTCCGTTAGTATTTTTTCTTCCCCTTTTTTGAATTGCGTTTTGTAGATTTTTTGTTGAAACGAAATTCTCTCGTTTCATTTCGTGTAAAATGAATTTATTACTTTGGCTACATTGTTTTTGAATATCATAGTAAACCTGTGGTGTGGTAACTACGTGACCCCACCTATGTCTATGGAAATTGGACTTACACCACTTCCATAAGCAATAGCTACACAATTTCTTTTATTGGCCAATTTTAAATTGAACAGAGCATATTAAATATTAAATAGTTACAAATAAAAAGTTTACAGTATATTAATCGCAAATTATGTGATATCTCATCTTTTAGGATTATGGCCTCCAGCACTCATTTTAATCTAGGACATAAGTACATATCTGGCCGTGAAATTTCGAGCTCTTTCAGAATCCGTAGTCAAAAGTAGGGGTTCCCATTTAAAACATACGTACTGACCTCCAAATAACCTTGAAAATGGAACCGAAGGTCAAATACAAGGTCATGGACATATGTCCTCCATTAATCCCTGCAACTTTTATTCCAAACATTTTTACCGCATATGCTTATCTGAGAAGTTAACACCCCTGGATGAGTGGTTTTGGACACCCTGTATAGAGGGTATTCATTTGAAAACTTTCCAGTCGTATATCTCGAAAAGTATGAAAGATATTAAAAAAGTGTAAAACACGTGTCCATTTCGAGGGGGAAAGAGGAAGGCAATATCAGTTTTTTATTTGGGTAGCGTTTTCAAGGACATTTGAAGGTCAACTTGGGTTTTCAAATGGAAACCTATATATTTTTTATGGGGTCTTATTGTAAGCAAAAAGACCAGCAATTTTCGTAGAATAATTTTTTTTATCCGCGCATTAGTTTCGGAGATATTTAAAGAGAAGTAGAGCGAGGCATATTATTGTGTGAAATTCTTTGACGCAAATCGTTGATGTTTTCCAGTTGTACCAGCACGTTGTTTATGTTGTCTGTCTTTCAATATAAACTCCAGTCGACTTCTTTCTGTGGGGACACATAAAGTCTGTTGTTTATAAAACACAACTATGTATAGAAAGCGTCAACGATTTGCGTCGCAGAATTGTACAGGAATATAGAGCTATTCCAACAGATACCTTCAAAAATGTTCGTTCAGAATTTGAGAATCGTCTGCATTATTGATTAGAAAACAACGGAGGACATTTTGAAAATTTGTTATAGTTATAAAGAAATTACAAACTTTCTCGCAGTATAAGTATGACTTGCTCTCCGAAACTAGTATGCGGATAAAAAAAAGTATCCTACGAAAATTGATGGTCTTTTTACGTACACTAAGACACCGTAAAAAAAAATATAGGTTTCCATTTGAAAAATGAAGTTGACCTTCAAATGACCTTGAAAACGCTACCCAAATAGAAAATAGAAAACTGATACTGCCGCCTCTTTCCCCTCGAAATCCTTCGTCACGTGTTTTACACTTTTTTAATATCTTTCATACTTTTCGAGATATTCGGCTGGAAAGTTTTCAAATGAACACCCTGTACATATTGTATGTTTAAACGTGTTGAAAAGTGTGAGAGCCGTCTCCTTCACATGTGCCAATTAATTATCACTTTACCAGTACCAATCAGCACGTCCATCAAAGGTAAACCGACAGATTCTCCAAAGAATGATGATAGAAAGGATGGGCCGCCCGATAATGATATATTGACGTCGAAATTTTATCAGGCTCGATCGATCATGTCTGATAAAAGGAACAATGATTTGCCCCGGATGAGTGGAGGACTAGGATCGTAAATCACTTGACTTGAATTTTCTTCGGAAACGATATTGAATCATTCGTTTGGATAATCGACGTTCCACTGAATTGTCAATCGAACGAGCAAATATGCTCGGCGTTGTATTTCGTATTGCCTCGTTTCAATCAGAAAAAAAAATAATGGAGAATATAGTACGATTTTAACTTGTTTCAGATTTGAAAAGGCTACTACAAAATTTTTGAAAAATAATTTTCTTATTGAAAGAAAAAACAAGGAGAATTTAGTACGATTTTAATTTGTTTCAGATCTGAAAAGCCTACTACCACGGAAAATAATATTTCAGTCGATTCGAATTTTTTTAAATTTGGCTAGAAAAATTGCAAATTGCATAATCATTGTCTAATAATGACAATGGAAATACCTGCTGCTGAATTCCTGCATCGGATTGTCCATGGCTGCCTGCTCCTTCTTTCCCTTGCCCATGGTGAACCTGGAAGCAAAGTAAGTTTTTCTTGAATATCTTCGAAACTATTTAACGCGTCGAAAAATATGTCGAACAAAGCCTATAAATCTGGACAGGTTGCGTCTTTTATGTTCTATTACTTTTTCTTGTACAACGAACAGTTTTCGAGAAAATCCAGAAGAATGTCAGTGACGTGACACTTTAATGATAATAAAATCGTTTTTTTCGAATATCTTCTAAACTACTTACCACGTCCAAAAATATGTATGACAAAATCTGTAGATATGAACAGGCTGCGTCTTTTATGTAGTATTACTTATATTCGTAAAACGAGCGGTTTTAGAAAAAATTGAGAAGAACGATAACGACGTGTCGATTAGCGGGCCGGACGAGGTCAATGACCCGTCACTGAAGTGTGTCTCGATTTTCTCGAAAATCGTTTGATTTGCGAGAAAAAGTAATTCGACATAAAAGACGCAGCCTGTCCAGATCTACAACTTTTGTCTCTTAATGCTCTTAAAATAGTTTCTTTAGAATATTTTCAAAACTATCTACCGCATCGAAAACCATGTCATACAAAACCTGTAGATTCGGACAGGCTGCGTCTTTTGTGTCCTATTACTTTTTCTAGTAAAACGCACGGTTTTCATGAAAATTGAGGAAAACGTCAGGTGTCGTTTGAAGGTGACTCTGAAGAGTGCGCTATATGTAGATGTAACCGCGAATCGCGTTCATGCGTTGCAGGTTGTTTATCTCCGGCTATCGTCGAAATGTAATTTTCCGAAACAAAAAAAATCTCTCGGAATCAGACGGCAATTAACGACCGTTTAATTTCTAGAATTGTTATCGCTACGAGTTTCTTTATCGCTAATCAATCGTACAAATTTCCGGAGCGAATTGTTCCCCGCAAACACGGTACTCATCTTATCGATATAGGTGAGCTGTCAGGCGAAGATTATTTTTATATAGTACATTTTATAGTATTCCATATACATATATAGTATATTTTATGGTATTATATGTATATACAGGGTGTCCCACCGGATTTTGACATCTTGATTTTCTCACTATTGTTACTCGTAGCAAAAAGTGTTTCAGCGGAGGCTCAATGGTATCGAATGGAGCATATTCTGATGTTATTAGTTTTTTTTTCGTGAGTGGACGCGTAAAGGTCATATAAAGGTCAACTTTGTTTTTGTAAAATGGAATGAGGTTTTTTTTAATACATCAATCGATGCAGCTGGACATTCGTTATAAAAAACTACTAACCTATGTATGTCAAAAAGTTAGTAATTCAAGAGATATTTCAATTTAAATAATTCTAAAACACCATTTATTGTCATACTAAGTCGTTAGCGTTTCAAATTGGCCACTGTAGTTGGAGCTTTAGCATAAACTTTATTCTTTAAATAGCCCCATAAGAAAAGGCGATGGGCGTTAAATCAGGTGACTCTGCTGGAAAATGAATGGAACCGCCTCTTCCCATCCAACGATTCAGAAATTGTCGATTTAAACCATTTCTTGCTACTAAAGCATAATGTGCAAGGCATCCTTCTTGCTGCATCCATATTCCTAAACAAACATGTAGTGGCACATCTTCCAATAATGTGGGTGAAATTTCCAATTGAAGTGTTTATACTTCGGTCCAGTCAGTAATCCATCGATAAAATATGACCAATAATATGAGTATCGATTATGCCAACCCATACGTTCAAACTCCATGGATGTTGATGGTCACTGTGTCTGAATCAATCAATCAATGTGTATGAACGTCGCTTCGTCTGTAAACATAACCAAACCCCATTCACAGAATCAGTGGCGCACCCATGAAGTAATCTTGGAGGGGGGTGCGAGTTGAACCCAGCCCTAGGTTTTGCGTGATGACCTTTTTTTTAGCCAAAATATCTGTCAACGGTACCCAGGGTTATTCCGCGAATTTAATTTTGGAAGCTAAACGTTTTTTTCTTGGGGGTGGGGTACTTGGCCCCCGGGTGCGCCACTTTAATATGTTTATTATGTGTATATTATATTGTACAAATATATTATATAGCATACTAACTGCTCGTGACGTGCCTGCGGCATGCCCTCGCAACCAGGCCCTCCGGGCGGGCGGCGCATTGTGGGCAATTTCGATAAAATCTCGCTTATACGCAATCCCCCCCCCCCGCCCCAGGATGTGCAGGAATTTTGGGACATAGAGAAGAGGTAGAGATAAAGTATAGTCTCTCTTTCTCTCTCTCCCCCCCTCTCACCGCCTCTCTCTCTCACCCACTTTCTCCCCCTCTCTCTCTCTCCATTTCCCTCTCTCTCCCTCTCCCAATGAGAACCTCAAATTGAATATAGATGCTACCAGTCAAAAGATATAAGCAGAAACGTGCCCAAGACCTGGCGAAAAAGTCGACTTTGGACACTAATGATGTCACAACGTTTGAACGAATGGACTTTTTCGAATGCGGTTTGCTCTAAAACCTTCCTGAAGAAGCGTTGCGTCTAATGGCACAAACCCCAGCTTTCTACGTTCAACCGTTCTCAATTGATGTCGTCACACATAGACAGACAATTCCTCATACAAACGTTGCAACCCCTTTTCACCCCCTTAGGAGTTGAATTTTTTAAAACGCCGAAACAGGTGTTTGATTAATTATATCAAAAAGAGTATTAAGACCAAGTTTCAAGCAAATTCGACCACGAACAAAATATTCCTCATACAAACGTTGCAACCCCTTTTGACCCCCTTAAGGGTTGAATTTTTCAAAATGCCGAAATAGATGTTTGATTAATTATATCAAAGAACATTAAGACCAAGTATGAAGTAAATCCGACCACGAACAAAATATTCCTCATACAAACGTTGCAACCCCTTTTCACCCCCTTGGGGGTTGAATTTCGAAATATCCTTTCTTATCCCTTGTATAGATCATAAAGAAAACATCTGTGCAAAATTTCAGCTTTCTAGGTCCAACGGTTTAGCCTGGGCGTTGATCAGTGAGTGAGTGAGTGAATGAGTCTCTCCCTCAGGACTGCATTTTTATATATAGAGATTATATAGTATAGTATATTTATATTAGTATATTTTATTAAAGTATATTTTATAGTATTACGTATACAGTACATTTTATAGTATATTTTATATATATTATATACCATGTTTTATAGTATTGTATTTCAGTATAGTATATATTTTATAATATTTTATAGTACTTCTTTTTTATCACGTGACGCCGCAGAAAGACAGAACGATGAGAAGCCGATTTCGCGAATGACTGATAAGGAGATCAGATTCGGATAACCATGTTTGGAAACAAAGTCTTAATTCGTTGCGTTTTTTATTTCGCTTCGCTTGTCCTCTTTACGGATAAGTTAAGTGTAGTACTTACTATACTATATCAGAGGGTTTATCACTGGAAATTTTCCACCGATACGCAAATTGTCTTATCGATGAGATTACCGTAATTCGTGGACATTGACAGGTATTCATTTAAATTGATCCCCTACAGCGCGCGACGATCAAACGATAAACACTTGCGGGAACGAATTATTTGCGAAGCGTCCTTGAGCCGAATTATGCACCCGGTGGGACATTCAGAGAAAACATACTGTACAAAATTTCAACCCTGTATCTCGATCGGGAGGGTAGTTATGGGGCACAATCGAAAAATCAGTGTCTCACCTGTTTTCCCTAGTTAACGATGTTTAGAAATTGGGAGAAAAATCTGAAACGCGCCCGGCAACCAAATACATACTCTGCGATTCGTTTCAGATCTTTAAATTGAAAACCTTGCTTGTAAAAAATGAAAAACCTCGAAAAAATCGAGAAAATTTATATTTTTTCGGGTTTTTCATTTTTCACGAGCAGAGTTTGCAACTGAAAAATCTGAAAAATTGCTAATATGTGGCTTGGGATCCGTAATGTGTCAGATTTTTTCCAGAATTTTCGATTGTCTCCCAATGGGGAAAATGGGCCGAAAACTGGTTTTCAAAAACCTTGAACAAATCGAAAAGTGCAGATTTCGCGTGGAAATTCTAGAGCGACCACATTTATATTTTTACAGGACCGATATATTGTTACAATTATTATTCATAAATTTTTTCAGATTTTTAAATTGAAAATCCTGCTTATGAAAAATTAAAAACCTCAAAGAAATCTATATTCTCTCGATTCGTTTGTGGTTTCTGATTTTTCATAAGCAGGGCTTTCAAGTTAAAAATCTGAAACGAATTGCAGAGTATGTATTTGGGTGCTGAACACGTCTCAGATTTTTCTCCGAATTTTTAAACGTCATGAACCACGAGAAAACTGGCGAAAAAATGATTTTTCGATTTTCCACATCGATTTCTTGTTCGTGTGTTTCATATTTCATAAGCAGAGTGTGCAATTGAAAATTCTGAAAAAATCTACATTTCGTATACTAACTCGCATATTAGGAATTTTTTCAAATTTTTCCGTTGCAAATTCTAGTTGTAAAAAATGAAAAACACGAAAGACAAAATCGAAGAGGAAAATCAGTTTTCGTCCCACTTTCCCTATTGAACCACAATTGAAAATTCTGAAAAAAATCTGACACATTTCATATACTAGTAAGCTAGATATTAGCAATTTTTCAGATTTTTCCGTTGAAAAATGAAAAATGATCGTGAAGAATGCTCTGCTCGTGAAAAATAAAAAACCCGAAATTATCTGCATTTTCTCGATTTGTTCGATGTTTTTGATTTTTCACAAGCAGGATTTTCAATTTAAAAAACTGAAACGATTCGCAGAGTATACATTTGGGTACTAGACACTTCCCAGATTTTTCTCCGAATTCTAAATATCATTAACTAGGGAAAACAGGCGAAAAACTGATTTTTCGATTTCATCCCATATTACTCTCCTGATCGAGATACAGGGTTGAAAGTTTGCACAGTGTGTTTTATCTGGATGCCCTTGATGCCGACACAGTGAAACATATACGCGCGTAGTTACCAACCAATTATAATTAACAAAAACAATCGACACACAATGCTCACGTACAATATAACGTGTTATTCAACACCTGCTCGGACTGCAACTGTGAATATTATTCTTTCACGTTTTTAACGTCACTGGTACTAATTGCCATAACATGGTATTGTATGCAAACAGCGAATGTGAGTAATGCTGATAATGCAAAATGTCCTTCGTTTTATTAGTGTGTAAATATTCAAATGGCACATACGGAACTTCTAATTTTGAATTAGCGTTGTTTGTAAATTTTCGTTTCGCCATTACGGATCTATTTTGTTTGTCTTTTGATATTTTTCAATATGGCAGACGTTCAACTTTGAATAACATTATGCATTTGTTAATATACAGGGTGGTCCGTTTAAATAGGGCCACCTAAATATCTCTTCAGGTTATTGTGATACAAAAAATATTTGTTACGTAATGTGCATGGTGTCAATGAACCAAATATCTATTAAGAATATCATCCACATTATTATCGTCGTTATCCTCATATAATAAAAGGATTTTCATTTCATTTTCAAATACTGTTTTTTTTGTGTGTCCATAAATTTGTGGGTCGGAAGTGAATAAAAAGAAATGAATTTCTTAAAACCTCTTCGTCCCACGCGTACTCGTTATCGAACTGTACCAGAAAAAATAAAATAACTTGCTAATCTGCATTTTTCTACAAATAAATTTGATGCAACCATGAACTACATATTTCATTGCTAATATTCATGCAAAAATTAACGCGAATACGGGCAAATCTGATTAGTATTTCCTACAACAAACTTAAAAAATAAATTTCTTAATACTTCCTTGAGAAACATTATTTAACACGTTCGTTGCCGCGTCACCCAGATCTGGGTGACGGGTATGCTTCCGTGTGGGCCCCGTCACCCAAATATGGGTGACGCTCAGTCAGTGTTACCAGATAGTGAAGCCAGATTGGGGTGGGGGTAAAGAAATGATGTGCCCTCTCTCTCATGACGGGGATTGAGTGGGGCGAATGGGAGCGTGTAGGAAGTAGACCGTTGCGCGTGCGCGACGCGTAAAATAGGTTAGTGGAAGGGGAAAAGGAGGAGAGTATTTCCGAGAATTTGAGTACCGTTTCGTACCCCATATGGCATCTTACTCTCCTCCTTTTCCCCTTCCACTATCCCATTCCAGCACCATGCGCACACTCCAACGTCCCCCACTAAGACCGTAGACCACGGTTCCCGTGCCATAGACTGGTCTGGTCATCCGAGAGGGGGTACCTGTATTCCCCTCGATTTTCTCGATCTGGCGACACTGGTGACGCTGTTTACGTTCTGTGTTCCGACGGTCGGATTTGGGCCCCGTGAGAAACTCAACCGAATCGCGTTGGGCGACGAACGTGTTAAACATTTCCGAAAAATTGTTTCATTTTTTTCGTATCTTCCTAATGCTTCAGAACACGGCTATTATAATTAGAATCAATATTAACGTTGTAAACAATAAATAATATGTGCAAAGGATGTCCTTTATATCGATGTACTTTTCATACTGCTACTTTCAACCTATGCCACACTTAACAATAATTGATTTGAGAAGTAAAATTGTCGATTTTAGCTTCTACAGACATGTGTGTGTGTTGATGTAAGAAACAGTATTAAATGCCTACTTCATGTTTGGTTTTTTGACTTTTGTACTCCTAAATCGGCCGTTCGGAGCACTGTGCGGCGCGGCGCGGCAACTGTCTATTGGACGACTGTGCCAACTCGCGTCTAGATCGTGCTCTGATTGGTCCGTGTTTTTCGTTATTACGAAATTTATTTTTTTATTTATTTAGTTATTAAGAGTTATTACTCTTAAAAATGTTGCTTCAAATGACGTCAAGAACCATCCATTTCCGGCTATTGAAGGAATTTTGGGACACCCTGTATATACAGCGTGTCCAAAACCACCCGTCCAGGGGTGTTTTTAACTTCTCAGATAAGCATATTCGGTAAAAAATGTTTGGTATTAAAGCTGCAGGGATTAATAAAAGAGATTAATAATCTCTGTTTATATGTAGAATTATTTACAGGCTGGTATCCGATACAGGTAAATCTTCGATCTAAGAAAACCATCGGACCACTGACTTAGATTGTGATGTGACTCAGTTCATGTTGTGACTTAGATCGAGCCGTGCCTTATTGTTAGATCGTGTGGCGCAACTGTACTGTACTATTTAAATACAAGATGTTCACAGAAAAGTTAAAAGTTTTATTTTTAATATTTACTGAGAAAGAGTGACAATTTATCGTACAGCGTTATCTTCGGCGAGAATCGAGAGCTAATCCAATATAATTGCAAATGTTGTGGGGGATTACCAGAAGCTGTAAACGCTTATCCAGGAATAAACGTTTCCGAAGATATGACAGAAAGATATTGCAAACAGTGGCGAATTGTCTTAGCCTTTAAGCCAGACCTGGGTAAAATGGTATATTTTAAATAGTAAGTAATAAATAATCCTATTTATTTGAAAGTATGCGTATAACTTTGAAAATTGAATATTTTATTTTTGATACAGTAATTTTTGAAAGTAAAATAATTTTTATTTGAGGCAGTAATATTCGAAAATAGTATTTTCTTTGAAGAATGTTGAAAATATTTGTATTTTGTCTTTATTTTCAATTTCAATTTTAATTATTATCGTCGAAAATAACGGTTCGAATCAAATACATTTATGAGTGTAAATCAGAAAGTAAAATATTTTATTTCGTATTTCAGATTGTTCAAATAGAAATATTTTATTTTTTGGATCAAAGTGTTGAAATAGAAATAAGTATATTTTATTTTGAGGTTCAGATTGTTCAGATAGAAATATTTTATTTTCGAGAAACTGTATATTATTTAAAATACTATTTTCTTTAAGCAAAATAAAATCTAAAATATTAAGTAGTATTTGAAATATTTGTTCCGCCAAATAATGCTCACGGTCTGCTTTAAGCACATTGACGTCAAGACGTTCGACCAAAATGAACGCATTGTAATTCATATACATATTCGCATGCACGAACCTGGAATAATATTTGCATTATTCTTTCGTTCGGTTAAATTTAAAAAACTGTGGAACTGTGTCAACATTGAGTCGGTGTATTGTTGAACGTTTACCAACGGTTGACAAATTAGTACATCGATTATTGTCGTCTTTTTTGGCGAAAATTGATGTTTTGTTTAATGTTTTTCAAAGACTTAAACATTAAAAAATGATTAATTACATGCTAATTAAATCGTTTATCTCGAATATCTCCTTTATTGACTGTATTGAAAAATATGTTAGAAGAAACCTGTAGATCTTGACAGGCTGCGCCTTTTATGTGCTATTACTTTTTTTCGTAAGACAAACGGTTTTCGAGAAAATTGAGAAGAATATCCGCGACATATTAGTTATCTCGTCCGCCCGACCCGCAAGCGACACGCAGCTGATGTTTTTCTCAATTTTCTGGAAAAGCATTTGTCCTACGAAAAAAAAGTATAAAAGACGCAGCCTGCGAAGATCTACAAGTTTCGTGTGACATATTTTTCGATGCGGCAAACAGTTTCGAAGATATACAAGAAAAACGATTTTTCCGGGATATTTTACAACTTCCTAGCCGCCCGCGGATTCTGCGCATTTTCCGAGAGATCGTTTCGTTTGACGAACGAGATCTGGCTATCGGTCGGATGCGTTGAGCAATCGAGTACTGAGAGAATCGGCGGAATGTGCTTGCGGTGCACACAATTACGGTGTTGCAGCTGGGACATATCCTTGAGTGCTTGGAACGTACTTACACTCCCGTTCATAAGTCTTAGGACACCTCTGGTTTTTAGTAAAACTCTGCTATTTCGCGCGCGCGCGTGCGCGTATAAATTATGAAGCTTTAACTGTGTATTAACTACACAATATAAATATAATTATGATAATCCAAACCACACGTCGAAAATATGTAAAAACTATTTGGATCAAATTCAATGTAACAATTCATTAAAAATTATGAAATGGTCGCCCGAATCACCAAAAAGAAAATATAAATATTTTTTTACTTCTTGGTAAGATTTTTGATATACGAGTGCAGATTTTATCTTTCGTGTTTATCATTTTTTACAACCAGAGTTTGCGACGAAAAAATCTGAAAAAAATTCCTAATATACGAGTTAGTATCCACAATGTTCCCGATTTTTTTCAGAATTTTTGATTGCAAACTATGCTAGTGAAAACTGAGAAACACGAACAAGAACTCGATAAGGAATACATAATCGGAAAATCAGTTTTTCGCCTGTTTTTCATGGTTCACGAGGTTTAAAAATTCGGTGAAAAATCTGTGAGACGTTTCCAGCGCCCAAATACGTACACTGCAATCAGTTGACATTTATAAATGGAAAATCCTGCTTGTAACAAATCAAAAACCTCGAAAAAATCGAAGAATTGCAGATTTTACGTGGAAGTTCCAGAGCGACCACATTTATATTTTTACAGGACCAATATATTGTTATTATTATTGTTCGTGAATTTTTCGGATTTTTAAATTCAAAATCCTGCTTGTAAAAAATCAAAAACCTCAAGGCAATCTGTATTCTTCCGATTTGTTCGAGGTTTTTCATTTTTCACCAGCAGGATTTTCAATTTAAAAATCTTTTACAGGGTTCAATACAAATATCATCACTGTCCTAAGCCTTATGAGCGGGAGTGTACGTGTACCTACACAATGGATGTAGGACTTTCTAATGTCAGGAAGGAGAAAGGACACACGATGTGGCTAGTAAATATTTCCACGTGAGCTACGAACGGAATAAAGTCACGAGCAATCACCGCAACGGTTGCAAAAAAATTGATCCTGTGACTCAGGTGCAAGTATCAGGTGATCTACGGATACGAATAATCGCGTCGGGATCTAGGATCACCGCGTCGGCACGATCTGTCGTGGCCGGGTCCTGGAAATTCGCGGGGTGGTCGTGATACGTGAAATGTCACACAACAGTTTGTTTTCTCTTTCAGGGCATCGTTGTGTAATGTTCCAGTACCCTATTCTTGTCTGCACTCACGATCTATGTCACTCTAATGCTCGTAAAATAGTTTTTCTCGAATATCTTTCAAATTATTCACCGCGTCGAAAAATATGTTAAACAAAACCTGTATGACAGTCTGCGTCTTTTATGTTGTATTACTTTTCTCCGTAGAACAAATGGTTTTCGACGCAATCTGCGACGTATTGCGTAAAAAAAAGAAAAACACATATTTCGCTAATGTTTATTGATAGAGGATAACGACACTTCAATTTTCAAATTTCGAGAAAAATTTTTGGATTTTAGTTCGACGTTTTCCTCAATTTTCTTGAAAACCGGTTTATGCGAACAGGTTTAAAAATTGAAAATCTGCAGAAATTCGATAAAGATACATATTTCGTATTGAAATTATGGAGATATTAGTTTTATAAAATTCCAGTAATGAGAGAGAGATATTGTTAATACCATTGTCCTTAATTTTTTTCAGGACTTTCATACAGTGCATGGTAGTTAAAAGAAATAAAAATCAATTTTTTGATGTTCTGTTCCGTTAGTTTCTTATTTTCCGCAGAAGGTAATTAGATACTTGATTGCAGGTGAAGTAGTACTTAACGCCAGAAAATGTTCGACTCATCAAAAGATAAGGCGAATCAATAGAGAAAAAAATAGCGTTAACGTAATCTAAGAAACGCGAGGAAATAGAAAAATGAAGAGCAAAGGTCTCTCAAAAGTCTAGAATTAATGATAGCAGCGCATTAACCGATAAACAAGATATAAACAGGACATTAAGTGTTTCACAGAAACCAGTTTCCTCGTGTACAAACACGACTGAAACGATAAATTACTCGAAAGCGTGTACATAGTGAACGTCGAATCGACTGTTAACTATAATTCTCACGATAGAATCGCTTTTTAGTAAAATCGAAAAATCAGTTTCTCTCCTGTTTTCCCTAGTTAACGATGTTTAGAAATTCAGAGAAAAATCTGAGACATGTACAGCACCCAAATACATTCTCTGCAATTTGTTTTAGATTGTTAAATTGAAAATCCTGCTTCTGAAAAATCAAAAACATCGAACAAATCGAGAAAATGCAGATTTCTTCGTGTTTTTCATTTTTCACAAGCAGAGTTTAATATGTGGCTTGGTATGCGGAAGGTGTAAGATTTTTTTCAGAATTTTCAAATGTCATTCGATAGGGAAAATGGGCCGAAAACTGGTTTTCAAAAACCTTGAACATATCGAAAAAATTCAGATTTCGCGTGGAAGTTGTGGAGCGACACATTTATATTTTTACAGGACAGAATATATTGTTATTATTATTGTTCGTGAATTTTTTCAGATTTTTAAATTCAAAGTCCTGCTTGTAAAAAATCAAAAACCTCGAGAAAATCTGTTTATTTGAGGTTTTTGATTTTTCATAGGCAGGATTTTTAAGTTAAAAATCTGGAAAAATTCATGAACGATACTGATAAGAATACATATATCGATCCTGCTCTCATGTGAAATCTACATTTCTTCGATTTTTTCGAGGTTTTTGATTTTTCACAAGCAGGATTTTCAATTAAAAAATCTCAGACAAATTACAGAGTATGTATTTGGGTGCTGGACATGTCTCACATTTCTCTCCGAATTTCTAAACATTGCTAACTAGTGAAAAGAGGGGAGAAACTGATTTGTCGATCTTACCCCATAACCCCTCTCCTGATCGAGATATGGGGTTGAAATTTTGCACGGTATGTTTTCTCTCGATGGCCTATCGATTTACCCATCGGCCATATATATATAAGTCGGCTGTAAACTTCGTCCGATCAGCTATACATACTATATCAACACAATGTGGTAATGCTTATAAAACAAATCACTCGACTTCCCTTCACCCGAACTTCTATTTCGTAACGGCAAAATTACAAAGGAGATCTATATTGTTTCGTTACAGGACAACCCCCACCCCATCACCATCCCACTCCACCCCGTCGAAATATGTCACGGGTCTGCCATGCGAGATAAACGACACGTCGCTGACGTTTTTTTCGAATATTTTCTAAACTATTTACCCAGTCGAAAAATATTTTAGACGACACCTGTGGGTCTGTACAGACTACGTCCTTTATGTTGTATTAATTTTTTTGCAGGACGAATGGTTTTTGAAAAAATTGAGAAAAACATCAGCGACATTTCGTTTAAACATTAAAATCGTTTTTCTCGAATATCTTTCAAAATATTTGCCGCGGTGAAAAACATGTCAGACAAAACCTGTAGACTTCGACAGGCCGTGTCTTTTATGTCCTATTACTTTTTCACGTGGAACGGATGGTTCTCGAGAAAATTGAGGAAAACGTCAGTGACGTGTCGATTAGCAGTCCGAGCGAGGTACAGGGTGTTAAAAAATGTTTGGTCTTGGCTATCATAGGCATATTCTACATCTTCGGATCGGTGATGATCTGTGAAAAAAGTCGCCGCAAAATTGAAATTCAAGGTCAAATTTTTTTATTGTTGCATTGTATTCTACGCATCATGGGGATGAAAAGTGCCAAAGGAACCATGGATCAAAACTCAACCATTTCGCCAGAAATTAATGAAGTTTTTTCTGCTGTAAGACGAATGTTATTCATAGAAGTTAGAGATTTCAAATTAAAATGCTAGTTGTTGACATAAACACAGTCATGGCGAGAATGAAAACACCGTTACAGAGTTAAATGCTACAGTTCGGTTGACCTCCACTACCGTGTCAGCCGATTTTCAAAGGCTACGCCTCACAGTGGGCAATTTGGACGAAATCTTTGACAAAATCAAAGAACTTTCGATAGAAATTTTTTAAAAATTAAAGCTGAAACTTTGCAGAACATGGGAAAAATAGGGAGATTATGGTACGAACGTTTTTTAACCTTGAAAAAATTTTGGAAAATTTTTTTTACATGTGATACCTTATTCTTATTTTTATCACAAGAAGTTATAGAATTCGTTGATGAGAAGTAAGTTAAAAAGATTAAATCTCTCATTTCTATCGGAAGTCCTTTGATTTATGTCAACAACTAGCATTTCAATTTGAAATCTACTGCATCTTCAATTTGAAATCTTCTGAATCAATTTCTGGCGAAACGGTTGAGTTTTGACCCATGATTCCTTTAACACTTTTCATCCCCATGATGCGTAGAATACAATGCAATAATGAAAAAATTTGACCTTGAAATTCAATTCAATTTCAAAATTTTGCGGCAACTTTTTATTACAGATCTTCACCGATCCGAAGATGTAGAATACGCCTATGGCAGCCAAGACCAAACATTTCTTTACACCTTGTAACAGACACATCGCTGATGTTTTCCTCAATTTTCTTGAAAACTGTTTGCTTTACGAGAAAAAGTAATGGAACATGGAAGATGCAACCTGTACAGATCTACATGTTTTGTTTAACATGTTTTTCATCGCGACAAATAATTTCGAAGATATTCGAGGAAAACGATTGTATGAGCATTAAATGAATTATGAACGACATAACTGACACGTCGCTGACATTTTCCTCAATTTTCGCGAAAACATAAAAGACACAGACTATCCAGATCTACAGGTTATGTCTAACGTTCTTCTCGACTGGGTAAATAGTTTCGATGATATTCGAGAAAAACGATGTTATGAGCACCAAATCAATTATTTAAATGTTTAAGTCAGTAAATGGCGCAACAAAATATGTTTCGCATTCGAAACAAAAAATATTTACAGAGTTGATAACGTTTGAAGATAATATTTACATCTATCCTTCGAATATTCTATTGGAACGCTTTTCCCCCACCACTGGTTCTAACATTGAACCGATGCGGTGTAATGTGCAACGAATACCGATAACGGCTCCCGCCACAAATGACCGCCGCGCAAACTGATAACTAGACAGCGGATTTCATGCTTTTATCAGAAAAATTACTAGATATAATTTAAAACAGTAAAACTATTCGCTTTTAGCCTATTATTATGCTTTTAACCTACTAAACATATTTTGAAAGAAAATCAAGTTCTATTTCGCTCCAGTTTGTTGCAATCCAGGTGGACAATTTTTACTTCCATATTTCTATTTCACTTTAGCTTGTTGCAATCCAGATGGACAATTTTTATTTTGCATAAAAACCAACTGTCTACTGATTTTCAACCTGTTAAACATATCTTGAAAGAAAATCAATTTCTATTTCGCTCCAGTTCCTGGAGCTGGGTTACACTATAATTTCTTTCTTCTGTTCTGATTGGCAAAGAATTACGAAAAAATTCATGAACGTTCTACCTAATGGTACGCATAACAGTGAATTATTTCAGAATTTTCGGTAGCAGCGTCGATTTTTAAAAATTCCTGAAGCATAACATTGTGATAGGATCCCCAACCTCACTATCTCGGAATTATACATATATGTATATCTTCTGTTCTGCTCAACAAAAAATTACGAAAAATTTCATGAACATTCTACCTGGTAGCACACACGACAGTGAATTATTTCAGAATTGTTGGTTGCAAAATCAACTTTAAAAAAAATCAAATTGTAATAGGATCCCCAACCTCACTATCTAGGTTACACTACACACGAATTATGTATGCTCTATTTTTTCTGTTCTCCTCAACAAAATTTGACGAAAAAAATCATGAACATTCTACCTAGTAGCTAGTGTAACTGTGAATTATTTCAGAATTTTTGATTGCAGATTCAATTTTTTTAAAATCTGGGGGTATAGATTTGTGACAGGATCCCCAACGTCGCTATCTGGCTTACACTATGTTCTATTTCTTCTATTCTGTTGAATAAAAAATTACGAAAAAATTCACGGTAATTATGCATAAAAGGTCCCACCTCACAGATTTCAATGACTTTTTAATATGTTGTCAGGATGGAGATTCTGAACAACTTTTTCCTATTTGCGAAAAACTGCAGCTACTATTACATTGAATTTTGCCTATACGTGCACGCCCGTGCTGTGCGTATGCG
>CM052312.1:17012900-17115193 GCA_028455605.1 Lasioglossum malachurum | reverse complement strand
TGGGGCGCGGATTATGCGACTGGAAAATTGCAGTGGCCTATGGTAAGTCTTTTCGAAATGATCACCTGTCTTCGTGCTTAATTTCTAAGCTGATCGTATATCAATCGCTCCGCTAAAATGTTCCGTGAAACGACGATAATGGAGTAAATAAACAATAAAAATCGCTTTGCGAAACGAAATACTTAAATCCGCATAATCTCTGTTCCGATCCCCGATGTCCACATCTATCTGGAAGCGGTGGCTCCAGGGCATTATTGAATCTCTTAATCCGCCGAGATATTTATCGACGGCGGCGGCTACGCGTCGACCTTTTAATTTTATCTTTGTTGATTGAAATCACAAGTATGCGATCTCGTGAATGACGTTCTGTTTGAGTATGCGATCAAACGATTAGGCGCGACGTCGTTACGTAAACTGTAGTCCGTAATAGTTGCCACTGTCAGAAATTGCACGATAAGGTCGCACAAGATTTATTGCTATTATATAAACAATTATCGTTTATATGTAACAACAACGTAAACCATGTACTATGAACCATATAATATACTAGCTGCTCGTAGCGTGCCTACGGCACACCCTCGCAACCAGGGTGGCGTAATGGTAATATATATATGATAATATATATATATATATTTTCTCTATGTTAGCGATTTTTGTTTTTTTTTTTTATCAATATCCTTGTGTCCGTGCCACCATCTAGCGGCTCTGCTCGGTAATCGGTCGGAACCATAAAGACTGCCATCCCTGTGCTATTCAGCAAGACTAGTAACCGGGCGCGGAGATAGCGTGGAACTTACAGTGATCTGAAATACCACATCGCTAAAAGTTCGAAATAGTGCCAAAATAGTGCCAAAACATCGCCTGAAATATGGCGGAGAATGTAACATTTAATAATAATCGATATGGTCTCGTGATAATTCGCCTTCTCGCCGATGCGTTACGACGAGAATCTTCTCAATGGTCTTCTTCACCGACGAAATGCCGTCGGTGAAGGTATTCCGATATTTCGGTTCTATAACAGTTAGGAAGAAATAACCGAAAAATACCGGTATTATACTGGTATTTTACGTACCGATACAAGTCCCTGATACAAACGCTGCAACCCCTTTTCACCCCCTTGGAGGTTGAATTTTTTAAAATGCCGAAACAGGTGTTTTATTAATTATATCAAAAAGAGCATTAAGACCAAGTTTCAAGCAAATCCAACCGCGAACAAAATATTCCTCATACAAACGCTGCAACCCCTTTTCACCCCCGTAGGGGTTGAATTTTTTAAAATGCCGGAACAGGTGTTTGATTAATTATATCAAAGAGCATTAAGACCAAGTATGAAGTAAATCCGGCAACGAACAAAATATTCCTCATACAAACGTTGCAACCCCTTTCCACGCCCTTGAGGATTGAATTTCAAAATATCCTTTCTTATCCCTTGTATAGATCATAAAGGAAACCTCTGTGCAAAATTTCAGCTTTCTAGATCCAAGGGTTTAGCCTGGACGTTGATCAGTGAGTGAGTCAGGAGTCAGGACTGTCTTTTTATATACAGGGTATCCCAGCTAACTTGACCACCTTGAATATCTTTGTTGTTTTTAAAGATACGTCAAATGTCTGAAGGACAAAGTCGAATGGTAACATGGGGCTCATACGATACCAAAAAAATGTTTGTTCTTATGTAATATTTTTTAGAGATATGGAGGTCACCTTCATTTTTCTAAATGGAATCAGGTATTTTTTAATACATCAATCGATGCAGCTGGATTCGTACATATTCGATTCGTGTCATTATTTTCACCGTCAACCGATTTCGATGAAATATTCAGCACATGTTTAACTAACATACATCTAAAAAACGCATATTTTAAATTTTCATTACGTGCCCAAGTAAGAAAATTTAGTTTGGTTTTTATAGATTTTTTCCGCTTTTTGGCCGAATGGGACAGCGTTCGCACCGGCGATCCAGGTCAGTAAATGCGGATTTACTGTATCAGATAATATGCATTACTGTATATAGGTCCGCTGATAGGCCACGTCTGGCTTAAAGCGGTTATTTAAATAAAAGTATCTCATCGGTGCGTGTTGGGGACACAGATGTCGATAATGTGAATCTCGAGTTACCACGTTGAAATAAATATCTTTTTCTACCCTCCATAATTTCCTCAAAATTCTGAAAAAAATCTATGAAATGCAGGAAGCGCAAGTCCGACTATTCCCGTATTTTGTAAAACTTTTATAAACAACGTAACGTTGACATTAATGAAAAATACGGACATTGTATACTGTGCATGAACTGAATAGACAGAGCCCTTTTAAATGACACTGCTAAAAATTCTATTACAAGTCACTTTTTATATAAAAACTAAGCTTACGTTTTCCAGTACTTTACGAGTATATTTATACACAACGTGTATATATATAGAAATATTATTTATATGTATAATATCACTTCAAAATGGATCACCTAACTCTCTCGAACAGATTGTATCAAACACACGTCTAAGATACAAAATTTCGCTCTGCACAGGGGACAAGTACATTTGGAAGACAACCACGTTTCCGGAGCATTCTCATCCTGCCTCGACGCGAACCTACAACAATATATTTACGATGAAGCTACTCAAATCTTTGCAAAATGTCCCACGATTTTTATTGTCACCCTGTGAAAACAATGCTTCTAGGTTCAAAGATAATCCTCAAAAATTTCAGATCGCTGACTCCTCGTTTAAGTGGCGTATTGAGATGAAAAAAAATACGGAAATACTCGGGCTGGCCTCCTGCATTTCATAAATTTTTTCATAATTTTGAGAAACTTATAAACGGTAGAAAAAAAATATTTGGTAATTATTTACTTTAAGGGCTTCCTCACCGATTTTGATGACGTTGAAATATGTTGTCAATTTCATCATTCTGAACAACTTTTTCCTATACATGTTACCGCCGCTCGATTTTAGTTTTCCAGCAAAAACTATCGCAAAAATACTCGCAAAAACTATCGCTAATACTGTATTGAATTTTTCATATTTCTGCACGCTCTGCGGCAACGTAAGGCTGTCCCGGCGCGGCGTTTGTTTACATTTTGGTTTTACACACGCTGTGGAGATGAGAGAAAACAGGGTCTCACTCTCATAATATATATTATATATTATATATCATATATTATACATTATATATTACATATTATATATCATATATTATACATTATATATTATATATCATATATTATACATTATATATTATATACTGTTATTGAATGTTATATATTGTATATAATATATTGTATATAATATATATAAAAAATATATTATATAATATTATTGATTTCAATTTCAAATCTAACCCAGACCTACTCTGATCACTTTTCGAGATGTTGAAATTTTTATTTACAATATTATATATTATTATATATTATTATTCTATATTTTATATTATATTTATATATATATATATATATATATCACACGCGTAGCCACGGACCGTCCAAGAATGCACAAAATTCAGTACAGTATTAGCAATAGTTTTCTGCAAATATCTCGAAAACTAAAATCCAGCGTCGGTAACATGTACAGGAAAAAGTTGTTCAGAATGATAAACTTGACAACATGTGTGAAGATCATCAAAACCGGTGAGGAAGCCCTTCAAGTAAATAATTACCAAATATTTATTTGAACGTGGTAACTCTGGGGACTTCGATGTGTGTGTGTGTGTGTATGTGTGTGTGTGAAATAGGCAATTTTAACTTTCCGAATTTATTAAAACTCGATTTCGCAACCAAAAATTCTGAAATAACACTGTCCAACAAATTTCAACTTTTTTTTTGTATTTTGATTCTCACTATGCGATTCTTATAGAGTTTTTCGCGCTGATTCCGAATCTGTCCTTAATTTTTCTGCTATACGTACAGTTTTTGAGAAAGTGGAGTTAAAAAAAAAGACATATTTTTCAACTTTGAACAAATATTATGATGTTATTATAAAAGATATTGATTTGTTCTTTAAAGCAAAAGATTCCTTAGACTTTCCCGAATACAGTGATATATAATATTAATACATTATGATTGTTTAAACATGTGTAAACGATCATTAAAGGCGGAGAGACACCACTTTCGCACCAATTTTTCACGATATTTTTGAATTTATCTCAAAAACCCCGATTTAAGGTTTGAAATGTCGACGTTTTTTTCGAACTAGAAAGCAAAATATCTTCGCCCGACATGAGTTCTCGCCAGTGGCGCTCGGGACGGGATACGGCGCAGCGACAGGATACGGAGCGGCGAACGACCATTCTAGTGGTGAGCGCCACTGACGAGAACTCATGTCGGGCGAAGATATTTTGCTTTCTGGTTCGAAAAAAACGTCGACATTTCAAACCTCAAATAGGGGTTTCTCAAGATAAAAGTCTGAAATAAATTCAAAAATATCGTCAAAAATTGGTGCGAAAGTGGTGTCTCTCCGCCTTGAATGATCGTTTAAACATGTTTAAACAATCATAATGTATTAATATTATATATCACTGTATTCGGGAAAGTCTAAGAAATCTTTTGCTGTAAAGAACAATTCAATATCTTTTATAATAACACCACAATATTTTTTCAAAGTTGAAAAATGTCTTTTTTTAAAACTCCATTTTCTCAAAAACTGTACGTATACGACAAAAATTAAGGAAAGATTCGGAATCAGCGCGAAAATCGAATCGAAATACTTTTTGGCTGTTGGACAGTGTAATTCACTGTTGTGCATACTACTATATACGTAGAATGTTCATGAATTTTTTCGTAATTGTTTGTCGAGCAAATAACTCGTAAACAGAAGTATTTACAGGGTGAACACGATACCCCAAACCTAATAAATATTTTTTTCTACCCTTCATAATTTGCGCACAGTTCCGAAAAAATCTATGAAATGCAGGAGGCAAGTCCGACTATTCCCGACTATTCATCTCAATACGTCCATTAACAACCGAGGAAAAGATGATAAAGTCCAGGCTATTGACCCTTTCGTATGTATTACCCTCAAACGAGGTTTTAGCGACTCGAAATTTTGGAGGAATATCTTTCCATCTAAAAGCATCATTTTGCACACAATACCAATAAAAATTGGTTATCCTGCTGGACCCTTTCAACCATGAAATAACACAAATATTTACCATTTTGCCATACAATCTATACACCACATAGGCCGACAGTAACACGTCACGCAGTCTTCAGAATGGCCACCTACGTCTGTGGTACATTGTTTAAACAATTTCACATTCGACGCAGCTTGCATACAGCCGATACATTGACCTACTTCCTTAAAAAAATACACATGTAAGCCAAAAGTCGCCTCAATAATGAAAAACGCGAAAAAATAGACTTTCGGTAACATACATCTTCCTTTAGCGGTTGTTTCCTTTATTTATCTTTGTACACTAAGTCTGACGCTCTTTATTTACTTGCTCTCTCACGTTATTACGTACTATCCTATCTTATCTTAATTAATTCTAACCCTACCTCGACTACTGTGGGTTCTTAGCCCCGCTGAGTAGTCGGCCGCTTGCCGAGCGGCAGGCCCGGGTTCGATTCCCGGTGCCTCCGATCTTCTTTTTAAATTTAAATTCTCTCTCCCGGTTTCAGAAATCCCCGTTACCGACCCGGTAAGGTCGATTTCGTTTATTTCTGGTCGGGAGAGACAACTTACTTTTTAAAAATTCCTCCTTATCTATACTCTAAGTGCCTTGTCTAACCTTTTAAATTTAATACTGGTAGTGGTCCCGTGCTTAGGACGGCCGCCTACCAGCACGACGTCCCGGGTTCAACTCCCGGCCGCGCTCAACCCAATTAACCTAATTTTTTTTTAATTTTTATTGGTGGGTCCTCCCGGTGGACCAAGTCTAGCCTCGATCCGACGCTTCGTAACCAACAATAAAAATTTTTAAATAAATTAGCCAATTTTTGGCTTCGCTATAGCCACTTCTAATCTTTACTAATGCAATGACGGCGTTTGGTCCAGTGGTGGGACCGCCGCCTGTCACCCGGGCGATCCGGGTTCGATTCCCGGTCACTCGCTTCTATTTTATTTTCGATATTTTATTCCGATTAGCAGGAATAAAACCGAAGTCCTACGCACGGAGGTGGTGGCCTCGTTGTAGATAAGCAGCCAAACCAGTCGACTATCAGCAGGAACGACCGGGGATCGATCCCCGGCTCGGAGCTCGTTGCTCGTTGCTCGGTAACATACATCTGTGACCTCGTAAACCGGGTTTTCTTGGACCTGCTCTTTAAAATTGTCGATAAACCGGTCCAGTAAAGTTTTATGGAACTTAATGTTCTGCAGGATTGCGATTGGACGCGAAACTCTGTCCTCCAAGTTTTTGAAGTCCAGCGCGTTTATCCTGACGTCGAAAGGCTCCGCTCCGGTCCTCGTGGGTTTCACCTATAATTACAAAAAAATCACAGTCATGTTTTGGATCTCAAGGCGCATTTTAGAGAATTTTTCAGATTTTTTTGTCACAAACTGTGGCCGTGAATGATAGAAAACCCCGAAAAAAATCGGAAAATGCGCATTTTCCGATGCGTCTTCGATGATTTCTAAAATTCTGACAAAAATGTGACCTATTCCAAAATCCCAAGGCACATTTTAGAGAATTTTTTTCGATTTTTTTGTCGCAAACTATGGTCGGTGGGATGCTATAATAGAATATGAGAATTTACCTGGATATTAATAAATTGTACTTCCCCTCTCGTCACAGGCGACATATTATGCGTGTCGCTTTTGTTGACTATCAGAACTGTGTCGCTTTGATGCGCGACTAGGATTTTGTAAGACATCACCTTGATTATCCAGTTGTCTGTTGCTATCACGCAGGATACGCTGTTTGTGTTTATGATGGTCTTGTCTATCCTGAAAGAAAGTTGTGAATAGTTAGGTTTTGGTTGTTGAGTTACGTCTATAGGATAGAATGGGTAGATTTGAATCCATACGTTCAATTCAAATTCAACTTTCAATCATTATATTCAAATCTAAATTGAAATTCAACGTTCAACTGTACTGTACAATTCAACTTTCAACTATAACACAAACATGAGCTTTTTTATCGAGCAAATAACTCGTAAATAGAAGTTACTTACAGTGTAAACACGGTACCCCAACCCTAATAAATATTTTTTTTCTACCTCCATAATTTGCGCACAATTCCAAAAAAATCTATGAAATGCAGAAGGCAAGCGAAATCTCTATATCTTCATTAACAACAGAGAAAAAAATGATAAAGTTCAGGCAATTATCCCTTGTATTATCTTTAAACAAGGATTTAGTGACTCAAAATTTTGGAGGAATATCTTTCCACCCAAAAGCATCGTTTTGCACAAATTACCATGCATTACCTTCGATATTCCGTGTTGATGTCGGAAGCGATCGTAGACCACGTAGTATTATTATTCTCGCCATTATTGTTATTACAATAAGTAACAAGGTTCCGCACTATGGGATGCTTGGACCAGTTGTTGCTAGACCATGTCAGGACTTTGTACAGCGTGTGTAACGGAAGATGTACAGCGCAGATGATAAATATTAACCAGAAATTATGATAACCTTGTAGAACCCTTACAATATTGATATGCTCGAATAGAATTAATCCGCAAATATAACCTATAAAAGGAAAGAACTATTAATTTCGATATCGTGTAGGCTGATTATGTAGAATGTAAAATAATAAAGAAATGTTACATTTACCGAATGGAAGCATAGAGTGTACGAATAACGTGATTACACTTCTTCGTAAATGATATTGTATGAAGAACTCGTTTTCACGGCCTAACAGGTCCGAGAATATATCTTTTATCGTTAGTCCGGCTGAGATGAATTCTGTCGGAGGATACACTATGCATCCTGATATTAGAATATAGGACAGTGTGTAGAAGAAGAAAGTAGACATTTTGTAAAAGATATATTTGAAAACTGGATACGTTTGACAACTTACATAAACAATATGTATTTGTTCATGTGAATGGTCATACGTATCTGACCTTAGACCACGGTGTTTTATAGAGGTGTTCGGACTTCTTTCGGGAAGGTGTAATAGTGGTGTAATAGATAGAGCTTAGTTCTCTGGTCGTCGCCAGATGGAATGCTAGGCACCTTCACGCTTTTCATGTACACGTGTGAGAATGAGATTGTGTGTAGCAGCGTGTCCATGTCACTGATATATGTATATACTATGGATACGAGATGCTTGAAGCAATATGAAGAAGACTTCGACATGAAGCACCACTACCAGCGACTGGCATGGTCTGATGTACTATGTACTTCCCTTCGCCCCGCGATCACCCGCGGAGCTCTATGCTTTGCCTCCACTGATATATATACTATGAATACGAGAAGCCTGACGTTCGTTAGAAGAAGATTTTGCCAGTTTGCAAGAGGCGCCATCAAATGTCAGACTATGAACTATGCTTCCCTCCGCACCCCGCGATCACCCGTGGAGCTCGACGCTTTGTCTCACTTCGCTACGCGCAAACGTACCACTGATATATATATATACATCAGTGAGACGCACACTAAAATAATATCAGTGTTCCGGCATCGACATTTGGCGGCGCTGGCAAAAGAAAGTGCCTTCTTCTACTGGCTTCAACGGCTTACGGCTGGCTTATGGGAATCTCGTATCCATAGTATATACAGAGAGGATATGAGAGTGCTCACGCCCGAGTCTGAGTTGCCACCACTTTTTGGCACGCTCACGCTTAGCACGGAACAGCTCCTATGCGTACGATAGAGCCCACTTTTACCACGAAACAGAGACCACACTGTTTTAGCATGAAACAGAACCTTTACTAGCCTGTGGCATAAATCAGAACTAGTTTCAACCGATGCTTCGTGCGATATAACCACGTATCGGAAATTGCTAAATGCGGTAATAATTCTAATAAATTTAATATTAATAAATATCTTCTATAGAAGATATTTATTAATATTAAATTTATTAGAATTATTACCGCATTTAGCAATTTCCGATACGTGGTTATATCGCACGAAGCATCGGTTGAAACTAGTTCTGATTTATGCCACAGGCTAGTAAAGGTTCTGTTTCATGCTAAAACAGTGTGGTCTCTGTTTCGTGGTAAAAGTGGGCTCTATCGTACGCATAGGAGCTGTTCCGTGCTAAGCGTGAGCGTGCCAAAAAGTGGTGGCAACTCAGACTCGGGCGTGAGCACTCTCATATCCTCTCTGTATATACTATGGATACGAGATTCCCATAAGCCAGCCGTACAGCGGTTGAAGCAAATTGAAGAAGACTTTACATGCAAGCGCCGCCTAGTTAGATACTGGTGTACTAACGGAACTAGCGCGAAGTTTGAAAGATTGAATTTACAAGGGACGCGTATTAAGATAGCAGAATAATACGAACTGCTTGTATGAAGGTCAAAGTTTTAAAAAACTGGTTGCGAAAAATGATATTCATGAAAATAGTGAAATAAATATGTAAATATAATATAAAAGAAACAGAAGTAATGATTATTTCAGTTCGCAGAAAGTGAATAATAATTTTAAAAATGTTTCTAAACATTATTATCATTTACTTAATTGTTATAGATAAAGGAAGTGGAGGTATGTATTTTTTACGTTTTAAGAGGAGCAGTAAATGAAATTAGATTCATAATAATACTGAAATAAATTTATTAATTACTTTACAAACAAGTAATACATGTGATATAAGGTATAAATACGTACAATTAAACAGAATGAATTCAATGTTATTCTTTTATGTCCTATCACGAACCATGATCTTTGTAATCTAAGGAAAATCATGTTATATACATGTGCAATACAAACAAGTAAGCATGCATACATAGCAGTATACATACGTAGCAATATTTTCACAAACAGTAGGAGTGCTTATCTAGAACACGAAATGTTATTTACAATAAAGCATTACTGGTGGGCCCAAACTATAGAACGCGTTAAGAAATGTCGCATATTTGTTCCTGTTACAGCTAAGTCAAACTTTTTCGTTTCCGCGTACATGCGTAGCTCTACGTAGCATGCAGCTATGGTTTTTATCAGTTTATTCGAATGGCTAACGAATTCTTCGGCGCTTAACATTTCTATATTGTGCTGTTCTAATTCATGAAAAATGTTACTATTTTCGGCTGTCTCTTGGAAAGCTTTAGTGACTAAAACAGTAGGGAAATTCTGCTCTACCGGAGGTTTCCTGAAATTGAGATTGTCTCGCGTGAGTTTGCCTATGTTTTTTCTGTTTTTGAGCATGCGGTTGAACAATTCCAATGAAACATCGGCATTAGCAGAAAGGCAATAATATGCACTATCAGGCAGAAGTCTGTGTTCCTTTAACCCTTGTATCACATCTTGTAAAGAGTGTACCTTTTTTCTCAGTCGTTTGACCTGCTGCTTCAGTAATCTATTCTCCTGCATTGTGGACTGCAATCTTCTTCGCATATTATCGAATTTCTTCATCATACTTCATGGTGTATTGTGGTAACGATGATCATGCAGTGTTACGAGTTGACACTTCTTCCTTACATCTGCAGTTTTTGATGTGCATGGTGAAGAGAAATCTTTACTAACTGCAATGGGAAATATTGTTCAGTACTGTAGACAGATTTTAATCCTCAAATAGTAACATTATATGCCACTTTTAATATGTTAAAGCAAGTTTTTGCTTTATGAATAAGAAAAATTGGAAGAGTAATTTCATTTATATGTAGATTAAAATGGGATACTCTGTATATTTGAAACTTATTTCAACTTACGTGTCTGGTTGCTGCTTCTATTGTTGCAAAGGTTGCCAGAAAATCATTATTATCTGAGAAGAAACAAGTATATACTATATATTTTGCAACCCTTTATTAACAAAGACAAAGTGTCTTACCTCTACCATTACTTTCCCTTAAGATATTCCTCTGTGGTTCACATCTTGACTTTTTTGGTAAAATCGTGGGCACATTTCCAGGCTTTAAACGTTTTCTATTATAATATACCACGATGCTGTCTTCAGGAAAATGATTAGAACAGATGGATAAACTACTGTCTGTAGGCATCCATCCTTCCCGACCTATTTCTTTGACCCACTGTTTACATAATATGCTTCATTTCAAGGAAATCTATGCGAAATCATATAAGAATTAAAAAACAGTAAACAAAAAGAATTGAGTAATAAAATAAATGAGTAAAAAATTAATTTAACTACTAAATTGGAAAGAGGTTATGTTATCTTTACATACTTGTGTAATGTCGCATTTGTTTTATTGTTGCTTAACTTTCCGCAAACTATTGTAAGCATTTACTCATGGTCCCTAACTGCAATAAAACATAGCATGATCAGATTCACATACAGCTACTAAGCTGGCCATAATAGTTTCCTTGCAAATTATCATACTTTTATTTCTAATATCCAATTTAAATGATGTTGACAATGATATCAAATATGCACGACAAAACACTGGCAAGAGTAGCAAAGTGTTGAGCACCGCGGGGGTGAAGAGGAGTACGGGGGGATATAGTACACCGGTGTCTAACTAGGCGGCGTTGGCATGTAAAGCCACTTCAATCTGCTTCACGGCATCTCGTATCCATAGTATATAATATCAGTGTATCTGCCATATCTGCCAGCCACAACTGGCCACAACTGCTACAACTCTACTCTGTATACCTAACTCTATTCTATGTATGCTCTGACTGGCTCCGATAATGATGATAATATAAGATACATATGTATTTACAAGAGTTAATATTAGTTTTCTTCATTAAACATCGGTATTCACGTATTTCTTTATGTATTATATTTTAGATATCGTACACGATGTCGATTGAAATCGAGTCTGCCGAGTATGTACCTCTCACATGTATATGAATATAACGATCTGTTTATTTTCTACATATATATATATATATATATATATGTGTATATATGTGTGTGTGTTATTATTTATTTTCAGTGTAATTCGGTTAATACAACAATACCTAAAGGAGTCTAATCTCGTGAAAACGTTGCAAACGCTACAGGTATTCCACTTAAATTAATATAAATTGAATTAATATTTACGTTACATTAAATTAAAATCTTATGTTATGTTAAATTAATATGTTATGTTATACATTAAATTAGTACGCTTTGTTATATATATTACGTTTGTAGGAAGAAACCGGCGTGTCGTTGAACACAGTGGACAGCGTAGATGGTTTCGTAGCGGATATAAATAATGGACACTGGGATACGGTGTTGAAAGCGATCCAGTCGTTGAAACTACCAGATAAGAAGCTCATCGACTTGTATGAACAGGTGCGCTAATACCGAAACATAGCGGAGGACCGATGTTCTTTCGTCTCACTGCTCCACTACATGCAGTTGCATTTAATTACAATGATTTGATTTTTACACAGTCGCATTTAATTATGTAGTTAAGTTGAAGTTGTAGTTTGATAGAAATCCTCGAACAATAGAAACTAATAGTGCACAACTAACTACATATACATTTTGTCTCTAATTTGTAGGTTGTTTTAGAATTAATCGAGCTACGAGAACTAGGCGCAGCTAGATCGTTATTGCGTCAAACGGATCCCATGATTATGATGAAACAGCAGGAACCTGAACGATACATTCATTTAGGTGAAGTATATTTTGTAATATCAGATTAGTAATCATCCTAAGACTTGCACCTAAACTATTTCCGCTTAATGAATTATGCTCTATTTATTCTGTTCTGCTGAACAAAAAATTATGAAAAATTTGATGAACATTCTGCCTAGTGGCACGCATAACAGTATATCATTTCAGAATTTTTGGTAGTAAAATAGATTTTTAAAAAATCTGGAATCACATAATTGTATGTATAGGGTCCCCACCTCACAATCTGGGTTAAACTACTCACAATTATGCTCTATTTCTTTTGTTCTGCTGAACGAAAAATTACGAAAAAATTCATGAACATGCCTAATGGCACGCACAGCAATGAATTATTTCAGAATTTTCCGTTGCAAGATCTATTTTTTAAAAAATCCGTAAGTCTTCAGAGTACCGAAAAATCAGCAATTTTATGCTTCTTGATTTTTAAAAATTGATTTCGCAAACCAAAAATTCTTAAATAATTACTTGTCTGTTCATTACTTGAATGTTCATGAATTTTATCATAATTTTTCATTCAGCAGAACTAAAGAAATAGTGGATCAATCGGATCGATCAATTCCATTGATTCCATAGAAAAATAACGAGATCCAATTCGAAAAATTTAGTTTTTCGATACTGTATGAAATCGAAAATTGTTGAAAAATTTTTAAAATTCAAGGTGTTAATATATGATTTCTCCTCTATCCAAATCATTAAGGAAAGAAATAACATTCTATTTAGTTTCTATTTCTTGCAATCGATGCAGACAATTTTTATTTTGCATGAAGATTCGCAGTCTAATTATTACCGTCTCGTGTCATTCTATATTTTGTCACACAGAGAACTTGCTCGCTCGTTCCTACTTCGACCCACGCGAAGCATATCCTGATGGAAGCACAAAGGAGAAGCGCAGAGCTTACATAGCAACGGCTCTGGCTGGCGAAGTGTCAGTGGTGCCTTCGAGCAGATTACTTGCGCTGTTAGGACAAGCGTTAAAATGGCAGCAGCACCAGGGTCTGCTTCCTCCGGGCACAACCATTGACTTGTTCAGAGGAAAAGCAGCGGTGCGAGACCAGGAAGACGAAAAGTATCCAACGCAGCTGTCCAAACAGATCAAATTTGGTCAGAAGTCTCACGTAGAGTGCGCAAGATTTTCTCCGGACGGTCAATACTTGGTCACAGGTTCTGTGGATGGGTTTATCGAAGTGTGGAATTTCACGACTGGTAAAATCAGGAAGGATTTGAAGTACCAGGCGCAGGATAATTTTATGATGATGGAGCAGGCGGTGCTGTCAATGGCTTTTAGCCGGGATAGCGAGATGCTGGCTGGTGGAGGACAGGATGGGAAAATTAAAGTATGGAGAGTGCAGAGCGGACAGTGTTTGAGGAGGTTCGAGAAGGCGCATTCGAAAGGTGTTACCTGTCTTCAGTTTAGCAGAGATAATAGTCAAATACTCTCTGCGTCTTTTGATACTACGATAAGGTAGGTGTAGAGATTTGGGCTGAATTGTTTCATGAATTATGATTTATTTCTTCTGTTCTATTGAAGGAAAAATTACGAAAAAATTCAGGGACATTGTATTTAGTGGTGGGCAGAACAATTAATTATTTCAGAATTTTTGGCTGCGAGATCGATTTTTTAAAAAATCCGGAAGCATAAATTGGGCTAGGATACCCAAAAACCTGACTATTTGGGTTACACTGTGCTCTATTTCTTCTGTTCTGATCGACAAAAAATTACGAAAAAATTCATGAACGTTCTAACTATATAGTAGCACACACAACAGTGAATTATTTCAAAATTTTCGGTTTGCGAAATCAATTTTTAAAAAAATCTATAAATCTTCAGAATACCAGAGGAAATCGGTAATTTTAAGGTTCCGGATTTTTCCGGAAAAATCGATCTTGGAAACTAAAAATTCTGAAATAATTCACTATTACGCGTGACATTAGGTAGAACGTTCATAAATTTTTTCGTAATTCTTCGTTCTGTAGGACCGAAGAAATCACTCTATAACTACATTAATGCTTTTCTATCGTTGCTGTAGAATACACGGTCTGAAATCCGGCAAAACCTTGAAAGAGTTCCGAGGACACACTTCCTTCGTGAACGAAGTGGTCTTCGCTCCTGATGGTCACAGCGTAATAAGGTAATATCTCAAATCATTTTAATTCTCCACACTAGATTTACGGGACTCATCGAAACGACGGGTTCTAATATTCTTAATTTCCGATTATTAAGATTGTAAAGATACTTCCCGAAGTATCTATATAGACACGAATTATGTTTTATTTCTTTTGTTCTGATGAACAACAAATTATGAAAAAATTCATAAACATCCTTCCCAATGATACATATGATAGCAAATTATTTCAGAATTTTTGGTTTGCAAAATCAATTTTTTAAAAATCCATCGCGATTCATTCATTCCAATATAATATACTTGCACACCTTTCAGAATGCATTTCCGAGCTTCTTCAGCCTCGTATCTCAATCCAACGCTGTGCTCAATGTGAAATAGTTATTTCTAGAGCTCCGTAAAGCTAGTGTTAAATAATATCTGTTTTAAATATGTTATTATCAGTCCACTTATTTTTCAAGTGCATCTTCCGATGGAACCGTAAAGATTTGGAGCTTGAAAACAACGGAATGCATTGGCACGTACAAATCTCTAGGCGCTGCGGATTTAACAGTGAACAGTATACATCTCCTGCCTCGGAACCCTGAACATTTCGTTGTCTGCAATCGCTCGAACACTGTGGTGATCATGAATATGCAGGGACAGATTGTCAGATCATTCTCCAGCGGTAAGAGAGAAGGCGGAGATTTCGTCTGCACAGTTGTGAGTCCAAGAGGAGAGTTTATCTACTGCGTTGGCGAAGATCTGGTGCTTTACTGCTTCTCCACGTCGTCGGGGAAGCTCGAAAGAACTCTGAATGTAAGTACCGTCTCTTTGTCCTTGGTTTTAATAAATTTGTAAGTGTGAGGCAATGCAACGCTAAGGGTAAAATATTCTGATGTCTCTCCAGACTGCGGGCACGTAGCGAAATGTAAAATAATATATTTCTTCTTTTCTGCCAAATGTCAACTTACAAAAAAATTCATGGATATTGTAACTAGTGGTATGCATAATAGTGAATTATTTCAGAATTTTTGGTTGCAAAATCGATTTTTTTTAAATACGGGAGCTTAAGATTGTCATGGGATCTCCAACCTTGTTATCTGGGTCAGACTGCATTTGAATTATGCTATTTCTTCTGTTCTGCTCAACAAAAAATTACGAAAAAATTCATGGACATTCTACTTGGTAGCACACATGACAGTGAATTATTTCAGAATTTTTGGTTGCGAAATGGATTTCTAAAAAAATCCGGAAGCATAAAATTGTGATAGGATCTTCAATCTCACTAAGTGGGTTACACTACTTATGCTTTATTGCTTCGGTTCGGTTCTGCTCAACAGAAATTTACGAAAAAATTTATGAAGATTCTACCTAGTGGCACACATGACAGTGAATTATTTCAGAATTTTTTGTTGCAAAATCGATTTTTAAAAAATCCGGATCCATACAATTGCCGATTTTCCGGTACCCTAGGGATGCCGATTATTTTCAAAAAGATCGATTTTTCTGAATCGATTATAATCGAAGCTCAAGAATCGATCCACTAAAAAGTCGTTTCCAAAATAATCGATGTTTTGAATAATCGATATTTTTTTAGGAATGTCTAAAAATGATAAAAAAACAAAGCTCAAAATTTTGTTGGACTTTTTTTATTAAAGAAATAAAGTAATAATTTATTTCAAAATTGAGTATATGAAAATCGAAGAAGTTGAAAAATTTATTCCGTACTCTTGTTTCGCGCGCATGTAGTTGCACATCAGCCAATGGTCGCGTGGTCCGTCGAGTGCGATTAGGGAATTAGCCAATGAACGAGTTCCGTTAGAATCATTATGCGCAGTTGAATTGTCGCGTTTTAGGAACATTTATATAATTACTTTTGATAATAGTTGGGTCTATGATTTCTTTATACAGTCTCCACAGTAAACACTCCACGGTCTCCACATACTGTCATACAATTTCAATTTACCATATAAAAATCGATTATTTTTACAATTTTAGAATCGATTATTTGTAAAAATCGGATATTGAAGAATCGATTCTAAAAATCGATTTATTTTATGAAAATAATCGATTTTTTAATTAATCGATTAAAAATCGACGTCCCTACGGTATCCTGAAGATTTTCGTATTTTTTTAAAGTTTGAATTCGCAACGAAAAATTCTGAAATAATTCTCCGTTATGCGTGCTATTAGGTAGAGTGTTCGTGAATTTTTTATCAAGAAGAACAGGAGAATTATACGAATTATGCTGCATTTCTTGCATTCTTGTATTCTACCTAATGGCACGCATAACAGTGAATTATTTCAGAATTTTTCGTTGTAAAATCAATTTTTTAAGAAGAATTTTCGAAGTTATCGTCTCTCTTTTTCTGTCGCAGATACACGAAAAAGACGTAATAGGCTTAACTCACCATCCCCATCAGAATCTGCTGTGTTCATACAGCGAGGACGGTCTTTTGAAATTATGGAAACCTTAAGCTTGGTTCAAATACAGGTACATTCTCCTCTGTACACATGTAACGATATTTATTTCACGTTATAACTGCTTTCTTACGTTAAACTGTGTTACACACGATATTTATGTAATACGATTTTTCGAATGTAACGTTTCATTAGTTTTACAGAATTTTGTATAAAAATCAGATTCAGATAAATTCATTGTAGTTCTCTTTTATTACACAACCTTTTTTCTGTGGGCCTATATCGAAAATTGGAAAATACGTTTTGTAGATCAGTGTTATTTTATTTTATATTATTTCAGACCAGTCCTGTACAAAGCATTTTCAGGATTGATTGGGGAATAATAATTATAATAATATTAATTGAGAATAATAATTATAATTTTACTAGTTTCAGCAATATATTGGAAACGATATCACACACACACATTCTTTATTATTATAAAAAAATTATCGTTTCATCCATTTCATCGTGTTTAGATTTTATAATTTAGTCTTCGTCGTACACAACGCCAACTTGTTTGCGCATCTCGTCCTCTAATTGTGCGATCAACAGAGAATTATTGTGGGACACCTTTGGACTTTCGATCAAACCTGAAAGGTGTAATGATGAGAATTATTAGAAATGCACTTTTTGTAGCTGTTCTGCTGAACAAAAATTATGAAAAAATTCATGAACATCCATCCATGTGACAGTGAATTATTTCAGAATTTTTGGTTTGCAAAATCAATTTTTAAAAAATCCATCGCGATCCATTCATCATTCTAATATAGTGTTTGATACACACCTTTCAGAATGCATTTCCGAGCTTCTTCAGCCTCGTATCTCAATCCAACGCTGTTGATAAAGTTGAATTTTTTATCAGTCTTTGGTAGTGGTGCTTGTAAAATATTTCCATTCACTTCCAATTTCGAAGGACACCAGAATTGCGGGATTTTGATCATTCCTTTCGTTCCCATAACATAAGCTTCATTCGGCATGTTCACCTTTGAATGGAACAGTACAGTGGCGGTACGATTTCCTTTATACTGCAAACTTGCAGATGTAGAAATATCGACGCCTTCTTCGTTGAGACAACCGGAAGCTTTTACAATTTGTGGTACTTCGTGATTATATACTAGACAGGCAAATTGTATTGCATACACGCCTAAATCTAATATTGTTCCGCCTCCCAGCTTCTTTGTGCTAAACAGAACAAATGTCCGTTAGATGAGTGTTTTAAACTTTTTTTCATATGTTTAAAGGCTGTTCGGTTTGAGGGACCACAAATTTTGGAAAAACCAAGTTTCAATGTTAGCAATTCACTGGTTTAAAAGTTATGGGCATTGAAAGTTCAGCGACTTTCATAGTTTTTGACAGGTAAGGTGGATGTTCTATGTTATCGACATCCGCGCTGCCTGTGCTATTATCTAGCGGCTCCCCTTACCAGTCAAAAATGGTGAAAATGGTTAAACTTTGAACACTCGTAACTATCGAATCAGTGGATTCCTAACATTGAAACTTGGATTTTCATCATTCTCTCGTCAAAATCGACAGAATTCTATTTTAAAAGAGTCAAAAATTTCTGGTTCCATAAGGAAGAGTTGAGAACCAAATAACTCACTTAAGTCTGTCAACGCCTTCCAAGTTGAATCCAAAGGACACAAGAACCTGATAAACTTCCCCAATACTTCCAGATTGAATCTCCTTTTGGAGAATCTCGTAAGCAGGGAAACATCTGCTCCAAATAGCTTCCATCAAAAATAGCTTTTTGCTCTTTGCTAAGTCAACTAATTCGCTTGCTTGTTTGTAATTCATGGTCAAAGGCTTCTCGCATAAGATGTGTTTTCCATTGTTCAACATCAATTTTGCAATTTCGTAATGCATGGGGTGTATTGCGCCGATGTACACGATATCTGCAATAAGAAATAAAATAGTAGGGGCTCAACACAAAAAATTACGAGAAAATTCGTAAACATTTTGCCTAACAGCATACACGACAGTGAATTATTTCAAAATTTTTGACTGCAAAACGAGTTTTAAAAAAATCCAGAAAATTAAAATCGCTGATGTTACATTGAAGTTTTCAGAGTACCGCGTTTATATTAATATGTTAGTTCCGTCTCGTCGTGATTATAAATCTAAAGGTTTTTCAGATGTTTCAAATTTTGCAAATTTCCAAAAATTCGAAAAAATTCATATTTTGTATCGAAGTTTCGGAGATACCAGTTTTATAAAAATTCAGTAACGAGGTATTGTTGAAACTATTGTTCTTAATTTTTTCCAAAATTTTTTATATACTACAGCGCAGTTGAAAAAAATATAAATCAATTTTTTGTATGCTTACTGGCTACTCACCTATGTCCTTGTCTTGCGCTAATTTCAAATAATTGTCATACGCTTTCCCAATTTTATGCGTCTTCGAAAAAGTTTGGGCCCGCGCGAGGTCCGTTGCTGCGACCGCAACAACTACATGTTCCGATTCCGGTAGGGTTCCTAAAGCACTTACGAAATCATGAGAGATTTTTCCGGCGCTTGCTATACCCCACCGAGTAGCCATCTGTAATCAAACAATTTCAACAATTTCTAAAATTACGCCACGTGTGTGGGAGAATGTGGTGTGGTGTGCGAGTAGGTTAGGACCAGTTAAGGAGGTAGGACACCTTCAGATTGTAACTAGAAAGGAACTAGAATCTTACTAGATTTTGAGTAAAAAAATGGGTTTGCGGGCCACGGTTTTTTGTCTTTATTTCAGCAGATTTTGGGCTGGGTGAGGGCTCATTCTAAAGAGGAAGGTTCAGCGCGGAGCGCTCTGGTCATGAGGTTAACGAGATTATGTTTATATCTAATAATATGAGTGTCCAAAGTAGAGGAAAAATCGAGAGAAAATACCCGCAGATTCCAATGTATTTTTCTGCCACAAAAGACTTTTTTGACTGCTGTGATGACCAGAGCGCTCCGTGTTGAACCTTCCTCTTTAGAAAGAGCAATCACCCAGCCCAAAATTTGCTGAAATAAGGACAAAAAGCCGCGGCCCGCAAAACCCATTATTTTACCCAACATCTAGTAAGATTCTAGTGCCTTTCTTGTTACAATCTAGATTACTACGAAACTGTATAAAGAGATCCAAGACCCAACTATCACCACAAGTAATTATATAAATGTTCCTAAAACGTGACAATTCAACTGCGCATAATGATTCTAACGGAACTCGTTCATTGGCTAATTCCCTAATCGCACTCGACGGACCACGCGACCATTGGCTGATGTGCAACTACATGCGCGCGAAACAAGAGTACGGAATAAATTTTTCAACTTCTTCGATTTTCATATACTCAATTTTGATATAAATGCATAAAGATCCGCAGTCTAATAATTACTATTACATTCAATTTAATAATGTTCTCGGCTCAACTGTTTCGATCACTTATTAAATCTAGCAATTTTGCAATAAACTTTTTTTTCTTATTATAGCAAGTACCCAGACAGCACACCGGCTCGATTTGGGCCTGGTTTTTATGCGCGCATTGGCCGGGAAAGGCCAGGAAGGGGCTCGAGCCCAGGGCCAGTCGGCCGTACCGGGATTCAGCCAGATTCAGCGTGCGGGATTTGCGTTCTCATTTCGTGATAATACAAACACGGGTTTTTTCAGTAGTCAAAAACGCTAGATAAAAGATCAATCTAGGCAGCAAACGCCCTGAAAAGTCTTTTTTAAGACAGTTTTAATAACAGTAAAGTGGGTTCTGTTTCCTGCTAAAGATGCTGTAGGTTCTGTTCCATGCTAAAGATGATGTAGGAGCAGCTCCAGGCCACAGACTTAAGATAGGTACAGACTGTGCATGCAATACATTTTTCTCGCCGTGGTTCTGAATTACCGACCCTGTAGAAAATGCCCTAGTACGACAGCGGACTCTATCCAAATGGAACGGTCAGCTAGTGAACTACATGTCGTTACAACACGAAAAGTGTGTGTCTGAGGATGTTAGATTTTACAGCGTTGTCAGATTTAAAAGTGCAATGTTGCCGCATTATATTCATACAGTAATCGTCGATGCCCACATCGAAAGCGTTCGAGCGGTTTCTTTTCTGCTTTCCGGAGCTGTCGAAATTCAGAGTCATATTGCTTCTTAATTTAAAGTATAGAATTTTCATTCTTAAATAATTTTATTAAACGATTATCTGAATATTCGTTGACTTGTTAAAGAATCTTTTTAATGTTTTTAATTGTTTACGTAAGTATGAAACTTCTAAATGTTTTGACATTTTTAATTCGTAGATTGTTTAACGCATTCACGCGTAAGCCTGATTATGTAGGACGTTCACTTAAGTAATCTACAGAACAAAAGTATCGTTTTAAAAATGATGTTTTGTACATATATTGGTAACAAATGTTAACATATGAACATAATTAATTTAAATTTGAATACGAAAGATATTCTTTTCCGATACGAAAGTATTAAGAAAGATGTTTGTAAACAATCACGCACGGCATGTGTACGCTGACATTTATTGTATATTAAAAATGACGCGCAGATTAGAATACGTCGTCGATAGTCGCAAATAAAATTTGTTCATGAACAATTAGTTTACTACATGATGTGAAGAGATATTTTTTCAGAAATTGCAGTTGGTCGGAATAGTAGAAAAAATACTAAAAGTTGCATTTTACAACTGTTTTATGTTGGCCTAGTAATTTAAAATTTTAAAAATACGTTTCGTAGATGGAATGGAGATAAAATAAACTTAAGAACTTAATAAAAGGCAACCAAAATGAATGCCCAGCGTCAGCTACTTTGCTTAGGCGGGGTTCTTGTACTAATGACATTTTGTCGCTATATAATAAATAGATAATCCGTTTTAGTAATGTGCAAACTTGTGGAATGTTTTCTAGAACCCAACAAGATTTATGATTTTATTCCATTCTAACCGATGAGGGTTTCGGGATAATAGCGGTGCGTTTGACTCGCCTCTACCTGAAACGGGGGTTCATATACGCGTACTTTCCCAGCTCATTGTGACGCCAATTTTGAAGTCGCCACCGTTTCCAAAGGCTCATTTTGAAGGGGAAACTTCAAGGAATATAACCATATTTTTTCAAAATTTAAATCGTTCTGGCCCCTCATCGAAAAAAATGTAAAAAAAAGCGTTTGTTTAAATTTTTCGACATTGTAAAGTTGATTATCGAGATTGCAAAATTTATTTTATAATAGCCCAATCCTTTAATTTCACATGAACTACAACATATTTCATTTACAACAAAATCGACCATGGCGCCTGCAAAAAGTGGTCGATTTTTTATTGTGTTTAATATATGAGAATACAATATACCTTCAAACTATATAGTGGGTTATCAATTAATTTCAACAAAAAAATGATTTTATTAGTTTTGTTAAGATTATAAAGTTGATTTGATGCGTAAGATAAATGCAAAATAAAAACTATTGATATAAAATTATCCTAAATAATTTTATTGTAATTTTGTAATTAACAGAAACGAGATCACACTCTTAACAATATTATAAATGTACATTAAGATATTAATGCTCATGAATCTATTACTTTACATTACTATAGCACTTCATAATTATCATAATTATCCTACTATATACATCATTTTGACCATTCAAATGCACGCGCCATATACATTTGTAATCTTCAAGTATCCGTAGTAGAAATTAGGTATACAGAATATTCGGTACTTGCTAATACGTTACTAGACGTCTGTACCTATCCTAAGTCTGTGTCCAGGCTAAACATGATGTGGAGAGAGAAGATGTCGCGAGAAAAGTTGGGCTCAATCGAAGCACTGATTGGCCACATTAGTGTGACCGTGCTGCCCTCTCAAAAACAGGCTGAATCCTGGCACGGCCGCATAGTGGGCTGGATCGAAGATTTTAGTGACATTTTAGCGTAACTTCTGAACCATTGAAGATATCAGAGTGCGGTTTGCATAGAAAAATATTTAAAAATTCTATCTTTTTAATAACGTAAAAAATTTTTTTTTAATTATTGAGCCACTGAAACCTCTTAGGTATAATTTAAATTTCAAGAATAATCAGTTTATAGATTACATAGAAATATCATATAATAAATATTAAACACTGTAACAAAATCTCTATTATATGTATAGTGACTGCAGAATAACATAAACATTGGACGTCCAGAAACGTGAAACTTCAAATGTTTGGGAGAGTTTTGTTACTATATATGGCTTAGTTTTAAGAGGAGAACATTGACACTCGAGGGAACAGGCACTTGAAGGTGTCAAAGAACAAGCATTCCTTTTAGAAGTGTTAGAGCAGGCGAATTTTCTGTACAATATATGTATTATTTTTACATTTGACGTATTTAAGTAACTGCATAGCTTCAGAATGTAATAATTTTCTTTTCTTTTTATATGATTTTAATCTCATTGTTGATATGCGTGGGTCAGATGTTAATAATAGTATGTAAAGTGTGAAGTACGTTTTGATTTGTTGCTGTTCTTGAATTTTCCGGATTTTGTAATTTCAAAAATTTATAATAATAAATATATAATTATTTGCGTGCCATGTATTCAGAGTTTGTGAACGGAGGCTGGCGTATAATACAATTTATTGTCATACGACAATATCATTATCAGCATCTATTGCAAATGGAGACAAAATTACTTGTAGTATTGTATACAATTTTTTAATTAGTTCTATTTCAATTCCTGTGATTTGTGCATTTTCTGGATTGGAAAAGAATCGCCTTGCGGTATTGCCATCATGCCACTGAATCACATCCGTACTTAACGAAGTCAATTGTCGAAATCAAGTTAATTTGTTATTTAAACGCATTATTTTAAAAATTAATCTTAACAATTTGTAGGTATATGTCTATTTGTAATCTAAAGAGTTTCTTAGAAACATGTCTTAATACTATACCACGGAGTACCGATAGTGGCTACCGAACACATGCGAAATAACGTGACATTACTAACTTTAAACGTTAATAACTCAGAGAGGTGGATGAAGGTGGACGACATTTTTACACATTATGTAAAGGAAAGTGTCCTGAACACATTGTGATTTGTCTGAACGTGGGTTCTAACGGGTATAAAAAGATATTACTTGTTAATTGTAAAATTTTTGACATTTTTCTGTCCTACATTGAACATTAAATTTTTAATATATTGCATATAATAATTGTAACTGCAATTATAGTTTCTTAACAGAAAATAATGCGCCTTACTATAGAAAAAAAACGGGGCTGAACAGGATCTTGAACAGGATCGTGAAAATATCGCGAAAAAGAAAGGACATTCTTCGGGTGTCAAACGTAGATTCTAAAACGTTCAACTTTAAAAGCTTGGTACAACTACAATTTTCATTTAATTTTATTAATTCTTCCATTTTTGAGGTCAGTGGACATTCGAAAGACAATACCAACTGATTATACATCGATATGTGAAAGTTCATTTCCTGGCAAAATGTCACTAAAATCTTCGATCCAGCCCACTGTGGGCCGGCAGGCCCTGGGCTCGAGCCCCTTCCTGGCTATATCCGGGTCAATGCGCCCATAAAAACCAGGCACGAATCAACCGACCTGGGCCTCGAGCCGAGCCAAGCATTGGGTTGGCCTGTAACCTGTAGGTCAGGGGCCTTGCAGACTTGGTCAGGTGGTAGGCTCGGCCAGGCTGTGCTATCTGGGTATGTATTAACATCCTGGAGGTTTCATTTTCAATTTACCATTTCTATTTACTGTATTTAATATATTGCACATATATTTATTGTAGATGCAATTTTTTCCTTTGAAAAAGGTTGAAAACTGAACCGACACGTTCCCAGACAGCACACCGGCTCGATTTGGGCCGGATTTTTATGCGCGCAATGGCCCGGATATAGCCAGGAAGGGGCTCGAGCCCAGGGCCTGCCGGCCGTGCCTGATTTCAGCCAGATTCAGCCCATTTACAAGATTGCAAGGGTGCGGAATTTGCGTTCTCATTTCGTAATAATACAAACACGGGTTTTTTCAGTAGTCAAAAACGCCAGATAAAGGTCAATCTAGGCAGCAAACGCCCTCAAAAGTCTTTTTTAACACAGATTTAATAACAGTAAAGTGGGTTCTGTTTCCTGCTAAAGATGGTATAGGTTCTGTTCCATGCTAAAGATGATGTAGGAGCTGTTTCAGGCTAAACATGATGTGGAGAGAGAAGATGTCGCGAGAAAAGTTGGGCTCAATCGAAGCACTGATTGGCCACATTAGTGTGACCGTGCTGCCCTCTCAAAAACAGCCTGAAATCAAGCACGGCCGGCAGGCCGTCGGCTCGAGCCCCTTCCTGGCTATATCCGGGCCACTGCGCGCATAAAAATCCGGCACGAATCAACCGGCCTGGGCCTCGAGCCGATCCAAGCATTGAGTTAGCCTGTAACCTGTAGATCGGGGGCCTTGGAGGTTTGGTCAGGTGGTGGGCTCGGTCAGGTTGTGCTATCTGGGTTAGGAAAGAAAAAAAAGTTTATTGCAAAATTGCTAGATTCAATAAACGATCGAAATAGTTGCGCCGAAAACATCATTAAATTGAATGTTCAACATTTACAATCGATAATCGCGAGATTATTTTAATTACTATTACTTTATTTCTTTAATAAAAGAGTCCAACAAAATTTTGATTTTCATTTTTTTATCATTTTTAGACATTCCTAAAAAAAATCGATTATTCAAAACATCGATTATTTTGGAAACGATTTTTTAGTGGATCGATTCTTGAAGCTTCGATTATAATCGATTCAGAAAAATCGATCTTTTTGAAAATAATCGGCATCCCTAATATGTAGCCACAGAGAGGATATGAGAGTGCTCACGCTCGGGTTTTCGATGCCTCCGGTATAGTGCTGCCACCACACAAAATCTTAGATAAGATTTCCCCCTCCCACTTTTAGCCTGGATCAGCTCCTATGCGCACGGTAGAGCGGACGCTTAGCCTGGATCAGGCTAAACTCGATAGAGTTCGGACTGTGCATAGTGGATTATTAGTCGTGGATTTCTTCGAAGTCTTCGAATAGATCCTTCAAATCATTTTCTGCCAGAACGACGAAGACTTCGGTCGCCGTGGCCAAGTGGTGCAATAAACACGGCTGGGCCACCCGACGGCCAGCCAGGTATATCGGCATGAAACCACTAAGTGAATTGCAGATCTTGTTTATTTTTCATTGTTTTTTCATGAAAGTGATACGAGCCGAAAGGATTTATACTGTGCATAGTGGTTTTATTTGTCAAATTATTCGTGGATTTATTCGATGTCTCCGAATAAAAATTGCAATTTTACATGATTTTCGGCCTCTTTACCACTTTTGATCGTTTATAACTCCTAAATCAATTTCAATAAAATTTTCAGAGCGCATACAATTTATACGAGCTTACCAAACACATCTTTTAAACTTTCGTTATTGGCCCAGCTAAAGAAGTAGTAAAATTTAATTTTCACTATTTTTTTCGCATTTCTCATCATTTTTCCAACATTTTTTTTATACGTCGTTTACTAAACTAATTCTTCTAGCCTTACAGAGAAATTGAAGTCATTTGGTCGATTCTTAAAGAAGTTATTCTGATTTAAAGTGTGTGTGTGTGTGTGTGGTTCTATTTTTATTGTGATATTAATTGTAATTGAAATTTTAATTTTTATTATGTTTATTGTGATTTTAATTACAATTGTTGTTTTTATTACACTTTTTATGTCAATTCCGCACGCGTTCTTCTAATAAAGATATTTATTAATATCAAATTTATTAGAATTATTACCGCATTTAGCAATTTCCGATACATGGTTATATCGCATGAAGCATCTGTTGAAACTAGTTCTGATTTATGCCACAGGCTAGTAAAGGTTCTGTTTTATGCTGAAACAGTGTGGTACCTGTTTCGTGGTAAAATTGGGCTCTACCGTACGCATAGGAGCTGTTCCTTGCTAAGCGTGAGCGTGCCAAAAAGTGGCAACTCAGACCTGGGCGTGAGCACTCTCATATCCTCTCTGCATTCACATTAGCAGAATTTCCCCATATTACATTCATCCAGAGCAAGCTAGAGCCAATTTTAGTTCAGCCAGTTTAGACGAGATGGCGCCTAGTTAGGAGGACTAAAGCTGATACATATGTATGCCACAGTAAAAGCGTGACGAAGTCAATGTATGCATTTTCATACGATTACGTACCAACGCGCTCGCGCGCTACACCCACCAGCGTACCTCTACTATGTCCGTGTGCGCTGCTTGCCACAATCTATTTTTAGCACTTCCCATACTGTATTGTTTTACGCCCAGTTTGTCTCAATTGAGACAAGACCGTCCCCACCGTAGCGCCCAGTGTCTCCCACCAGCATCTGCCGTTACTATGATGGAAGGACGCACTTCGTCCGTCGCAAGCAATGCGCATGCCTCGTGCATCGAAGCCGCGAGGAGCGCTACTGAAAGGAAGCTTGGTGGGGGAAGCAAGCGTTTGAGGGGCCCCACCCGTGCCCAGGCCTGCTTTACGCCTTTACGGAAACGAAAATGAAATTCGAGTCCCCGTGCAGCGATTTTTATTTCTATTTTTCATTACTGTTTTAATTACATTTTTTAACCTTCCAAAATATTTAAAATGTAAGAACTATGTTAAAAATATGTATTCACTTTAAATAGAAACGTTTTATTACTATAAAAATTGGTATGTGAGAACCGATTGATAGTATTTATTTGGACTGATTGGAGAATACGAAAATGCAGAAAGTATTTTTAGTTTATGAAACAATTTGTAGATTTATTAGTTGTCAAATAAATAATAAAATAAATTGTATATAATATAAATTGATTTTAAATATTTTGGAAGGTTAAAAAATGTAATTAAAACAGTAATGAAAAATAAAAATAAAAATCGCTGCACGGGGACTCGAAGGCTATCATACGCTTGATGGCTTGACGGCCGAATTTCATTTTCGTTTCCGTAAAGGCGTAAAGCAATACAGCATGGGAAGTTCTAAAAATAGATTATGGCAAGCAGCGCACACGGACGTAGTAGAGGTACGCTGGTGGGTGTAGCGCGCGAGCGAATTCTGTTCAGGACCGAGCTGAATAGAATTTGGAAATAGCAAGCAACGCCATCTCGTGTTCATCAGGCAGTGGGTGTTTCTCAGTGTTACAAACTGTTTTTTTGCACGGATGTTGGTCACACTGATAAATACCCAAAAATCTGAAAAGTCACGTGACTACTTTGGATGATGGTGTATTAGAGGTGTTCGGACTTCCCTCAGAAAAGTGTGATAGATAGGGCCTAGTTCTCTGGTAGCCACCAGATGGCAAATTGGACAGGATCCTAGTTTTCGTGTACGTGTAAATGAGATTGTGTGTAGCATAGCAGTAGCAGCGTGTAGTGATCACCACACACATATACGTTGTAGTTAGTTTCCGATCTTTAGGTGAGAGGGCGCCCTGCTACACGCTGCTACACTGATATATATATATATATATATATATATATATATATATATATATATACTATATATGTATCAGTGGCTGCTACACACAATCTCATTTAGACACGTACACGAAAACTGGGATCCTGTCCAATATGCCATCTGGCGGCGACCAGAGAACTAAGCCCTATCTATCACAAAACGTCAACCTTACAGAGGTGCTTAGTCGTAACACCTCTATAATACACCGTGGTTTGGATGCAATCTGGTCAGTCTGGTAGCCATAGACAGAGCGTGTATAAGAGCATATAAGAGTGCTCCTCACGTTAGGAGTTTCTTTTCTTTATTTTGTGGAGTCCCCAATTTTTAGCTTGGATCAGAACCTACATATTTTTTTAGCCTGGATGAGAACCTACATATTTTTTAGTCTGGATCAGAACCTACTAATTTTTTAGCATGGATCAGAACCTACATATTATTTTAGCCTGGCCTGGATCACTTACTTCAACTTACGTCAACTTTTGCCTAACCATTGTTTTATAATCGATAATTAACAGATGTAGAAAAAATGAAAGTAATTACTACGTAATATTCTACGAAGACATCCGAATATACATTTATAAAAATTAATTCTGTGATAATTATAGAATAAAGAAAGGAATAAATACAATCTAAATACATGTATGCAATGACCACATCCAATCGTTCATCGAATACTTAATCTTGTTTAATTCCATACTTTCAACTTAAATTTAATATAAAATTTGTATGTATTATGAAAAATTTAATATAATAACTTTTACTGAAAGTTTTAGAACTACATCTATTCTTCCAAGTCACTTCTTATATTTCTATAAAAAAATATATGATACTTTTAAATTAAATGTAATATAAAATTTATATAACACCTTTAAATTAAAAATTTAATGTAAGATTTATACTCTGTGTGTGTATAAAATTTAATATAAATTTAATATTAATTTTAGTCGAACTACACACACACACACACCACCTATTCTTGCAAGTGACAAATAAAATTCTTCACTCTTTTTTAATTCCATAGAATAATAAATAAAAATAAATAGTAAATACCTTTTACATACAATATGTACGTAAGAATAAAACTAATTTTATTAAATACAGATGCATAACGTATTTCATTACTATTAACTGCAAATATATTACTTACTGTATTTGCTGTGGTATGAGAACAAATCCATAGAAAAATATATGAGAGATACATTTAAATTAAATTGAATATAAATTGAATACAATAACTTTTACTCAAATTTTTGAGTCGAACTATCTATTCTTGCAAGTCACAAATAAATTTGAAATTTAAATCTTTTTCAATTCCATAGAAACATATATGATACCTTTAAATTAAATTTAATATAAAATTTATATACTTATAATACCTTTAAATTAAAAATTTAATATAAATTTAATATAAATTTTAGAGAGTCGAACAATATTGTACATCTATTCTTGTGCAAGTATGTGTGTGTGTGTCACAAAAAAAATTGAAACACTTTTTTAATTCCATACAAAAATAAATATTACCTTTTACATATATATACGTATGAATAAAAATAATTATATTAATAAGTATTTCATTATAGTATTAAAATTATATTTAACTACAAATATAATATCACTTACTGTATTTGCTTAGGTATGAGAACTTTTCCACAAAATCAACTCGTCTGCTACACTATTCACTACACAACTGTAACAGAATCAAGCTCACCGTAATGAAATAACGTCCGTAACCTCACAGTTCACGATTACATGAAAAGATAACGCTAAATCAGTAACTCTTATCTTGTCAATACATATTATTCGATAAACGTAACATGTATGTGATATAACATACTGAATTGTTGATATTGAATCAACTTCATAGTAATCATAGTATATTGATTTACACTATTTAATTACATTTATTAAAGCTTAATTAAAGCTATAAATTTTTTGTTACAAAATTACTATCAATATTATCTGTTACAAAATTTCCTGGAAACTTACCCAACTCAACAACAGATAATTTTACATGTACACGAGATCAGCTTTTTTGTCGATACTTTAAACTTTAAATAACAAAAATGCAACTTCTGCTTGAACGATAACGATTAGATTAGAATTACGCAATTTCTGAACCACTATATTTATTTGTTCGTTTATCTAGAGTACAGGAAGAGTGCCTAGGCGTGATCCTAAAATTATCCGTGCAATTCTAATTCTAATATTGAGATTGAACCTTAATATACGAAACTTTTTCTTTTTCCACAAAATATAAACATTATTATTTTGCAACAGAATTAATGATATTTCCTACTTTTTAACTACTCTTTTAGAATATGTTCTCTGTCTTTCTTTTTTCTTGTAATTACACGCGATACACTCGCATCAGCAATTTCTGATTAATACTCTGCGCGCTAGAACTATATTTATGATTATCCTGATTTACAGTATACTAAGCGTATTACTTGTTTTTTATGTACATGTAGGTAAACTTTTTTTGCATAATCCTACAGATTTTGATGATACAATGCCGAAAATCCAAGTTTCAATATTAGGGATCCTCTGGTTCAAAAGTTATGCGTGTTTAAAGTTCAGCAACTTTTATAGTTTTTAACTGGTAAGCGTTATCGGCATCAGCGCGTGCCTGTGCCTGTGCCTTACCAGTCGAAAATGGTGAAGATTGCTCACACAACTTTTAACGCCCATAACTCTCGAACCAATGGATTGCTAACAATGAAACTTGGATTTTCGGCATTCCCTCCCCAATATCTACAGGACTGCATTTAAAAATGTTAAAAATTATTGGTTCGCTTAATTTTAAACACTCATAACGCAAAAATTTGCAGTCCCCTATACCGATCATTAACCTCGATGGGTAAATTAATCATGGAATGAATTATTATAATATGGTCAGTCGGCATTTCTGTAATTACAACGATTCAACATACAATATATTGTTTTGTAACACTTAACCGGTAACATTTAATCGTAGCTCACACATGATCTCACTAATTGTTTATCTTTTCATCGCTTATCATGTTTGCTATACGCACTTTTCACATGAAAATAAGCGAAGGCCGTTTGGAAAACAGAAAATTGAAAATGTCCATTCTCGATTTCTCCTTTTCTGCACCGATTTTGTTTTACTCATATTTTTTAATAATAATAATTTCCACTTGTGACGCAATCATAGAAAAATAAATAATTTTACGTGGTTATTTTTTATGTGGAATACAACTAACTTTATGTAAGTAACATTCGAGAACTTATATGTATATCGATTGAGCATTTCGAGTGGAACTTAATATACAATTTAATTACATATATGATTTAATTCACATTTAATTTCAATGAACTTTAATCGAACTTTCTTTCAATTAAAATTTAATGTGGCACTCAAATTGTAACGCTAATTGTGACAAAAATGCTCATTGTGCAGTTTTTCGAACAATTTTCTTCACACATTGTTATTCGTATCTTTAACTTATACGATAAAAAAGATCCTGTTATTGCTGTTTTCATTCTAATTTTTCGGATTAGTTGTTATTGTAATAAAAAGAAAAATAATCTTAAGCCAAAAGATCTCTTCGCACACCAATGGAACACATGGCGACACTGACAATTCATAACACACTCACAGTGTGTAGATATGTATGTACCCGATTTCACCTACAAATGAAAATAGTTAAAAGTCCGTCTGGGGTCGTCTCGCTAGCCAATCAGCGATCGCAGGAATCTCGTGGACTCTTTTCTTCAATGCGCGTAGCGCAGGATAATTTTCTAAAGCGTTCCGGCCGAAAATATTCTCGAAATTATCGAGCGCCACTGCGAACACGAAGTCCGTCCATGTGGTCTGAAAAAAATGATGATTATTATATACGAAGAAATGTTTTTAAAATTATATTTATAAAGACAATTTTTTTATTTGAGTTCATAGAATTTTTTTCTCGATGACCTTGTATTTTGTTTAAGTATAGTTATAGAGCGTGGAAAGACAAATTCAACAATATGTCGGAACGTATATTTACGATGTACTATAGTGGAGAAAATCAAGTTTCAAAAATACAAAATTTTTCGAAATAATTTTTAAAAAATCTATGCAAAGTTTGATCTCGATCAGATCACGCGAAAACGTGCGTCAAGATGATTAAACATTAAAATAATTAATTCAATGCTCACAAAATCATTTTTCTCGAATATCTTCGAAACTATACACCGCGTCGAAAAATGTGTTAGACAAAAGCTGTAGATCTTAGCAGGTTGCGTCTTTCATATCGTATTACTTTTTTTCGTAGAACAAGTAGTCCAGTCGCCAGGTACTTTTACCTGGAAAGTATTCCGAACTCAATGAAATTTTGACACGTCATTTAGAGGTACTCTGGGGTGTTCTATCTGAGTTTTCGACCTCGAGGACCCTGTGCAAACTTCGGGAGGGGGTAAAAACCATGATTTTTGATACATTTTTTGGGTTTTTCGCCTATTACTCAAAAACTATGGGGCCTAAGAACTTTCTCTTTTCGACACCCAAGCGTACCCCTAAATGACGTGTCAAAATTTCATTAAGTTCGGAATACTTTCCAGGTAGACGCCTTTCTTTCGATCTGCCGACTGGACGAAAGCGATTTTCGAGAACATTGAGAAATACTTCAACGACGTGTTGCTTGCTTACACAATTTTCTCTAAAACCGTTTGTTCTACGAAAAACGGGCTGCTCTTTAATTTACCGCAGAGGTCGGCAACGGCAGTGTCGTTACAGCCCGATCTGGGCTCGTTACGCTGCTTTTCGTCTCGCTCTCCGTGACGGCCCTAGTCCTCGAGGCAGCTCAGACGCGTACCTATCCTAGACCGTATGAACAGCGCGATACCCGTATCAATAGGTTCCTAGTTAGGTACGTGCCTGAGCTGCCTCGAGGACGAGGGCCGTCACGAGGAGCGAGAGGAAAGGAAGCGTAGCGAGCCAAGATCGGGTGAAAAAACACTGCCGTTGCCACTGCTTTACCGGACTCAAAAGTGCCTTTCTCCTATAAATTATGATATACAAATTGGTATGTAATTCAGTAGATTTGTACCCGGGGCGGCTGCAGATCGAAGTTTTGATCCTGTAGGATCAATGGTTATGGTAAGCAGTTATGCTTGCTTAAAGTTGTGAATTTTTCAGTGTTTTTGACAGGTAAGGGCACCGCCTTGGTGATTAGATCGGGGCGGTGGGCGGCAAGGTAAGCGGCTCACGATCGTCACTACAAACCAATATGGCGGCGCCCTTGCCTGTAAAAAACATTGCAGATTGCTCAACTTTAAGCAAGCATAACTCCTGAACCATTGACCCGCCCCGGGTACAAATCTACTGAATTACATACCAAATACATCATAATTTATAGGAGAAAGGCACAAATTTTGAGTCCGGTAAAGTAAAGTTTACCCAAAAAAAATAATATGTAGGACATAAAAGACGCGTGCTATCCAATCTACAGGTTTTGTCTAACATATTTTTCGACGCGGCAAATAGTTTAGAATAAATTCGAGGAAAACTATTTTATGAGGATTAAATTGAACACTATGGACTTTTAGAAATGATGGTTACGATTTTAATAAATCATGTGGAACGACGACTCACGGTACATCCGACGGTATAGCCTCCATTCTCGCCAACAGTTTGCTCAAACTTGTTCAAGTAAAACGGTATCGTTTCTCTCAGAAGTTTCGCCTTCCTCTCTTCTCTCTTGAAGTGGTCCTCTTCGGTGCGATACTGGGATATTACTGAAACGAATCACAGCACACTGCAGATTAACATTGCCAAAAATCGTAACCAACAAAATTTTCAAAGAAAAATCAACATGCCTTGCTGTGTTCAACAAGGGTAGCGAGCACAGTTTCTATACTGCACTAATTGTGAGCACGGTTTCATGAATTATACTCCATTTCTTCCGATCTGCTCATCAAACAATTACGAAAAAATTCATGAACATTCTACTCAATGGTACGGATAACTGTGAATTATTTCAGAATTTTTGTTTGCAAAATCGATTCTTAAAAAATCCGTAAGTCTTCAGAGAGTACCGGAAAATCGGAAATTACATGCTTCCAAATTTAAAAAAAAATGGATTTTGCAAACCAAAAATTCTGAAATAATTCATTGTTATACATGCCATTAGGTAGAATGTTCATGAATTTTTTCATAATTTTTTGTTCAGCAGAATTGCAGCTATAATGCTTAGTGTAACCTAAATAGAGAGGTTGGGGGTTGGGGATCCTATCACAATTTTATGTCCGGATTTTTTAACAAATCGACGCTGCAACCCAAAATTCTGAAGTAATTCACTGTAATGGTTGCCACTAGGTAAAATGTTCATAAATTTTTTCGTAATTTTTCGTTCAGCAGAACTGAGAAAATAAATCATAATACATTAAACCGTTCTCACCCTACCTTTGTGGTAGGGGTACATTGACTTAGATGGAGGGTGAATTGACTTAGATCAAATACTATGAAGAAGCTAGTCCAGATTAATCTGTTTCTCTGTCATGTCCAATTTGCGATGGCGTACATGTTATAGATTGATAAGTATCGTCTCGTAATTGCTTCTATTCCCATATTACGAGATTCAATTGTGGAAATAGCATAATTAGGGGAAAAAAATCTGAGCGTATTGCTGTAACGTGGTTTTTGTCTAGCTCTGTTATGGTAACGATGTAAACGTTCGGACCGTTGAAAGACGAATCGGTCGGCAAAATCGTTGGCGGAGTAACAATAACAAACGACCATTTGAATTGTAAATGATACAGATGCCGATTATTTTTCTCGTCGATGCACTGAAAAAAAAACTATATGACACAATAATGTTATTCAATCGATGTTCCTCGGTATTGTTAATTACGGTTCAAATTTCCTATTTGCTATGCGAACGACGTAAAAAAGACGAAATCGAATTGCAACCACGTGCTCGTACCGATTTCTCGTTCCGGTCGATTTAACACTAACTATAAGTTAGACTATGCACTATTTCTTCACTTCTGCTCAACAAACAATTACGGAAAAATACATGGACATCCTATCTAATAGCTCGCACAACAGTAAATTATTTCAGAATTTTTGGTTGCGAAATCAATTTTTTTAAAAATCCGGAACACATAAAATTGTGATAACTTTTGATTTGAATTGTGATAACCAACTTCACTATCTGGGTTAGACTATGAGTTATTTCTTCTAATCTGCTCAAAAAACAATTACGAAAAAATTCAGGTACATTCTACGTAATGGCAGACAACACAGTGAATTATTTCAGACTTTTTGGTTTGGAACCGGAAAAATAGAATTGTGATAGGATCCTCAACTTCGCTATCTGGGTTATGATTTATATCTCCGTTTCTGATCGACTAACATTTAATTAAAAATTCACGAAGATTTTACCCAATATCACGAATAACAGTGAATTATTTCAGAATTTTAGGTCGCAGCGGTGATTTAAAAATAATCCAAAACATAGAATTGTGATAGGATCCCTAACCTCATCATCTGGGTTAGACTACACACGAATTATGCTCTATATCTTCCGTTCTGCTCAACAGAAAATTACGAAAAAATTCACGAATACTCTACCCAATAGCATGGATAACAATGAATTATTTCAGAATTTTTGGTTTGCAAAATTCATTTTTTAAAAAATCCGCCAATTTTAATTCCGCACGAATATTGACTGTATTCTCTAGGATCGACTGTTAGAGTAGGAGTTTAGGAATCGATAGCTTGTAGTTTCACTCACTTTGCTTGAGATCGCCGAGAGTATCGACAAGAACGTCGCACTGCATCGCCTCCCATTCGTCCCTTCCAGTCAGATTGTACTTCCTCGCCAAGTATCTCGCAACCGCGTTGCTCTGGGCTATCTGCTTCCCGTCTACCTCCAGCACCGGTAGCATTCCGTAAGGCATCGCTAAGAACAAATACAGTTCGATGGAGAATGCAGAGCCACGGCGTCGATCGATACAAAATTGCACGGCCTTCGAGACCGTGATACACGGAACGTCTATTTCTGAATAGCCGGCCGAATCACGAAGATTTTAATCAACCCGGCCTACTAATAGGACGTCGCGCTGCATAGCAATACCGAATGGTCATTTTAAATGGCACAATGTCATGTCTCAGGTCATTTTGGATGTTTTACTTTGGGAAGGGTATAGTCGGGTAAGATGATGAATAGCGATGCTTTGTGACAAGTTTCAAGAAGGTACATATCTCTACCATGCGGGTAGATATACGCTGAGAACGGTTTTATGAATTATGCTTTATTTCTACTGTTCTGATGAATAAAAAATTACGAAAAAATTCATGAACATTGTACCTAATGGCATGCATGACTATGAATTATTTCAGAATTTTTCTTTGAGAATTCGATTTTTAAAAAATCCGAAAAATTGTGATAGGATCTCCAACCTTACTATTTGGGTTAGACTACACACGATTTATGCACGATATCCGCGATGCAAAAGGACGATGCAGAGTGAAATTGGATTTTCTCTTCTTACATTTCTTCAGCTCTTTCTGGCGTTCCTTGGGGATCCTCTCGTCAACATAGTCGATGCCGGCGTACGCAAATATGTATCGTATATGCTCGGCACGGCCGCGGGCGTTGAAGTAGATCAATTTGTACGATGGCTGTCTCTCGTCCATTTTTCCTATCGTGATCTGAAAAAGTCAAACAGTTCGTCACATTGCGCAAACATTTCGTGGAACGTGTCAAGCTCTTAAACATAATACGATAAATAAATATCTAATAACAGACATTTTTGCATGTCTGTCATACAATAATAATAGAATACATACAAGTTTCAGTATGTAACTAAATGTGGTATTATCAATCATTCATAGAATGGAATTTATGTCGCCATTGTAGAATGCTGAATCAGCAGAGATCGATGTAATAAAATAATTCATGATGACCAGCGATGATTTATTTCAATTGTTTAAGTTACAACTAATTAAAAACTACAAAAAAATGATTATTTACCGAACCAAGAGCCTCTGTGACAAATTTCAAATCGGTACCCCTACTACAAGGGTAGTTACAGGGTGAGAACCGTTTCCTGTATTATCCTCCATTTCTTCCGTTCTGATTGATAAAAAATTATGAAAAAATCCATGAACATTCTACCCAATAGGGCGGATCACTGAATTATTTATGAATTATTGGTTGGGAAATCGATTTTTTTAAAATCCGGAAAAATATAACATTGTGATAGGATTCCCAACCTTACTATCTGGGTTACACTATGCTCTACATATATCTTCTGTTGTGGTCAACACAAAATTACGAAAAAATTCATGAACATTCTACCTAATGGCATGCATAACAGTGAATTATATCAGAATTTTTGGTTGCAAAAGCAATTTTTTAAAACATCTGAAACTTTTCAGAATACCGGAAAATTGGCAATTTTATGCTTCATTTTTCAAACTCGATTCTACAAACCAAAAATTCTGAAATAATTCACTGTCATGCATGCCGTTAGGTAGAACGTTCCTGAATTTTTTCGTAATTTTTCGTCCACCAGAACAAATGAAATAAATCCTAACTCACAAAGCATCACCCACTATCCTATCACGATCTGATTTCAAAGCAGAATGCACTGGAGTATCAATTTTCCAAAAACTTCCGCGGAGCCATGAACGTCTGAAGATCTTCCAAGGATCAAGGAAAAGATTCGAAGAGTCCAAAGAGACGCACGTTCAACAAGTGATCTAGTCATTCGAGTGGCAAGGTGCACCTGAAAAGCTCGACGACGAAGAAATGACGAAAAAAGGATTCTATTCAACGAACGGTTTGTTGACGAAATGTTTCGAACTCACCGCGGAAGTTCTCGCGCGGAGGTCGGAGGAAGTGAGCACCGTTGTGCTGACTATGGCGACGGTGATGGCGGCGGCGGTGGACCAGCTGGAGAACACTCGCGCGGAGCTCGCACTGACGTGGACTCGCACGCGAAACGGACGAATCCAGGGTCCTCGTGTTCCTTCGACACCACTTGTTCTCCTGCTCCGTCGCACGTCACCACCCCCAGTCGCGTCGACCGCGATGCGCAACCTCGGAATATTTATGCCACCCCCTGCTGGCTCTGCACCTCACCCTCCCGGCCCCACACTGCACCGCGCCACTCCGCAAGACTTATCATTCCGAAGAACTCATACGAAAATTCTGTTCTGCTGAACGAAAAATTACGAAAAAATCCATGAACGTTCTAGGTAATGGTGCGCATAACAGTGAATTATTTCAGAATTTTTGGTTGCAAGACTGATTTTGTAAAAAATCCGGAAGTCTCCGGAGTAAAGGAGAATTGGCAATTTTATGCTTCCATATTTTTTAAAAATCGATTTGCAACCAAAAATTCTGAAATAATTCACTGTTGTGTGTGCCATTATGTAAAATGTGTATGAATTTTTTCGTAATTTTTTGTCGAGCAGAACCTAAGAAATAAAGCATAATTCGTGTGTGGTCTAACTCAGATAGTGAGGGGTTGGGGATGCTATCATAATTTTATACTTCCGGATTTTTTTTTAAATTTGTTTTCCAACCAAAAATTCTGAAATAATTCACTGTGATGTGTGCTATTAGCTACAATGTACATGACTTTTTCCGTAATTTTTTGTTGATCCAATAGCTCTTAAACAAAAGTAGTTTTGATAGAATTGATGATCTCGCGGGTATTGCCGCGTTAACGTGTTTCCATGTAACGTTATATTCGACGGCGTAAACGACCACGTGAACGGGAGAATGCGTCGAGCATACGTTCGACGTTGTACATCGTTATACTCGGGTCGGTTAATTGGTCAGAGCAAGCCAGTTAGTTTCATTACGTTACCTCCATCTTCGTGGGTTTTTACAATAGAGGCCTCTTCCAACATCGGGGCCACTAGGACTGGATAAAGCCTCTGTATCCGAGAGCGAGACGCATCCCTATACTAATCCCAGTCATCCAGACTAGAGAATGATTTTCTAACGAGAGAATCACCTCGACTCGAAAAGTCAAGTCCCATTTTCTTCAGATTTCATTGTGTTACCGTAGGATGACCTTACTTTTTCTCAAGGTCATGATTCTCCAGACCTCAAGGTCATCGATGTTTCATGTCATAAATCAACAAACGTTGCGACGATGAAACATTTTTCTCAAGTTCACATTTCTCGACACCTCAAGGTCACGTTTATCGAGACCCCAAGGCCACATTTCTCCAAACCTCATGGCCATCGATGTTTCACGTCATAAATGAACAAATATCAATAAATTGGCGAACAATATGACGGGAAGAACATTATTCTCAAGGTCACATTTCTCCAGACCTCAAGGTCACATAGAAGAATCAGACCTCAATGTCATCGATGTTTCACGTCATAAATCGACGAAGACTATAACGCGTGAAATACTTTTCTCAAGGTCATGTTTCTCTAGAACTCAAGGTCATCGATGTATCATGTCATAAATGAACACAAACGTCAGTAAATCGACAAACATTATGACAGGTGAAATATTTGCCTCAAGTCACGTTCCTAAAATTGAGTGATTATCACGTATTTTACAGGTAAGGTAGTCGTTCTACGTTATCGACATCACCGTTAAACGATGCCTTCGCCAGTGAAGAACGGTGAAAATTTCGGAACTTTAAACACTCATAACTTTCGAACCAGTGAATTCCTGACATTGAAACTTCGCTTTTCGGTATTGTCTCGTGAATATCTACAGAGGACTACATCAATACTACGTCTTGACTGGGTTGACATGTATTTATGAATCACACTGTAGAGTCAAGAACGAATTGTGCGGCACGCACATCGCGTAATTCCTTCGAACGGCGGGAAAAAGCGGCCGACAAAGAAAATGACGCGATGGAACGACGTTGCTTGCCAAGGATCGTCGAGGGCATCGTTAATGACCCGCCATAAGTGGCGAAGAATTGTATGGTTGCACGCTTCCACGCTTCCACGCTTGCACGGTTGCCCTGATCGGTCGCAGGGTCTCTAAAATGCGGGCCACACGTCCGCAAGTTTTGTTATCGTTGCAACGAGCGAGGTGACAGAGCTTAGTGCAAGGTTAGTCGGCGATGAGTGAAGTGCCAGTCTTCTCTGCGGCCAGTCCTCTCTCTGTTTATCGGTAGCGGTTAGGACCGGAAGGATCTCAACGGGATTCCTGCCGTGAGTCTGCTTGCGCACTTTTAACTCTATCCGACTCTCTTTGTCGCGCGTCACAACGGAATCAACAGAAAAGAAATTTCGGGTGTTTATTTTGCAACCGAAAATTCTGAAATAATTCACTGTTATGCGTGCCATTAGGTAGAATGTTCAGAAATTTTTTCGTAATTTTTCGTTGAACAGAACAGAAGAAATGCAGCATATTCGTGTGTAGTCTAATTGGGATAGGGTCTACCACCTCACTATCTAGGTTACATTATGCTTTATATCTCCTGTTCTACTCAACAAAAAATTGCGAAAAAAATGATGAACATTCTACGTAATGACACTTATAATGGTGAATTATTTCAAAATTTTTTGTTGCAAATTCGATTTTTTTAAAATCCGGAAGTCTTCAAGATACCGGAAAATCAGCAATTTTATGGTTCCGGATTTTTTAAAAATCGATTTTGCAACCGAAAATTCTGAAATATTTCACTGTTATGCGTGCTATCAAGTAGAATGTTCATGAATTCTTTCGTAATTGTCTGTTGAGCAGAACGAGAAATAGAGTGTGTAGTCTCACCAAAATAGTGATTGTGGACATTATCACTATTTTATGTGTTTTCGGATTTTTAAAAAATCGATTTCGCAATCGAAAATTCTGAAATAATTCACTGTCGTGTTTGTCACTAGGTAGAATGTTCATGAATTTTTTTGTAATGGTTTGTTAAGAAAAACAAGAAATTGAGCATGATTCATGTGTAGTTTCACCCAGGTTGTGAGTTTGAGGATCCTATCACAATTGTATGTTTTCGGGTTTTTTTAAAAATCGACTCTGCAAATCATAAATTCTGAAATAATTCACTGTGATGCGTGCCACTTGATAGTATGTTCATGAAATTTTTCGTAATTTTTTATTCAGCGGAGCAGAAGAAATCTAGCATAATTCATGAAACAGGTCTCGCCCCATAACTATTCTTATAAAAGCGGTACTGACTTGAAACTTGGTCACAGAGGATTTTCTTCGAGAGGCCTACCGAATAGATTCAACCAAAAATCAATTTGCTTTGGCTTGAATTCTTCAGCATCTTATCCAGCTATATCCTTTTGGGCCCACATCAGTCATTGCAGCTTTCCTACTCAATTTGAATTTCGCGCGTCGGCTCAATGGCGGGAATTTTGAATGTCGTTTGTTTCCGACACGACAGTTTGTACGCGAAATTGCCTCGGCTGGCAGTCGATTATGCAACCCAGTTTCGAAGTTCAGTGGAGGGACGTTGGTCAAACAATGGTGCAACCTGACCTACGTAGTGATTGCTATTAATCTTCTCAAATTGTTTTGTTGTCCCGTTCCGCGTGCTTCCTTGCTTTTCAGAATGTTCCGATCGGTTACTTGAAACCTTGTCTTGGTGTAGCCTAACTCATTGTCGGTCGACCTGATTTTCTGGATCCGTCCGACCGCCATAGATCGGTCATTGTTAGCAAATGTCCAACCTCAAGTCTGTATTTATTATACTCTTTCATGTTCTTCCATTTATATTTATAGCTTATTTAATTACTATTGCATTTGTTCCGAGAAATTCGAAAAAAAGGTGGCTCGGTATTCGAGTGTAAAACCATGACAGATCTATAGCAGATCCGTGGCAGATCCGTGGCAAATCCATGGGATATCGATGTTCAGTATAATTTAACCCTAGGACGAGAAATACTTTTTATCCTCATGACGTGCAGAATATGATGCAATGAAAAAAAATTTGACCTCGAAGGTCAAATTTAATTAAATGAAGATGTAGAAATGCAATCATCTTTTTTTGTAATAGAAGAAGGCCTGCTAATAAGAGAATAATTGAAACCGATCACGGACATGTATTGGGGATCGGCGTCACCGTTACTACATTGTTTGACCCTTGATTTCTGGCGACAGGCCACTTGCCGCGAATCTAAAAGCGGTTAAGTTCACTTTAAAAACGATCGATCCGCGTCGGAACGATTGATTTGCTATTGCGGGGGCAGCCCGGGCCTTGTTCCCGGCCCGGTTCGGCTTGACTTGCCGCGCTTACGCAAACAGCAAACAGGGATGTTAAGCCGTGGTAAAATAGTGTCAATTGTGGAAAATTACATAAGAGCTGTATTTCTTCTGTTCTGCTGAACGAAAAATTACGAAAAAATTCGTGAACACTCTACCTAATGGAAGGAATAACGATGAATTATTTCAGAATTTTTGGTTTGCAAGATCCATTTTTAAAAGATCCGGAAACATAAACTTGTGACAGGATCCCTAGCCCCTCGCTATCTGAGTTACACTATGGTTTATTTCTTCTGTTCTGCTGTACGAAAAATTACGAAAAAGTTCGTAACAATCTACCTAAGGAAAGACATAACGGTGAATTATTTCAGAATGTATCGTTTGCACGATCCATTTAAAAAAAATCCAGAAGCATAAGATTGTAACAGTATCCCCAGCCTCACTACTCACGAATTATCATCTATTTCTTGTTCTGCTTGATAAACAATTAGAGAAAAAATTCATGAACATTCTACTTAATAGCAAGTATAACAATGAATTATTTCAGTATTTTTGGTTATAAAACGATTGCTTAAAAATTTCTTAAGAATTCCCAACCCTCACTATTTGTGTTACAAATTATGCTATATTTCTTGTTCTGCTCGACAAAAAATTATGAAAAATTCATGGACATTTTACCTGGTAGCACACACGATAGTGAATTATTTCAGAATTTTTTGTTAGCAAAATCCATTTTCTTAAAATCCGGAAGCATAAAATTGTGATAGGATGTCCAACCTCGCTATCTGGGTTATAGTACGCTTTATTTCTTCTGTTCTGCTGAACGAAAAATTACGGAAAAATTCAAGAACATTCTACCTAATGGCATACATCACAGTGAATTATTTCAGAATTTTTGTGTGTGTGTGGTTGCAAAATCGATTTTTAAAAAAGTCTGAAACTTTTCAGAGTACCGGTATATTGTGGTACCGGTAAAAATGAATTTTGCAAACTAAAAATTCTGAAATAATTCATTGTTATGCGTGCCATTAGGTAGAATGTTCATGAATTTTTTCGTAATTCCTTGTTCACCAGAACTGAAGGAACGGAGCATAATACATTAAACCGAGCGCACCGTACCTTTGTGGTAGGGGTACCGACTTCAAGCTTGTCACAGAGCAGATAGATTTGATGCTTTCGTATTCCCAGCGTATTAAAAAAAGCCTATCCTTCTGAATAAAACATACGAATAATTCGCAAGGTTTGCGCTCTGCTTCATCAGAGGTCGTATGACTCATCGATGTTGATCGATATCGTATTGCGATGGATACAACGATACTGTCACACCTGCGGTAGGCTTGTCGCTTACAATGTTAGATTAATGACGGTCCATGATGTCTATACACTTGTTATTAACCATCGTCATAAGTTTATCCTCAGATTTTTCCTTATCGTAAATTTCAATTCGTCTAATTGGTATTCGAGTATAATCGACCGGTTTTGTGCGGGACACCTTGAAAATAACTGGCATGATACTTATTCAGACTTAAAAATCGACCGTTTTTGCATTGATAGATCGAACGCATCAAGTTCGCTTGTTAGGCCTATGCCCGGGTCATTTCTGACCCACGCCGGTATAACATAAAACAGGCCATTTGAATAACTCGGCTGCTATTTGTGTTAGGAAAAAATGCATCAGATGGAACTTACTTGGTTTAGAGGGGGCAGTAATATGATGTTACATAGTAGCTTTTTTGTAGGTGGACGCGTAAAGGACATATGAAGGTCAACTTAATTTTTTAAGATAGAATGCCCAATATTTTTTATCGTATTCAGATGAAGCACAAAATTCTGCGTAAAAACGCGTGTTGGTGCAGGCGCCGTTGTATGACTTTTTTCGTAGCACGAACGGTTTTCGAGGAAATTGAATGATATGTCGGCGACGTATCAGTTATCTCGTTTGGCGTATCAATTTTCTCATAGATCGTTTGACAGATTTCGTATGACATATTTTTCGGTGCGATGAACAGTTTAGAAGATATACATCGCAGTTCCGCCGGGCGAGGAAATGCAACACGTCGCTGACATTTTGTTCAATTTTCTCGAAAACTGTTTGTCCTACGAAAAAAAGTAATGGGACATAAAAGACACAGCCTGTTCAGATCTACAGTTTTTGTCTAACACATTTTCCTGCGTGGCGAACAGTTTAGAAGATGTCTGAGAAAAACGATTTTACGTCAGGGTCAACGTAATAACACACACCTCGCGGTTGCTCTATTACCTTAAACGCGTTGCTTTTCTGTGTGAGCCTACACTGTTACGTAGAAATACACCAACACGATTGTGATCAAGCAGAAACAGCCCAGATCACGCCCTCGATATGCTATTTTTTCTTCCCCGTTTTGCGATACCGCGCAAACGATTTCATCATTGAAATTGAGCTGCGTGCGTATATCGGACGTAACGGGCATTGATATTCAAGGTGTTTAACGTTAAAGACGCGGGCGTGTCAATCTGCTGCCTTGCGGCGACCGGGAATTCGATTGGTAACAAGGGAAACGTTGCACAATAAAATAATTGCCATTATGAATAATCGCGAGCAACACCGCGATCTGCGTGACCTTGTCGCCAGTGGACGAATTTTGTGCGAAAATCGAAAGAACTGTCGACAGAAATCAAATACACCGATGATTTTTTTTTTAACTTTTGGTTGCATGATCGATTTTTAAAAAACCAAAAGCAATGTTATGTTCACGAATTTTTTACAAATCGATTTTGCAAACCAAGAATTCTGAAATAAATCACAGGGATGTGTGCCATTAGGTAGAATGTGCGTGAATTTGTTCGTAATTTTTGTTGAGAAAATAACTCGATTGAAAGGGGTAGTTATAGGGTGGGTACTGTTTCATGAATTATGCTCTACATCTTCTGTTCTGCCGAATGAAAAATTACGAAAAAATTTGTGGACATCCTACCTAATGGCGCGCATCACAGTGAATTATTTCAGAATTTTTCGTTGCAAGACGGATTTTTTAAAAAATTCGGAAATATACAGAGTATCCCGGAAAATCGGCAATTTTATGTTGCCAGATTTTTTGAAAATCGGTCTTGCAAACCAAAAATTCTGAAATAAGTCACTGTGATGTATGCCATTAGGTAGAATGTTCATGAATTTTTTCGTAATCTTCTGTTGAGCATAATCTATAAATATTGTATCATGTAATTTTGCACAAGCATTGAAATCGTACAACAGGAAAAAAGGAAGAGACAAGACATGTTCGTTTTTGCGAGAACATGAAATCAACGTCTTTTTCTGCTTCTTTCTGCATAACTATAAATTCCACGTTACGTTGATTCTGGGTAAACGAGGAAATTCCGGAGGCGTGTCCCGGGAAACCCGTTTCGAAATTGTTCGAACCCTTTGTCCGCACGAACGTGAACCGGCCAGGTGTTGTCCGCATGAATTAGGGTGGTTTTTATTTACGACTTTTGAATTTATTTTATGGCACCGCCCAGGCTTATTCCAAATAATAAATAAAACCATAAATATATTAAACCATAAATAATAAATTTGATGCTCATAAAATCGTTTTTCTCGAATATCTTCTAGACTATTTTCCGCGTCGAAAAATGTGTCCAACAAAAGCTGTAGATATACACCGCCTGCGTCTTTTATATTCTATCACTTTTTTTCGTAGTGACGCATTAGTTATCTCGGCTGGGTAACCTACAAGAAACACGTCGGTGACATTTTTCTTAATTTTGTCGAAAACCGCTTGTATTATGAGAAAAAGTAATACAACCTAAAAGGCTCACCCTGTCCAGATCTACAGGTTTTGTGTGACATATTTTTTGACGCGGTAAACAGTTTCGAAGATATTCGAGAAAAACAGTTTTTTTTAAATTATTTGGAACAATTCTGGGGGGAGCCGTACAAGGAGCTTTGATATAAATTTTTAGCAAGAGTAAGTAGGAGCAACACTAATGCACCATGAACCATGCACATGGAAGGCCGAATGTTGTTTGATCGTGTCAACACCGATTCACGCCGCGCAGTAATGTAATGCAACGCGATTTTCTGTAAATCCCGACTCACTGTGATTTCCCTGAACTGCTTTTCCGCGTTCACTGTTTTCCTGTAACTGGATCACTCGTCTGTAACTGGAACCTCCATGTATAAGGCGACAATTCGTCTTTTACAATAATTTAGCACTACGCAACTAGAAACTCCCGAAAAGTCCCATCTTGAAATTTTTGTTGCATCAAGTCCAAACTATGTAGAAGGAATTCCGACAAGAATCAACTGCTAATGTGTGCAACTCTGCCTGCCGAAATTTTCTAGAGCTGCAATTTTCTTTAATAATTTTGGTCACGTCGCACAGTGGAGTATTTGGACCGAAAAGCTGGCCAAAACTATTGCAACGTTATTTATTGTCTCAAGGTCATAATATTATATATTGTTGAATTCGTCTTAAGATCAGCCACAACATTATGAAATAAAAAATACATTTTAACGTTTAAAAAATCAAAGTGATCTTGATTAATTGTTGTAAAAAAAATATTTTCGAAATTTTATATATCGAAATTTGTAGATGTCGTAACGCTATTCAACTTTTGTACGAACCATTTTTTTAAACAAAATTATTTTATTTGTTTTTATTACGCTGAGTTCTTGCGAATGAAATAATGCCATTATATTCTATAATTAAAAAAAATGTGTAGGATAGAAACTTTGCAAACAAATTTATAATTCTCTATATAAATATATATTTTTGTTTGTATTATTTTATTTTAACATATTACATTAAAACTTCCTTACTCATCAATTTCTGAATCGTCTTCTATGTCTCTACTACATACTTGTATTAGATTCTTGTTCCTCTGAAATTAAAAGTTGTAATGTTTCGGGTGAAAACGGTTCTCCTTTTTTATGAAATTTTTTTCGGGAGCCAGATATGAATGGGTCTGATGATAGTAAAAGTCGAGTCAAAACGTCACGATTGCAGGCCTGTCTGGAAAATTTGCGGCTATCGAGCGTTGCCACAAAAACCGTTTGAAAATTCGCTGGGGCGCGAAGGGGTAGCCAATTTTTTCATGTGATAAACTAGAAACCTTGGCGCGTCTAATGACACTAAAACAAGCATGGGAAAGCACTTGGAAGCATACTAAAATTCTATTTGAATTCTAATTTACTTCATTGAATTATTGGTCAGTTTTTAACAGCACTAATCTCAAAAACACAAGTAAAAAAGAGCATAATTTTGAAATGAAAGTAAAGTACATACTAACCTAAAAAACATCTGCAAAAGGAAATGTTGGCATTCATTTCTTTGCGGTGTAGAAAAATCATTAACGAGCGCACAGTAATACATACAGAGATTAGTTGAGAGAAACAGGACTACGAGAACTCTCCATATTTGATAAAGCATAACACTTCATGAGGGAATAAAATTTAAAAAAAGGTATTGGAATATCATTCTCTGTATATATTTAACTATCTCAAAATGCAAAAATTTTATAGTCTAGTCAAAATTTTTTACATGACTTTTGACCAGCTTTTCGGGCCAAATACTCCACTGTGCGTTGTGCGGCAAACCAACTAGAAGAGTAGACCTCCATGAATAGAATGGATGAATCGACCGCGAACAAGGCCGCATAACTCTTGGCCTCCTCTCATTGCCAGAATCAGTTTTTACGGAAGCGCTTTGCTTTAAGTTCAAGTGCAGCGACGCGCGACGCGACGCGAGCAAGTTCGACGAATTCTCGCGGTTGAATGTTACCTAATCAACCCTAGGCTTCCTTGCCTCGAACAATTCGTCCAGCAATTTCTTAATGCTCGTAAAGTTGTTTCTCTCGAATATCTTCAGAACTATTTGTCACGTCGAAAAATACGTTAGATAAAACCTGTAGATCTTGACAAGCTGCGACTTTTATGTGCTATCACTTTTTTCGTAGAACAAACGGTTTTCGAGAAAACTCAGAAGAATGTCAGCGGCTTATGAGTTATCTTCTAGCCCGGCCCGCTAACTGACACGTCGCTGAAGTTTTTCTCAATTTTTCCGTAAACCATTTACTCTACGAAAAAGTGATAGGACATAAAAGACACGGACTGTCCAGATCTACAGCTTTTGTTTGACATACTTTTCAATGCAGCGAATAGTTTCGGAGATATTTGAAAAATCCTCTACAATGAACTGTGAAATCATTCTGGCCCTCAGTGTTTGGCCGGGATAAATACTTGGAACCATTGGAAACGCGACGACTGCCGCTGTTTTTGCGATACGATTCGATTCAATTCGATTCCCAACCGAGTGCCTGGAATAGGAGACGGTCGTGGAACGCGGGCAATTAGTGTGACCGGGAAGATGATGGATTCCGGAAAAGAACGTTCTTGTCCCAGTGTCCTTCTAGTTCGCGAATCTCGCAATGGCGGACGATTTACAATCTACAATCTACCTCAAAAAACGAGCACGAAGCACAAGAACAAGAACGATTGTTTTAATTGGAATCCTGAATAAATCGATGCCATTAGAAGGCTGTAGACTGTATGCTGTAGCAATAGAAGAACTAATTGTTTCAAATAATGTAAGAAAAATCTATGCAATGTTTCGGCTATATATAGATCGATTAAACATTAAAAATAATTAAATGCTCTTAGAATAGTTTTTCTCGAATACCTTCGAAATTATTTGCCGCATCGAAAAATACGTCAAACAAGAACTGTAGGTCTGGCCCAGCTAGCACCGTACATCCAGTGGACGTCCGTTTATGTCCAGTTTACGTCCATACGTCCGTTGCGTATGTCCCTAGGATGTCCGTGGGACCTAAATTTCGGTTCTCACAGGGACGTCCATTTTTTTTTCGTCCCAGGTACTTCCGTGGGACTTGAATTTCAGACGTCCCAATACGTGTATTTTTTAAGTCTTATAGCCGTGCTCGGGAGTTTCGTACGTACTAGGATGCTCACTTCTCATGCATAAGACACTTTTATATATTACAATACATATACATATATATTTATAGTAATATATTTTTGTTATTTAAGTTTATAAATTTATAACAATATTTCATTATAAATATGAGAGTTGTATAATATCTGAGCTGTGAGCTGAGTGACAGAGTCAGAATCAGTCAGAATTAACTCGACCGTCGCGTCGCGTCGCATCATCGTGCGTCGCGTGTTTACGTGAAGTGAGGTTAGTTTAGCACGTGTTCCTTGTGCACGTGTTTGTAATACAGTAATTCTACGATCGAAGTCTCAACACCGTGTTTTGAACGAACTTCAATAGTATAGGGTGGCTATTTTTTTTATGACTGCGTCTACCTCGCCGAGACATCAAACGACGAGCCGAACATAGAGAAGGACAGAATGAAATTGGATCGCGTGGCCGAAGCGTGTCGCAGTCGTCGGCACAGTTTAAAGACCCGTGCGTCATCACAATGTATACCCAAATTTTATCTTCTTTATCTTTCATTATTTTTTTATGAAACTTTCACCATCATATTCGTGGCATTTTTCTAATGCAAAATGATACAGTTGAAATACAGTTGAAACTATATCGTGTTTGGTGTCATTTTAATCAGAGAAATGCCAGAAATAAGTTAGTGAAAGTCCCATAAAAAAATAATGAAAATTAAGAAGTTTAAAAATTCGGTTCACTCGAGTCAATGTAGTGGTGTTCACACCGATATACTCGAGCCGACATCGATCGTCGCCGCCCTGCGGAGCGACTCGGCGTTGTCAGGCAGTGGAGTGGGTAGGCACTGTACTTCGATGGTACAGGCGACCCAGGATTTCGATCGCAGAATTACTGTATTACAATTAATAAAAAGCGTGTGTGAGTGATTCGATGACTTCAGTCTCTTGTCAGGATTGCGTTGGTGAAACTTGTCACTACGATTTCAGGTAAGCTTTTATTTTATTTATTAAAATTATTTTATTTTATTAAAACATTTGTACCAATTTATAAAAATACATGTTCAATATTATTCAATAATATAATTTTTAACAATATGTTGCCATTTTTCATGACTTGCTAGTTAACATATGTTTTTGATTTACAAGCAAAATAACCTGCTTATTTAAAATAAATACAACATAGCTTTTTCCTTCCAACCTAATATATTCATACTAAAAAATCTTCCCGTTTATTGAACAATGCTTTTCACCACGAAATTCTAATTTTTAGATGCAGCGAAGATATCCAAAACCTCAATTCATCAGAATGAAAAAAGTGTTAGCGGAGAACCATGGGAAGAAACAAAACAGTTTCAACTGATTTTTAATAATAGAATTAAAAATGTATATAGTTTATAATTATTATATAAATAAATATATTGTTATAAACATATATATTATATATATTAGTGTTATATGTGCGCCATTGTATTGTATTGTATTTACTATGTATCTAATGTTTCTGTAATATATGAAATTTTTATTCAATTAAAACTAAATTTTAATGTCCTATAAACGTCCTGTCAATGTCCTTTTAACGTTCTGAATTGTCCCAGATATGTCCCAGATACGTCCCAGATAGGTCCGAACGGGGCGTCCTACGTACGTCCCACTTTCTAAATGGGATTTATAAATCGGACGTCCGTGGGACAAACAGAGGTCCGATACGGACGTACTTTGGACATTCGTCGGACATCCGAGTGTTAGCTGGGGGACAGGCTTGCGTTTTTTATGTTTTATTACTTTTTCTTGTAGAACAAACGGTTTTCGAGAAAAATTGGGAAAATATCATCAACATGTTGCTTGCGTGTCGCCCGGGCTAAATAACTAATGCGTCACTGATATTTTTTCTAATATTTTCGAAAACGAGACGTTCTATGAGAAAAAGGTGTAGGACAAAAAAGACGCAGTCTGTACAGATCTACAGATTTTGTCGGAGGTATTTTTCAATGCGGGAAAAAGTTCAGAAGATATTCGGGAGAAACGATTCTATCAGCATTCAATTAAATATTTCAATATTGCATTCATTCGGCCCGAAGTTTCCCTCAATTTTCTCGAAATACGTTTGTTCTACAAGAAAAAGGCATACGACATCAAAGACGCAACCTGTCCAGATCTACAGATTTCGTCTGACGTATTTTTCGATGCGACAAACGGTTTAGGAGATATTCAAGAAAAACGACTTTATGAACATTAAAGACATTTCCCTCGACTTCCGGCGCGGCGCGTAATTCAATTCAATCCGCGTTACGGCGCGTTTTCAGCGGTATCCTTGGGTGAGTCTGCTTGGTCACGCTCGGCTGGCTCGATCGATATTACACGGACGGGAAAAAAGATCGACGGTTGCCGCAGTATGTGTGATTCCTTTCAAGAACAAGAAATCGAAAAAAAACACGCTCAATCGTGATAAGCATGTTCTCGGCGTAGGTGTAAAGAGGATGTATTACTTGTCCTGCTGTCGAGTGTAACTTTAAAAAATTGCTACAGGTAGGGTAGCACATATTAGCAGCGGATTCTTGTTGGAATTCCTTCTAAATATATGGTTGCAACTTGATGCAATAAAAATTTCAAGATGGGACTCTTCGGGACTTTCTAGTTCTGCATTGTTAAAGTCAACTAAACGGCATAGAAAACTGGGACTCGAACAATGTCTAAAAATTATTGCAAAGGACTTTGCTAACGAACTTTGCGAACATTTTTGTAAACATTGACTTATGATGGGAGCACTGTGCGTCGCGTCACGTGCTAGCTTTTCCTTTTCTTTGTATGATGAACGCTAACGTGACGTGACATTGTGCTGCGCCTCCAGAGGAAAGCAGATCATGTCGAAATCTTCGACATGAGCCATTTGATAATTTATAGTCCTCGACGAAATAATAAGACACCTAGCATATTTTTAGTTTTCTTATATTTAAAGGTAGAAAATGTACATTTCAATGTATCCTGTATATTACATACTATTTCCAAAGTAAACATGTAAAATCTTAGGATTGTATGCGTACCATAGCAAAATTAGAGAAAGATATGTAAACAAGACACTTACTAAGACACTAACAGAAAAATGTTTGATTAAGCAAATAAAAATACAAACTTAATACTTTGTGATACCTCCCTTGAATTGAATTACGACTAGTAATCGCTTTCGGGTAATTTTATATAACTTTTTGATTCGTTTTTGTTGTAAATGTGCCCAATTGTGATTTATACTTTCTTTTAGTTCATTTACGTTATTATATTGTCTCCCATTCGCGTAGACTCGTCTTGACAAATCTCCCCACACATTTTCTGTAATATTTAAATCGGGAGAACGAGCGGGCCATACCAAAAATATTAATATTTTCTGAAGGAAAGAATTGTTTCACAGATTTTGCAGTATGGATTGCTGCATCATCCTGTTGAAAAATATAGTCACCGCGCGTGATACAAGCTGCAGGCTCCTTTAACTGATCAGTTGTTAGTTAAATATATTTATTACTATTCTCATCCGATAAGATAAAAAGTTAATTTTGTCTTCCCATAGTAACCAATAGTGGCCCATACCATAACACTGCCACCACCCATTTAATGGCAACTTAAATGGAGTTCTTCCTTTCTGCCATCATGAAAGTAGTAAGCCCAGCCGTCAGGGCTATCTAGATTGAATTTTTTCTCGACTCTAAAAATGACTTGTTTCCAGTTTTTCGACCAGTGGACGTGTTCACAAGCGAACTTTAGTCGCGCTGCTTAGTGTTTCTCCATTAAAGGTGGCTGTTGTTTTAATTTCTTCCGTTTAACGTGTGTTTGCTTCCTTGTAAAATGCGATGTACATTTCTTAAATTTGTTTTCACACCTGCTTCTTCGGCTATTTGTTTTGCTGTGCCCTTAAAATTCGACGCAACACGCAAAATTTCACGTCCATCCCGTTCGGAAGTAACGCGAGGACTTCCACTTCCTTTTGTTTTTCGATAAGCACTTGGATTTTTTAACACATTATATATCGCGCACCTACTAGGATACAATCCTAAGATTTTGCGTGTTTACTTTGGAGATAGTATGTAGTATTCGGGATATAACGGAGTGTACATTTTCCACCATTACAAAATATGCTAAGTGTCTTATTATTTTGTCAAGGATGAATTCTGTATCAAAATCAAAGAACTTTCGATAGAAATGAGATAGAGCGATGATTTTTTTTTATTATTAATGCTAAAACATTGCAGAACATGGGAAAAATAGAGAGTTTATGATACGAACGTTTTTTCACCTTGAGAAAAATCGTTAAACTTGCACAATTTCAAGAAAATTGTGGTTTATCCAATACCACATGCGGAAAAAATTTCTTTTTGACATGCTATACACTGTACATAATTCCCAGTCGATTTTTTCACGCTGATTTCAAAACTGCTCTCAAAATTTTTCTTCGACCTCAGGATTTTGCAAAAAATCAATTCTTGTGAACATAACTAATGAAATTATTTTTTCGTTGAAATGAACTGGTAACCCACTAGTTTGAAGGTATATTGTATTCTCATATAAAGGGCGTCTCAAAATTCCTTCAACATCCGGAAATGGGAGGTTCCTGAGATCATTTGATGCAACATTTTCCTTTGCTTACACGCGTCTAGGTCGTCCTCTGATTGGTCTGTGCTTTTCGTTAATAATTCCTTAACAAAGCAAAAACGCCATTTTTGCAAAGGAAAATGTTGCTTTAATAATCTCAGAAACCTGCATTTCCGGATGTTGAAGGGATTCTGAGACATCCTGTATATGCTCATAAAATCGTTTTTCTCGAACATCTTTAAAACTGTGCATCGCGTCGAAAAATATGTTAGACAAAATCTGTAGATATGGACGGGCTGCGTCTTTTATGTCGTATTACTTTTCTTCGTAGGATCAACGATTTTCGAGAAAATTAAGGAAAACGCCATCGACGTGTCGTTTGGCGGGCCAGGCGAGATAACTGATACGTCGTTGACATTTTTTTCAATTTTCTCGAAAACCGTTCGTGCTACGAAAAAAATCGTAGAACATAAAAGACGCAGCCTGTTCAGATCTACAGGTTTTGTCTCATGTATTTTTCGACGCGATGCACAGTTTCAAAGATGTTCGAGAAGAACGATTTTATGAGCATATACAAGATGTCTCAAAATTCCTTTAACATCCGGCAATGGAAAGTTCTGAGATCATTTGAAGCAACTTTTTCCTTTGTAAAAATGACGTCCGCGGCTTTGTTAAGGAGTTATTAACGAAAAACACGGACCAATCAGAGCGCGACCCAGGCGCGTGTAAGCATAGTCGGCCAGTTGACAGTTGGCGCGCTAGGCGCATGTGCCAACACAGGCCAATTTGTCGTAGACAAATTTTGAGATCTGATTTGAAATCAGCGGGAAATAATCTACTGGAAATTATGTATAGCATGTCAAAAAGAAACTTTTTCCGCCCGTGGTATTGCATGCAAAGTTTTCTTGAAATTGTGCAAGTTTAACGATCTTTTTCAAGGTTAAAAAACGTTCGTACCATAATTTCTCTATTTTTCCCATTTCCTGCAATGTTTCAGAGTTAATTTAAAAGAAAAATCATCGCTCTATATACATATATCTCTCATTTCTATAGAAAGTTCTTTGATTTTTACACTGAATTCATCGGTTTGTTCCATTGCGCGTCGACGCGGGGAGTAGTAATGGGATGACGAAGAAAATCAGGGTTTCCCCTAATTTCACTTATCCTGCTATATTTAAAATTCTGAAAAAATCAGGCATAATTTAGCTAATAGGATGCACGTCTAGGAATTTTCAGAATTCTCAGCTTCAAAATTGGATTTTAAGAAATAAAACAAATTTTGAAACGTCGGTTTCTCGTAAATGTTATGACATACTAAGTTTATATTTTTACAGTGGTAGCATCTCGTTATGATGGTTAACGTAGAATTATTTCAGATTTTTAAAAGTGGGGGCACATACTTAAAAAAATGTAAAACAAGAAATATTTGTCAAGTAGGATTTTCCTCAACTTTCTATTTCTTTCCATGACGCACGAGCATTCCAACAATTAAGTGAACGAATTGAGGAAATGTTCCATCACGATCTCTGCTCACAGAAATAGCTGTTACTAACATTAGAAGTAATAAATAAGAATGTCTAATTAAAATGGAAAACCCATGTTTTAATATAAATAAAAGTAACGCGCGTTATCAAATTAGAACAAAAAATTACAAAAAAATTCACGAACATTCTACCTAATGTTACACATCATAGTGAATTATTTCAGAATTTTTGGTTTGCAAAATCAATTTTTAAAAAGTCTGACAGAATAAAATGGCCCATTTGCCGGTACACACCGAAGACTTCCGGATTTTTAAAAAAATCGACATTCCAACCAAAAATTCTGAAATATTTCAGGTTTATGCGTGCCATTAGGTAGAATGTTCATGAATTTTTTCGTAATTTCTCGTTCAGCAGAACAGAATAAACAGAACATAATTCATGAAACCGTGCTCACTCTGTAACTACCTCTGTGGTAGGGGTAAATACCGACTTGAAACTTGTCGCAGAGTGTTGTCTTTAGTGTCACTTTTCAGCAATTTATCTGACTCCAAAAATTTGATTCATTACCTACTCTCTGAGACGATTTATGTAATAACAAAATGATCATGCTATCTTTCAATTGAAACGATTAAAGAGAAAAATGCTCATTTCATAATAGATTTCCACAGTCCAGAAATAAGTTTAGCACTGCTGCAAAATTTCACAATAGTATCAATTACAATATGAAGGACACATAAATTTAACTAATAAACGAAAGTGTTTAGTCATAAAATAGTGTGCTTTTTCAGGCAGTTGTGTTCAATAGAAATGATTAGTATAATTGACACCACGAAATTGGGCACTTAAAAGATCAATTGGCCCGGTCAAAAAATTTTGGGGATAACGTTCCCAAGGACAATTCAGATCTCGTGCAATTAAGAATAGAAAAACAAATATAAATATTACAAGGGGTGATACGAACTAATTAAAATAAATTACTAATATGTAATGTATTAATTAGACAGCGCATTTGATGCATTTATGACAAAAATGTGTAATTCAAAACAGTAAAAACATTAGAAGATTTGAAAAATACTCTTGCACACACACATATCATTTTCAACCTATTAAATATACTAAGAAGGAAAATAAATGTCCATTTCACTCAAGTTTGTTGCAATTTTTCTAAAAAAGTTTCATTTTGTATATGAAAATATATCCGCTGTATAGTAATAATTTTTAGTTACACTGAAATACATACATATATATATATACATATATTCCTACAAACACATCGCAAGGTAAATGTTCTCTTAATTCACGCCATACTCTCCCTATTAATAGAACGAACAAATAGATTCTAATAGGTTTTTTAATCATAAATGACGACAACTGCGTGCACGCGGTGAAACTTGAAATTCTCGTCGTTTTCCAGCAAAGTCGTTGGCGTCTACGCATAAATTGCATACTATCCTGCTGTATTTATATAATCCCCTCCGATCGAAATGTCAACAACCATAGAAAAGAATTGTTACGTTGCTGGTACAGCGAAAGTGTACTTGCAAATCCTCAGGTAAAAATTCTGAAATAATTCACTGTGATATGCGTGCTACAAGGGAGAATGTTCATAAATTTTTATGTAATTTTTGGTCGAGCAGAACAGAAGAAATGAAACATAATTCGTGTGTAGACAGATACAGATAGCGAGAATGGGGATCCTATCACAATTTTAGCTTGCAGATTTTTTAAAAATCGATATCGCAACAAAATATTCTGAAATAATTCACTGTTATGTGTGCTATTAGGTAGAATGTTCATGAATTTTTACGTAATTTTTTGTTGAGCAGATAACTAAATAAAAATACTTTTCTTGATCAAATAATTTGTAAAGAGAACTATTACAGGGTGAGTACGGTTTCATGAATTATGCTCCATTTCTTCTGTTATACTGAACCGAAAATTACGAAAAAATTCATGAACATTCTACCTAATGGCGCGCATAACAGTGAATTATTTCAGAATTTTTGGTTTGCAGAATCGATTGTTAAAACATCTTGATGTATAAAATTCTGGTAGGGTCCCCAACCTCACTATCTAGTTTACACTAAGCTATATTTCTTCTGTTCTGCTCAACAACAAATTACGAAAAAATTCATGAACATTCTACCTAAAGGCGCGCATAACAGTGAATTATTTCAGAATTTTTGGTTTGCAGAATCGATTGTTAAAAAATCCGGAAACATGAAATTGTCTATTTTCCGGTACTTTGCATGAAGACTTCCGGATTTTTCAAAAAATCGATCTTGCAACCAAAAATTCCGATATAATTCACAGTTATACCTGGCATTAGGTGGAATGTGCATGAATTTTTTCGTAATTTTTTGTCCAGTAACAACCATGTGGACGACCTTGACAGGGATGACCGTCCCAGGAAATCCCGTGTATTATGCTTGTCGGTATAAAAGTAGTAAAATACCCAACGCAACTTCGAATAACCTGAAGAAGGTCGTTCGAGTGATTACCAGAAGTCACATAGACAAGTTTGAAACCGGTTCACCGGAGAGAACGAAGAAGGAAGATGCCAGTGTCCCTGGCACGAGCCACGAGGCTGCCTTCGCTCCCCGCTCGCGAAGGTGGGAGGAGTCCCGGACATAAAGGACTGAGCGTAAAATAAATTTATGAGTGAGGGGGGGTGCTACTGCGAGCGGGGTAGGGATTTTTTACTGCCGCCATCTTGAGTGGTTAAACTAGTGCTGCCATCTATATAACGTCGCGGCAACATTTAAAATATACAATTAACTCGCGCGTATATTCCAAGTTAATTGTGACTAGTGTAATAATTATGTTTCTACGTATTTGTTATCGTAAAGGATGCGTTTCGAAAACTGATCAGTGTTCTCATAAGGCAGCCAGTTCCAACGAGTAGCTCCGGAGCTATTCGAGGCAGTGTCGCCAGAAGATATCCAAATAGATATATCTTTCCTCTCCTCCTTTTCGCCTTCCACTATCCTATTCCAGCACCATACGCACACTTCAACGTCCCCCACTAAGACCGTAGACCACGGTGCCCATGCCGTAGACTGGTCTGGTCATCAGAGAGGGGGTAAACTGTATTCCCCTCGATTTCCTCGATCTGGCGACACTGATTCGAGGCACCTTCCCCGCTTAGGTTCTTCCCCCACTCTTAGACTTCATCGTCATCAGTGAAGCCAGACTAGGGGAGTCACTTAAAAACGTGTACCCCCTCTCTGATGACCAGAGCAGTTGCGCGACCAATTTACGGTCTTAGTGGGGGACGTTGGAGTGTGCGCATTGCTGGAATAGGGTAGTGGAAGGGGAAAGTAAGGGAGTCGGGAGCTCCGTTTCGAGCTCAATCTGGCGACACTGATCGTCATATGCAGCGATATGCAGTGGTATTTTTCCCCTCCGCCGACAGCTGACTCGGCCCCCAACTCATTAACTCTACGGCTCTACGTAGTAGTGAGAAGACGTTCGATGGTGGGTACCGTGCAGTTCTTGGAGGGGAATAGGTTGGAACTCCCTGTCATAAGGAATGTATAAATTTTTGATGTGTAGGATCGATAACAACGCGATATATTTAATGGCATTTTTATAAATTAATTTGTATTAACACGCGGAAAAAACAAAATGACGCCACGATACTTCGCGAAACATTGGCGGACCTGTACCGGTGTACCGCGACCGTGTATGTATATCCTACAGGCGCTGCACTAGTATTTAAAGTCGCCTATAGACGGTGCCACAATTTTAACCACACAAGATGGCCGACAAGTTGACATCCCTTCTGACTTTCGCTCCACCCCCTCAGGATCATACACAGTACTTTAGGTGCGTGTGGCATATTCAAACTTATACACAGCGACAAATATATGATAATTCATAATTTGTCATTTCAAGTTTAAATTCAAGGAACTTTCAAGCTTAAATTGAAGGAAATTTCAAGTTTAAATCGAGGGAAATTTCAATTTTAAATTAATTTTTGAAAACTATTAAGAGGAGAATTCATATATAAAATATTTGATTTCAGTTAATTTGTATTGAAAATTTATGTAAGATTTAAATTAAGGAAAATTTCAAGTTTAAATTGAGGGAAATACCAAGTTTAAATTTAAGGACATTTCAAGTTGACACCCCTTCCGTCTTTTGCTCCATCACTTCTGAATCATGCACAGTCCTTTAGGTTCGTGTCATGTTGCGTATAGGTGACTCGCAAATCCGTTCAACGATAAAGCGAACGAACAAACGAAGATAAAGTACGTTTTATTAGGGAGCTCCACGAACCAGTTCTTACCGGGCAACACGCTTTCAATTCTCCCCGAGTAACGAGTTCATTTACTCCGCGCAGTGTTTGATTAAATAAATCACTATGTCGCAGCGAGTCGTACTCCGGAAATATTTATACATTTTCATGACAAAATCGGGACGGCGATAAATCTTTTTCAGAAGTTCAAGATGAAATGTTGCTGTACAATGAAGAGAGTATTTGTTCAAGTGGACCTTCCTTAAGAAAGTTTAAATGTTTAATTTGCAAATAAGAATGTTTACAAAACCGGTATTTATCTACAAAACTTGAGTACGATATATAAGTATGAAATCTTTCTTACTAAAATAAGTATGCAATTTTTCAAATGTTTGGAGGTTTCCAATTTTTTTAAAAGATGTTTGCAAAATCCAAAGAATCTGAAAAAAATTAAGGACAATGGTTTTAACAATTTCTCATTACTGAACTTTTATAAAACTGGAATCTCCAAAACTACAGTACGAAATATACATTTTTACCGATTTTTTGGAGACTTTCAATTTTTTAATCTTGTTAGCAAAATCCGAAAAATCTGAAAAATACACAATACCAATCTCGATCAGACACAACTGACATAATAATCTAAACGTGGTACCCTAAAAAGTTCAGTATAAAATGGACTGTTTTATGCTTCCGGATTTTCTATCCGAAAACCTTCTACCTTCTGTCATGAGTGCCACTAGGTAGAATGCTCATAACAATTTTCGTAATTGTTTGTTGAACAGAACAGAAGAAATAGAGCATAATTCATGAAACCGTACTCACCCTGTAATTACTTCTGTTTACGCGTTATTTGCCCAAGAAAATATAACAGTAACTTATTTCACAATTTTTGGTTCCCAAATCCGATTTAAAAAAATCCAAAATCATAAAATAGCCGACTTTCCGGTGCTCTGAAGACTTACGGATTTTTCTTCAATCGATTTTGTCACCAAAAATTCTGAAATAATTCACTGTGATGTATGCTATTAGGTAGAATGTTCGTGAATTTTTTCGTAATTTTCTATTTAGCAGAACAGAAAAGCATTATACATTAAACATTAAACGGTATTATTTAACCGTCTACAGGCTTACATAAGAAAAAGGTAAAAATCTCTGGTTCGCTCAACTTTAAACACCTGTAACTTTTGAACCAGTGGATTTCTAGCATTGGAACTTGGATTTTCGGCATTCTTTCGCCAAAATTTACAGGATTGCGCAAGAAAAAGGCTAAAATTTGTGGTTACGGAAGGTAAAGTACACATGTAGTATTCTTTTCAAGTACATATCTTTGCACTGAATTCTTTTTTTAATTAATCGGAACAATCCTGGGTGGTGCCGTAAATAACATTGTCACCCAATATTGACTCAGAGACTTAAAATTACGAGATAAATTTAGGCACATTGATAAAATCCTTATCTTCCGCTCGGAACGCTCGAACTTAACACACATTTGTCCACGGAAAGATACTGCACTGATAATGATGTTGCAAAACACTATATTGAGCAGCGATTGTTAACACTGTAATGCAATACCTGGGATTATGTGTACATACTCTAGCGGGGATTTGTCTTCCATAAGGAAATAAACATTCGAGACATCTGTGTCGCGAGCCCCCCGCCACCACTTCTCCAGACGAAAACATTTGCATTATTGATCGCGACTGCTAATTAATGATGTTGCACTTCTCGTAAATCCTTGTGTCTTAATGTTGCGGAATGTGTGCCACAGTGTGTTCACAATCTGTCCCGGAAGAACAGTCAGTGTAAAGATTGTTCGGACGCTCTTCGAGGGCGCGGAATGATTTTTTATCGTGTGAAGGTCAACGTGTCGCGCATCGTTGGATTTGTTCTTTTCTTGAACCATAAGACTGTTCTAATGATAGTATATTATGTAGACCCATTTAAAAAAAATTTCGGTGACCTTGAAATCGCGAAGAAGGTAACCTTCAGACATTACTTTGTCGCGCGAAGGTCAAAAGAAAGCGCATCATTAAACTTGTTCTTTTTTATCAGTCATAAGAGTGTTCTAACGAAAGTGTGTAGCCCCAATTTAAACAACATTTCGGTGACCTTGATGTCTGGAAAAAGGTGACCTTGAGACAATTTTTAGTCGCTTAAAGGTCAACATGTCTCACATTGTTGAATTTCTTTTTTTACGATCTAGAAGACTGTTTTACTAATAGTCGAAAGAATTTAGATGGCCTTGAGCTCTCGAAAACCGTGACCTTGAGACACTTTCTTATCGATTGTTCCTATCGCAAAGAATAAGCATGACAAATTCAGATGTTCAAATTGTCGCTCGTGAAGATCAATTATCCGGCACGGTTAAAAGCAATTTGAAAAAAAAATCGGTGCGATACTATTAAACAGAAAGGATGATTGTTGTAAACGATAACGGACTAAAATCCAGATGGAACGCAGACTCGCAGGAATGGTGAATACAATGAGCAATTAGTATCAGAGTTATCCGTAGATTGTTCCGCGTAGAATCGACGTCCTTGAACGCCAATGCCGATATAATTATCGGGCTGAGGCATTAAAAAGCGTTCTCCCGTGTTCCGTGAAAATTACAATGTATACTTTCCTCCAACGCGTTCATGAAATCGCTATGAAAAACTGTGATCGCTCCTGAATAATGATCGGCGCATGCGCTATTAATAATCACGCTTTATCATTCGAACGATCGCTATTGACTGAAATCGAAAAATGCTTCGAGAAGAAAAAAAATGAAATCAAATGAATTATGACACGTTGCTCCGTTTTCCACGCTAATGACGGGAAACACAAGCTCCTGACGATAGTAATCGACGTTCACTAGACCGACTGCTTTCTGCTCTTTGCTTCATTGATATTCGTCTGACCTTGCATTATGCAAATCAGAGTCGTTAGATCGAGACTTGTGCCCCCACTCTCTACCTTCCCCTCCACGATGCCGTCCCCCACTCCTCCGCCGCGTTCCGGTCACGTGACGATTCCGGGACTGCGAGAGAGAGTTTTTCTCGAATATCTTCTGAACTATTGACCGCATCGAGAAATATGATAGACAAAATCTGTAGATCTGGACAGACTGCGCCTCTTATGTACTATCACTTTTTTCTGTAGAACAAACGGTTTTCGAGAAAATTGAGAAAAATGTCTGCGACGATTAAACATTAAAGTAATTATTTTTTTCGAATATCTCTTAAACTATTTACCGCATCGAAATATATGTCAGACAAAAGTTGTGGATCTGGACAGGCTAAGTTTTTTAGGTTCTATCACTTTTTTTCGTAGAACGAACGCTTTTCGAGAAAATTGAGAAAAATATCAGTGACGTATTACTTATCTCGCCCGGCCGATCCCCGACGCATTGGTCCGAAGTTTTTCTCAATTTTCTCGTAAACGGTTTGTTTTGCGAAAAATGTAATACGACATAAAAGACGCAGCCCGTCCACATCAACAAATTTCGTCTAACGTACTTTTCGACGCGGTAAGTACTTTCGAAGATATTCGAGAAAAACTATTTTATTCCTTGGATCGAGGGATTACTGTACTTTTGTGACTATACAGTACTTTTGACATACAATACTTTTACTGTACAGAGTTGTGTCGAATTACAATTGAATTACTTGACGAATTCTAATTACAAAGCAATTCGATAACAGTGTATTCGATTACTTGGTAATTCGAAATTCAATCGCTTCGATTCAGACACTTTTAGATTCGGCAGGAAACGCAATCACCAATCTTTTGAAAACGATTAAAATTATAAGACAAGAGACGAGTGTTTACACGATTGCTCGCCACTCTATGTACATACTTGTCATATTTGAAACGTTTACTGTTATCTGACTTTAATGATGCCACTTTAGTTTACCTATGCTAACGTCACGCACCTAAAGCTAGACGTCGTATCTTATTAGTAAGCCTGAATTAGAATTTTCTGTAAATTTTATTTTAGATATTTCTGCTAGCACAGCGGTAACCTTTGAAGTATACAATTGAAAACAGTTATGATATCGGTTTCGGTCCTTGGAACAGTTATGAAGGACCTTGATATCGGTTTCGATTACGGTCCTTCGTAGATGGACATACGTCCTAGGATAATGGTCTATGACCGTTATTTTTCGGTCCTATATGGGTCCTCCTATCGGTTCTAAGTTCTAAGTTTCAAGTTATAGCAATCAGAGCTTGAAACAGGTCCGAAAATACAATAACTACTAAAATTAAAAACTGTTATATTTTGGTCATAATTAAAAGTTGTTTTATTATACCAATATACAGAGTGTCCCACATAAATGGGAACACCTAAATATCTTTCGTATTTACAGTCCTATCAGAAAACTTCACGGGACAGTGACACTATTGCAGGGGGCAAATATAATGGTAAAGAAAAACATTTTTTATGTCGTGTTTTGTAATGAAATTTCAAGGTTACCGATGTTTTTATAAATGGAATAGTATATTTTTTTACGATAGCATGATAGACAATAAAAAACTGAATTAGACTGTAATTGTTATAATTAATTAAATAACAATTAAATAATTAAATAACAATAGACTGAAATAGACCTGAATATTTAGGTGTTCCCATTTATGTGGGACACCCTGTATATGAATATACGTTATTCACTATTTTTACATTTAATTTTTTATTACAATTTTAATTTTCATTACGTAGCCTAGGCATGTTTAAACGAAGTAATAATATATCATCTATAATATTTGATGACATACTCGATCGATTTGGAGATAAATTGAATTTTAGTGCGGAAAATAATCTTTCCACATTAGCCAGAGTTGGCGGAAGAGCCAAAATTACACAGGTCACCTTATATATTTTAGGTAGATTACACTGTCCAACAAATTTCAACTAAGCTAATACAAGCGTGGTAAAAAAATATCCTCAAAAATTGGTGCAAAAGTGGTGTATCTCCGTCTTTAATGCTTGCTTAAACATGTTTCAACATTCATAATGTATTAATATTGGATATCACTGTATTCGGGAAAGTCTACAGAATCTTTTGCTGTAAAGAACAATTCAATATCTTTTATAATAACATCATAATATTTGTTTAAAGTTGAAAAATATATTTGTTTTTTCGAAGTCATGGTTCTCAAAAACTGTGCGTGTAGGAGAAAAATTAAGGGCAGATTCGTAATCAGCGCGAAAAACTCTATAAAATCCACCTTCGGTTCTTCATAACAGTTATTCAGAATATCGGTCCTTCATAACTGTTTCGATCAAGCTGGAAATGAAACAGTTTCAAACAGTTATTTCCGGGACCCTTTCAAGCCCTGTATTCAATGCACATAGTAATTTCATGGTCATCAAAGCGTTTTTCTCGAAGATTTTCGAAACTAGTCACAGTACCTAAAAAATGTGTCAGACGATATCTGTAGATCTCGACAGGCTGCGTCTTTTATGACCTATGACTTTTTGTCGTAGAGCGAACGGTTTTCGAGAAATTGAGAAAAATATCAGCGACGTATTAGTTATCTCGCCCGGCCGACCCGCGGCGTATTGCTCGGGCGTTTTTCTCAATTTTCTTGAGAACCGTTTGTTCTACGAAAAAAGAAATACGACATAAAAGACGCAGTCTGTCTAGACCTACGGATTTTGTAACACATTTTTCGATGCGATAAATAGTTTCGAAGATATAAAAAAAAACTATTTGCATTTTAAACCGACACGTCTCTGACGTTTTTCTGAATTTTCTCAAAAAGGGTTTGTTTTGCGAAAAAATGTAATCCGACATAAAAAACGCAGCCTGTCCAAATCAACAAATTTCGTCCGGCGTACTTTTCGACACGGTAAGTAGTTTCGAAGATATTAGAGAAAAACGATTTTATTAGCATTAAATTAATTATTTCAATGTTTTCTCAATTTTTTCGGAAACCGTTTGTTTTACACGTACTTCAGTACGTGTCATTTTAAGTACACGAGTACACGTGTACCATTTCACATGTACTATTTCACGTATATTTAAATACACGTGTATTTATTAACGTATCCGCTTTTCAATTCGAATTTATTTTTAGGATACAATTACTAATAATCTCGAAAGCAAAGTATGGGTATATAAAATAGGTACAAAATTTAATTTGAAAACCACTCCCGTTACAAAAAATGTAATCAACTAAACCTCTAGTGTATTAGAGAAAAATTTGATATGTTTTAATGTTCTGACAATAAACGACTTTGTTTGGGATACCAACATTTTTAGCTGTTTGAGAGAGAAAACATCATTCCGGAGCAACTGCTGTTCATGATGTTTAAATATTTTATTGCCGCTTCTACAAGTCTAACATGTTTAGCTGGTGATATATAATATATATTATGCATAAAAGATCCTACCTCATCGATTCCGATGATTTTTTAATATGTTCTCAGGGTGAAGATTCTGGACAATCAATGTTTTTGAGATATTTGCGAAAAACTGTAGCTACTGCCACATTGAATTTTGCCTATACGTGCACGCCCGTGCCGTGCGTATGCGTCAACATGATGCGACCGCTCTTCAACTGTTTCTACAGATATATCGTCGAACGATCTATATACCGCGTGAACTTTTTAAATCATATGATGATGAAGAATGAGTACATATTATATTACGACGACACCACACACACCCACACAGTGTTTCTGAGCGGATAACCCGAAAACAGAGAGTTGTGCAGAATTACAATTAAATTACTCCAGGAATTATAATTACAAGGTAATTGAATTATATTGTAATTTATAATTCAGATCTTCATTCAATTAAATTACAAAGTAATTCGTAATTGCAATGGAGTACAATTATAAAATACATTGTAATCCAGTTATATTATAATTTATAATTCAGATCTCCATTCAATTAAATTACAATGTAATTCGTAATTGCAATGGAGTACGATTATAAAATACATTGTAATCCAGTTATATTGTAATTTATAATTCAGATCTTCATTCAATTAAATTACAACGTAATTCGTAATTGCAACTGCGTACAATTATAAAATACATTGTAATTAAATTACAATGTAATTCGTAATTGCAATTACAGTACAATTTTAAAATACTTCGTAATTAAATTACATTAATTACGAATTACGATGAAATTAAATTGAAATTAAAAATTGAAGAATGATAAAGTAATGGGTAAGAAGAGGTTGAAAAATCCATGTGTAGGTTTCACACACATACAAACAGAAGGAATTTATTATTTATAAATTTATAATATCTGAACAGAAATAACTTCTGCATTACACTTTTTTTTAAATTCAACCATAAAGAAAACAAGTATATGAAAGAAAAACATAAAAATATATCGTACTTCTTCAAAGTTCTGGGCTATAATTTGGAGAGCTGTATTTTAATTATATTGTATTTCAATTATATTGTATTTCAATTATATTGTATTCCAATTATATTGTATTGCAATTATATTGTATTTCAATTATATTGTATTTCAATTATATTGTATTTCAATTATATTGTATTTCAATTATATTGTATTTCAATTACACATCTTTATTGTGTTATTATGAATTACTATTAATTCAAATACAATGTAATTCAATTACGTAATTGAATTAGCACAATTCTGCCCGAAAAATCTATTTTCTGTTTGTAAACACGTTGTGGGTTCTATATGGTACACGGTGATGCATGTATAAGGTGAGCTTTGAATTTTGAAAGACTACTAACTCTAACTAACTACCTCTAACTATAATTTAGTTAAGAAAAAGTTGAGAATTTAAGAAAATCAGAATTTTGAGTTTTACAACATATTTAAATTTTATCAAAATCGGTGAGGTGGGACCTTTTATGCATAATTACCAAAGGTGCATTTTTTACGTATTTTATTCCACGTTTTGAAGGTCATTTTAAGATCAAGTCCTACTTTTTAGAATGGAAACATACATTTTCTATTACACCAACTTATTCTATGAGAAAAACAAGTAAGTTTTATTCGAAACGTTTTTTAATTCGACATCAGCTTTTTAAGTTATTCAATCTAATTAACTGTCTGACGTCTAATGACGTCAAATCAGGAGAGCGCGCTGGCCTATTAGGCACTCTTTCCGGTGTCTTTATCATTGAATACCTTAAAAAGTTGTTGTCGATTTAAAAAACGTTTCGAATAAAATTTACTTGTTTTTTTCCATGTAATAAGTCGGTGTAATAAAAAAAATTATGTTTCTATTCTAAAAAGTGAACTTGACCTTAAAATGACCTTTAACACGTCAAATAAAATATGTAAAAAATGCACCTTTCTATAGAGCTTTGAAAACCATACAAATTTCATTCGAAGTATTTTTTTCTGAATACGATGGATAAAGTGATATCCCGTGTAACAGAAATTTGGGACAACCTGTGTATATATAATATAATACATATAATAAATGAATGTGCTTGCATAATAACGTGTATAATAACAAATGGCATCGGCCTTGTATCCGGGTGCTTGTCGTCTTCATTTATTATGATGCGTACAGTGACTCGAATTAATATTCGTACGCTCTAAAAAAGACAACTTTTTTAATATCATACTATACGATTTAAAATTTTTTGGGAATCTAGAGTAATTGTATTAGTTACCTACAGGATGTGGAAAACATTTTTTTTTAAATTGCAATTGATCAAAATTGTAGAACAAATACTAGAAGTTGTATATTGAAAATTTCACAAAATACGTTTTGTAGAGAGATCGGTGTCAATTAAACTTATGCTGGAAATTTCGTGAAAATTGATCGACGTTGCAATGAGCTACAAACAGATTTAAAGATGGTAAGTATTTCAGATTTTCATATTTTCGGCCACTAACTGGTATAAATCTACAGATTGACACATCTTTCAATGCCTGTCGTTTTTGAAACTTTCACATTGCATATAATTGACAGAGATTTGCAAAACGTATTTTTAAAATTTTCAGTATGGGTCCACATAAAAAAGTTGTAAAATACAACTTTTAGTATTACAATTTCTACTGTTCCGAACACTTGCAATTTTTGAAAGATATTTTTTTCGCATCCTGTAGGTAAGTAATATAATTGCTCTAGCTTCCCAAAAACGTTGAAATCGCGTATAGAACAATATTAAAAAAGTTATCGCCTTTTTTAAACGACACGTACTGAGGTATTTACGTGTGTTATTAATACACGTACAAAACCACGATTTCTAGTAGGAAGCTATTCAAGAAAAACGATATTTTTTACTAGTATTAAATTAATTATTGCACAGACATTTTTTAAACTATTTCTCTCTTATTATTATTAATAATCCCGGACCCAGATCAATCGCTTAGGGCTTTCCTTACGAACCATAGAATCGTCGCGTCGTAAGATGAAAAAACGGGGAAAAAGCGTGCGTACGACGCGCGTCACGAGGAAACCCGCGTTGCAATTAGGTGGGACAGGGACAAGGACAAGGACGGGGACAGGTGCTGGGGTCGGGTTACCGAGTAGTTCTCCAGTGACGTCACTTGCACGCACCGCGGGGCCCGTAGCGCCCCGACCAATGGCGGCGCAGCACCAAGTGGTGGGGAGAGGACTTTCGTCCGCTGTCCGCACGCGCTATAAAGCCCCACTAATTGCCGACGCCACGAACAGTCCGCGCGTGCCCCTTTTTAAACGACGATGTAGCGCACCGTCCGAAAAACTGAACACTCCGGGACCTCGCGAATACACGTCGTTGATCGCGATCTAGATCGAGCACGTGTTCCGTTCTTCGCTACTCGTATATATCCACAGAGTCAAAACTTAATTGACTAGAAAATCGAAAAAATTATTAATAAAAGTGAATAAGGACATTAATATCGATACGTTGGGGTACAGCGGGAATTCTACTGTGATCGGTTCTCTTGTAGAATTGTAGATGATCCTTTGATTCATCCATCGCAGTGAAGAGAACAGTTGATAGTTCCTCGACGGATTTTATTCGTTCTTTGTTTTCTTCGGTGGACTGGACTCTCTCTCTGGGACATCCTGACGGGAAACTAAACGCTGAACAGGTAAATCGAGAACGCAAACTGTGCGTTTAATGATAATATAAACAATATTTTCTGGGTTTCTGCTCGAGAAAAAATTACGAAATAATTCGTGAACATTCTACCCAATGGCAGGCGTGACAGTGAATTATTTCAGAATTTTTGGTTGCGAAATCAATATTTTTAAAAATCCGGAATATTAAAATTGCGGTAGGATGCCCAACCTCACTATGTATATGGGCTACACTATACTCTATGTCTTCTGTTCTGCTCAATAGATAATTACGAAAAAATTCATGAACATTCTACCTAGTGGCACAAACGCCAGTGAATTATTTCAGAATTTTGTTACAAAATCGATTTTTAAACAATCGAATTCAATGAAAATTAACATTCTCTCATACAACGTATTTCTTTTAATCTTTCTGTTTGACAGTCAGTCTTTCACAGTGTCTAGTTGTAGATATTTCAATATTTATTGTCATGCTAGATATTTCTGCCTTGTAGTACTATTCTCTACGCAACTATACTTCATACAGAAGCAACGTGTTATTTTGAACGTCTTGCACTGAGTTATCGCTACACTTGCACGATACGACTGTTTAAACAAAAATGTCAAATCTTTATTTTCCATTAACAAATTACAGAAGCTCGTTTCGGAATTTATGCGTTCGGTAATGCGAGGCAACTTTGATAAACACACATAGCACGGTGCATTATGACTTCCTAAGCGTGTGCTTGTTTGCCCGTGTTATCTCTATTCCCTCGACACTTTTCCAGGCAATCATGCAACCTCGAAAATCCTACAGAATTGAAATAATTCATCGAATCAAAGGAAAATTGAGAACTGTTTACATCGAATTTGCTCCATTATGGTGCACCGTAAATATACGATCCGATATATCGTTGGATTTGTCTATTCATGCTCTATAGCTATATGCAAAGAAACTACAAGGTCATATCGGCAACTGTGAAATTTCGAAAATTGATTTTTAAAAAAAATTTTTTCTTCTGCAATGTATTTGCTTCATCGAAGAGTACAACTTTTGTTTGACACATTTTTTCATATTTTTGTCGATAACAATGTTATTTTCAAAGGCATCTGCAACCTCAAAAATCGCACTAATGACGCTCACTTTCCCTGATCGAGACGACGCGACGCGACGTCACGATACGGGAGAGAGGAGACAGAGTGGCTCTGGGAAATCGTATGCAAAATCATGGATTTGTGTTGCGACCGTGTTATTAATTTATTGTTGTGTCTCCGGAACGGTGCCGTTCTTCAAGGTGCTCAGTTCTGTGTAACCTGTGTCGGAGCAATAAATAAGAATCTATAGAGTTTAACAATAAAGGACTAGAAAGTCTCAAAGAGTCCCATCTTGAAATTTTTATTCCATCAAGTTCAAACTATGTAGAAGGAATTCCGATAAAAATCAGCTGCCAAATATGGGCCACCCTACATGTCGCAAGTTTTTAAAGTTACGACCTTTGACGTCTAACTGTAATCGATCTAAGAATTCTCACATCTTTCGATGCCTGTCGTTTCTTTCCGCGTCTACCGATTTCGATGGAATTTTCAGAATATGTACAATCGATACGGATTTACGAAATGTATATTTAAAATTTTTAATATAGACCCACAGAAAAAAGTTGCAGAAAACAGCTTTTAACAACATTTTTTAAAATTCGGTTTCGAAGCTAAAAATTCTGAAAAAATTCATAGATGTGCGTTCTAAATGCCAGAATGTGCCTGATTGTTTTCAGAATTTTCAATTGAACAGGGTGAGAGAAATGACAGGAAAACCTGATATTTTTTACCACCTCATTACTACTCCCCAAGTCGATATATGGGGTTGAAAGTTGGCACAAAGTATCTTCTTTGGAAAAGCTATCGAATGGCCAATGTCGAAAATTTCGTTAACTTCAACAACGCAGAACTATAAAGTCCCGAAGAGTCCCATCTTGAAATTTTTATTCCATCAAATTCAAACCATATAGAAGGAATTCCGACAAGAATCAGCTGCTAATATGTGCTACCCTGTCAGTCAGAATTTCTTAAAGTTGTTGTATATGTAAAAACTTGATTCCGAGGTCTAGAATTGTATGTACTTTGAATTCGTTATAAGCGATGCAGGATGAGGTATGACTATTTCTTCCACCTAGATTGAATATTCGGTAGACTGTGAGCTGAAACGGAAGTAAATAGTCCAATCATGATACATGACATGACTCGTTCCTTTCCAGTATAAAGTGCATTCGAATCCTTTTCTGTTGCCTTTAATTGCAGACTGATTACACAAAGACTATCAATTCTTGACAGCATCGGTTGATTGATCGACAAAGGATATAGTCAAATTGATTTTTGATTGGACAAAGATTGCTCTCTGTCACAAGTTCTAAGTCTTTGAATTAGTCAAGTTTTATGAATTATACCCTCTTTCTTCAGTTCTGCTCAACAAAAAATTACGAAAATATTCAGAAACGTTCTACCTCTACCAAATGGCACGCATAACAGCGAATTATTTCAGAATTTTTGGTTGTAAGATGTTTTCATGAAAAGTACCGGGAAATCGCCAATTTTGTTTCCGGATTTTTAAAAAATCGATTTCGCAACAACAAATGCTGAAATAATTCACTGCCACGTGTGCCATTAGGTAGAATGTTCATGAATTTTTTCGTAATATTTTGTTGAGCAGATAACTAAATAAAAAATACTTTTCTTAATTATATAATTTGTAAAGAGAACTATTACAGGGTGAGTACGGTTTTATGAAGTATGCTCCATTTCTTCTGTTATACTGAACCGAAAATTACGAAAAAATTCATGAACATTCTTGCGGAATCGATTTTCAAAACATTCGGAGACATAACATTGTGATAGAGTCCCAATCTCGTTATCTGGATTACACTATGCTCTGTATCTTCTGTTCTGTTCAACAAAAAATTACGAAAAGATTAATGAGCATTCTATCTAATAGTACGTATATGACAGTGAATTATTTCGGATTTTTTATTGTAAAATCGATTCTTAAAAAAATCCGGAAGCCTAACATGTTTTGTCTCACACCTTGTCGATTTGTCGAAGAACTTGAGTTTCACTTAATTATCTATACGGCGCGTTCTAGAATAGTGCAAAAATGCTTTCGTTTTCTCTAGATTTCTCTTTTCGAATCAAAAAATGGTTCGTAAAGGACAAAGCCGATCGGAAAAAGCACTTGATTAGAAACGCAATTATCACTAGTCCGGCTGCTTTTTTTCTAATGGACGCTGAATCAACTTTCATATTACACGTACACATGTACAATATTATACACATTGATCGCTCGCGAACAACAGTGATATACATTCTATGCACTTAATTATCATTTCCGATAGATCTCTCAATGACTTTACTTCTTTTATCGAATTTATAACGGTGCTGCTCACCTTTACCTTTTCATTTCCATGTCGTTTGAACTTTTCACATTTCGAAAAAACATTAAAAAGAAAAACAAAAGAACATTAAAAAAACAAATTGCAAAAAAATTGCTTTTTTAATTTTTATTTTTAGAAACAATTTGCTATTATCGCGTGAGAAGCCAGATATAGCAGGAGTTAGTTTTAAGAGAGCTCTAACGTAATTGTGGCAAATTTTTTTAAGTGTGCATTGATAAGCTTATCTTATGACGTAAGACTTTTTGATTTCTCTACTGCTGTATTAACAGCTTCCGTATAAATAATTTGAACATCGGCAAGTCTATTAGGAATAAAAGAATGTTATGAAGCAATTCGAAAATTGGCTGAAGTTATATTGGCTGAAATTACCCTTCACCTGGGGTAACCAAAAATTTTCAACATTTCCAATGCAATCCTGTAGATATTGACGAGAGAACGCCGAAAATTCAAGTTTCAATGTTAGGAATCAACTCGTTCAGAAGTTATGAGTGTTTCAAGTTCAGCGATTTTCACATTCATTTGCATTGATAAGTGTTTCGTTAGCGTTTCATTAATTATCAATAATTGCTACGGTAAATGAGAACAATTACTATGACTGTTTCGGTGACGATTTTGATTCCAGTAAAGAAGTAGTGTTTGCTTTAGACATCTCTGTACTACAATTATTAATTCTGCTATAAGAATTATCATCACATCTAATTTCCAGTCTCCTCCTCTTATTGTGTCCGAGAAGTAACCGTGAAATTAATCTTTTTTCTTTCCCTCGCGACCGTCGATAAACTTGTAATTAGACGGTCCGTCAAAATCTATACTGGCGTCTGTTCATTGTAATTCTATGCAAACGCGATCGACGATTTCTTTTTTGCCGTGAGGACTCGCCATGAGTCTAATGCGTCGCTGTATAATTTCAATGAAGTGATATCGGTGATCGTTAATTTCCAGAGATCGAGATAATGACAGTCATGGTGGAGTCCATGAAAGCGGAGGAGGGCGAACGCCCGAAGATCACAGCCTTCGACGACATCCTTCCATACGTCGGCGAGGCCAGCCGCTACCAATGGTTCCTCTTCATTCTGCTACTGCCCTTCACCTTCGTGTACGCGTTCCTCTACTTCACGCAGTTCTTCATCACGCTACTGCCCGCCGAGCACTGGTGCAACGTGCCGGAACTCGACGCCTGGAATCTCACCGATCATGAAAAGTGAGCGAATCAATAACACGGTTTAATGAATTTTTGCTTTATTTCTCCCGTTCTGCTGAACGAAAAATTACGAAAAAAATACATGGACATTCTCCCTAATGGCACGCATTACAGTCAATTATTTAAGAATTTTTGGTTGCAAGATCGATTTTTTGAAAAATCCGGAAGTCTCCGGAGTACCAGAAAATCGGCAATTACATGCTTCAGGATTTTTTAAAAATCAATTGTGCAACCAAAAATTGTGAAATAATTCACAGTCATGTGTAATATTAGGTAGAATGTTCGTGAATTTTTTCGTAATTTTTTGTTGAGCAGAACAGGAGAAATAGAGGATAATATTAGAATAGGGCACAGTTTCTTGGGTTAGGTTCGTTTCGAGTTACCGGAGGATTCGTTCATTGGCGTCGCGCTCGATTTGCTTTTATTTGTAGAAGCTGGAGGATACACCGCCGAGAATAGTAAAGAATTTCCTGGTAGGTCGGTTCGCAGAAGTTTCGAGTCCGCTGGGGAGGAGGTCGGCGACCAAACAGGTTTCCGCCGCGCCGCGCCGTCGCGTCACTTCGACCGAAGAATTTACCGTTCCCGCGCTTTTCTACAGATCGTGAGTCAGTGGGGAAACACAAGACGCGGCACGCTGTTTCCCTGATCTTTCCAGTCTCAATGGCGTCACGCGTGTTTCATCATAGGAACTGTCCACGATCCTGATTCATTAGCGCCTATTCAGTTTTGTCAGAGTCGGAAAATTACGAAAAAATTCATGAACATTCTACCTAATAGCACAAATGACTGTGAATTATTTCAGAAGCTTTGTTGCAAAATGGAGTTTTAAAAAAATTCGTAAGTCTTCAGAGTACCGGAAAATCGGCAATTTTATGTTTCCGGATTTTTTGAAACTAGATTTTGGAAACCGAAAATTCTGAAATGATTCACTGTTATGCGTGTCATTCGGTAGAATGTTCATGAATTTTTTAGTAACTTTTCGTTGAGCAGAACAGAAGATATAGAACATAATTCATGAAACCGTACTCACCCTACAACTCTTTTTAATCGAGTTATTTTCTCAACAAAAATTACGAAAAAATTCATGAACATTCTACCTAATGGCACACATCCCTGTGAATTTTTTCAAAATTTTTGATTGCAATATCAATTTTCGAAAAATCCGGAAGCATAAAATTGTGATATGATCCCTAGCCTTACTATAGTAAAGTCGCGTTTACCGTCCAACAGCCGTGTTCTGCACGGAGAGTGATCGCATACCGACATTATTTTTTATGCCTGTGTCCACATCGCCGAGGGTTCAAAAGAAAACCAAACGTAGAGAAGGACAGCATGAAATACAGATCGCGTGGCCGAAGCGTATCGGTGTGAACCACTACTAATAGTACTAATCGAATGTACAAAAACTTCTTTATTTTTCATTATTTTTTTATGGGACTTTCACGAACTTATTTCTGGCACTTTTTTGATTAAAATAAGACCAAACACGATATAATTTCAACTGTATTTAGTGGTTTAATCGACGATGAAAGTTTCGGTCGCAAGGAAGGACAGCGTATGGGAAAGAAAGATACGCAGACAGTCGCCGTCGTCGGCACAGTTTAAAGGCCCGCGTGTTCGGTACCCTTCCTTGTACCCGAAACTTTCATCGTCAGTTAAACCAGGAACTACAGTTGAAATTATATCATGTTTGGTCTTATTCAAATCAGAAAAATGCCAACAATGAGTTAGTGAAAGTCCCATAAAAAAATAATGGAAATGAAGAAGTTTTGTAAATTCGATTGATGTTGTCAATGTAGTGGTGTTCACACCGTTATACCCGAGCCGACATCAATCATCGCCGCTCTGCGGCGTTGGCCGGCAGTGGAGTGGGTAGGCACTGGACAGTGACTGCATACCCGATCGCGGACAGTAAACGCAACTTTACTGTGTCTGGGAATTATGCTCTTTTCTTCTGTTCTGTTCAACACCAAATTACGAAAAAATTCATGAACATTCTACCAAATAGCACGCGTAACTGTGAATTATTTCAGAATTTTTGGTTGCAAAGTGGATTTTTTAAAAAATCAGGAACTATAAAATTGCCGATTTTATATTGAAGTTTTCCAGATGTCAGTAAACATTTTTCAATTTTTCCTTCAGGATCGCGTTGTCGATACCTCCGGCATCGATGGAAGAGTTGAAGGCAGAGGGTGCTACACTGTTCTCGCGGTGCAAAATGTACGACATGAACTACCAGGACTTGCTGCAGAACGGCGTCCGGAAATCAGATCCATCTTGGCCCATTAAACCGTGTCAGAACGGATGGTCTTTCAATCACACGATGATACCGTACAAATCCATCGCCGTCGAGGTGAGTCGATTTTCCTTTATGCCTTGAGTTTGCAAAACACATCTTTGAAATTATCGTTATTGAGCCAGACAAAAAATTAGTAAAAATCAATTTTTACTATTGTTTTTTACAGTTTCGACCAAATGCATTTTTCAAATATATATATTAGACGTCATTTACTGAACTAATTCTTCTAGCCTTACAGAGAAATTGAAGTCGTTTGGGTCGATTCATAAAAAAGTTATTCTGATTTAAAGTGTGTGATCAGTTATGCTCTTAACTGTATCAACCACTAAACCATAACACGGCTCGTCTTTTGTTGTTCCAGCTGGAATGGGTCTGCGAACACGCTTTTCTCGGCTCCGCTGCTCAATCGGCCTTTTTCGTCGGCAGCATTATCGGCGGCTTGATATTCGGTTACATAGCCGACCATCATGGCAGAATTCCAGCGCTAGTCGCTTGCAACACCGTCGGATTTATCGCGTCCGTAGGCACGGCGTTCTGCAACAGTTTCTGGAGCTTCTGTTTAGCGAGATTGGTCGTCGGCACGTCGTTCGACAATTGCTTCAACGTTCTCTTCATTATCGGTAAGTTTCAACGACATTGAAAATCAATCGTTGAAAACACTCATAACAGCTGCAAGATTACGCAAGAACAAGTGAACAACAATTTCAGCTTTTTCATTGATTTTCTGTATTTGTTTTCAGAGAGATGTTTTCTGAAATGCATAAATAGTATTGCGTTGCCATAGAATGCTTTCGGTTCTATTCCGGAGTAAAAAATACACAGTGGTACTTTAAACATTGCCAAACTGTGTTTCATAGTTTCATCAGAAAACTTGAAGATTTGATCGAAGAACTTGTCGATCAGGTTCCTTCCCTCGGATTGCAATGATCTTTAGATATGTTCTCAAGGTCATCCTTTTGAACATCTCCCTTTAAAGTTTTTGTCTTTCGTTCAACTTTAAATACCTTTAACTGTTGAACCAGTGGATTCCGAACATTGAATCTTGGATTTCCGGCATTCTCTCGTCAAAATCTACAGGATTACGCAAGAAAAAGGCAAAAATTTCTGGTTCCGTCAGGTGAAGTTTAATTTCGTTTCATTTGTGTCGTTCCAGTGATCGAGTATGTCGGCCCGAAGTACCGAACGCTTGTCGCGAACATGTCCTTCGGACTCTACTTCGCAGCGGCTGCGAGTCTCTTGCCATGGATCGCCTACTGGATCTCTGATTGGCGGATTTTGAGTATGGTCACCGCCTGCCCTATGGTGGTCGCCTTCGTGGGGCCGTGGATTGTCCCGGAAAGCGCACGGTAAGTCGAACGGAAGCCAACAATTACGCTTTCAACTAATTTGAACAGGTCTGGGCAATTTGCGGCTCGCGAGCCGCAGACTCCTCCTACTTCTACTCCTGGGCCTATCCTCTACTCCTGAATCCTCCCACCAAATTCCTGTAAGGAACAGGAGGTTTCATGAATTATGCTCCGTTTCTTCTGTTCTGCTGAACGAGAAATTACGAAAAAATTCATGAACATTCTACCTAATAGCATATATCACAGTGAAGTATTTCAGAATTTTTGGTTGTAACATCGAGTTTTCAAAAAAGATGTAAGAATTCTTAGATTGATTACAGTCAGAGGCCGAAGACCGTAGATCGAAGACTTTAAAAAGAATTTCTTCTACATAGTTTGACCTTGAAGTATATAAAATTTCAAGGTGGGATTTTTAGATACTTTCGTTCTATGGTTACAGTTGGTACATCACCAGCGGTCACATCGACAAGGCGATCGATATGCTGAAGAAGTTCGCGAAGGTGAACGGCAGAGAGGTGAAGCCGGAGATCTTCGACGAGTTCGAGAAGAGCTGCAGATCTATGATCGAAAAAGATCAATCGCATAATCAATACACCGTTCTGCACCTCTTCAAGAAACCGAGACTCGCCCGCATCACGATCATGCTGATCATCTACTGGTGAGTAAGATCTAAAGGAGTGAGCGTAAAGTAGATTTATCGTTGAGGGGGGTGCTGCTGTGAGCGGGGGGATGTTTGACTGCAGCCTGCTTGAGTGGTTAAGCTGGTGGTGCCATCTTTATAACGTCGCGGCAACATTTAAAATGTACATACAATCGAATCGCGTATATTTCAAGTGAATTGTCACTTATTTTGTTTCTACCATTTCTACGTATTTGTTATCGTGAAGGGTGCGTTTCGAAAAATGGTCAGTGTTTTTATAAGGAATGTATAAATTTTCGATGTGTAGGATCGGTAACTACGCGATATATTCAATGGCGTTTTTATAAATTAATTTTTAACACGCGGAAAAAACAAAACGACGTTACAATACTTCGCGAAACACTAGCGCACGTGTACCGGTGTACCGCAGCCGCGTGTATACTACAGGCGCTACACTAGCATTTAAAGTCGCCTGTGGAGCGCGCCACAGTTTTAACCACACAAAATGGCCGACAAGTTAATACCCCTTCCGTCTTTCGCTTTATCCCCTTAGAATCATGTACAGTCCATTACGTTTCCAGGCTGCTGATGGTATGGGTGTTCGACGGCCACGTCTGGAACATGAAACTTCTGGACCCGGACGTGTTCATGTCCTTCTCCTTGGCCTCCCTCACCGAACTCCCCGCCGCTATTCTGCTCGCCCTTTTCCTAGACAGATGGGGCAGACGATGGATGGGCTTCGCATCGATGGTCCTGTGCGGAGTTTTCTCCTTCGTTGCTCTGTCCACACCCCCTGGTAAGTCCGCTCTTACAGAGAATCAAGAGCATCGAGAGAAAACATACTGTGAAAAATGTCAACCCTATATATCTCTCGAGACGGTATTATGGGGACCGATCCGGATTTGACCTCGAAATTAGTTTGAGCTCCGTCCAGTAGAGGAGCTGGGTACAATTTCTACAGTTGAATGTCGAGAAGTACAGCGGCGCCAACGGAATACCATCTCGGTGGTGACAGCAGTCACTGCATCAGTAAAGGCACACGTACGCGCTGCCCGAGCGGTGAATGTGTGAGTGCTCCGCGCGGCACGGTGTCATGCCTGCAGAGCCTCCCGGGCAGATATCAAGCTGCCAAATAATGTAAATTACGCCTCGAAAACGCAAAAGTGGATCACTTTGGCAAGCTCGCACAGTAGATTGATCTTTTATCTATCGATTCTGACTACGTAGGGCCCCCAAATGTGCATTAGCGAGACGTAATTAGTCAAGGACCGGACCCATGCCTTGCACAATGCGCCTAGGCACACGTACGCGCTGCCCGAGCGGTGAGTCTGTGCCACACACTCTCACTCGAGCACACCGACGTAGCATCTCGTCAGCCGTATAACCATACATGTATAACTTACCAGCAACACTTCTCGTTCTCTGTTTTACCGATACAGTGACTGAATCCGGATGACTGTCGCGACTAAATAATGAGAAACAGACGTAAGCGCTCGTAGCGGAAAAGATGCCGAAGCTGTAATTTCACAGAACGGTCCCGTTTGAGGTGTACTTCTGTCCTTGACAAATTGGTGTTTTAAATTAGTATGGTTTAACATAATAATCGTTGCATTGACAATGTATGTGTCCCCGCTAGTGCACGAGCTTCCAACCTTTTCTATAAAAATCCCATTGCTCTCGATATTTAAGAAAATGTATGTCTCTTGACAGTGGCAGCACTGTCGCGTCGCCAATGCTTCTTGCCGCTCCGCTACAAGCTGCCGAATAATGCAAATTACGCCTCGAAAACGCAAAAGTTGACCAGTTTCGCAAGCTCGCGCAGTAGATTGATCTTTTATCTATCGATTCTGACTACGTAGGGCCCCCAAATGTGCATTAGCGAGACGAGATTTGTCAAGGACTGGACCCTTGCAATCCTCGTGTACGTATACAGTATCTAGCGGTGTGTGAGTGTGCCACCACACTCTCGCTCGAGCCGGATCGGCCCCCTTATGGGGTAAAATCGGATAATCAATTTTTCCCCGGTTTTCCCTATTTAACGATGTCCAGAAATTCGAAGAAAAATCTGAGACGTGTCCAACCCCCAATTACATACTGCTGAAAAATCAAAAATCTCGAACAAATCGAGAGAATGTAGATTTTTTCGAGTTTTTCATTTTTTATAAGCAGAGTTTGCAACGGAAAAATCTGGAAACATTCCTAATATGTGGTTTCGTATCCGAAATGTGTAAGATTTTTTTCAAAATTTTCAATTTTCATTCAGTGGGGAAAACGGGCCGAGAACAGGTTTCCAAAAACCTCGGACAAATCGAAGAAGTACAGATTTCGCATGGAAGTTCTAGAGAGCCGTCACGTTTATATTTTTACATTACCGATTATTGTTATCAGTACTGTTCATGAATTTTTTCTGATTTTTAACTTCAAAATCCTGCTTGTAAAAAATCAAAAACCTCGAAAAAATCGAAATGACATAGCCGCGTGCATCAACGATGAATCGCAACGCAAAGAGGCATTTGCATATTTCTCAACTTGTTCAAGGTGCGCCGACGGTCGCTATGGCAATCATAGCCCGTCTTGGAGTTAATATCGCCGCGAACATCGGCTTCCAATACGCGGCGGAAATGCTGCCGACTGTGGTGCGAGCGCAAGGAGTGTCCTTGATCCATATCATCGGCTACCTGGCCCACATTTTGGGACCCTACATCATTTATCTGGTAAGCAGCGGTCCCTGAAACGGTCTACGAAACTATTCGCCGCGTCGAAAACTATTCGAAAGTCTATTACTTTTTCACGTAGAACAAACGGTTTTCGAGAAAATTGAGAAAAATATCAGCGACGTATTAGTTATCTCATCCGCCCGACGCGCAAGCAACACGTCGCTGAGGTTTCCCTCAATTTTCTCAAAAACCGTTTGTTTTACGAAGAAAAGTAATACGACATGAAAGAAGCAGCCTGTGCAGATCTACAGATTTTGTTTGACATGTTTTTCGATGCGGTGAAGAGTTTCGAAGATATTCGAGAAAAACTGTTTTATTTCCACCGAAGGTTCCACGTTGTCTGGCTCTTCGTTCACACTGTCAAGTTCTGTAATCCAGCTATTAGCAACTATGTCCTAAGTCTACTCGATTATACTTTCCTTGAGAATGAAACTGGTACTTAGTCTTTTTTCGCAATCAAGGAGAAATAGATTTGCAATCCGAGACAATTACTACGTTCTCAGAGTCAAGGTGTCTATTATTATGCTTTAGCAGATAAATTAATGAGATACGCTAGCTTGATCGCGATAAACATCATGATTATAGGTATTCGTAGACCGCATTTTTTAGTGAACATCATGCCTGCAATAAAATTTATTCATTAGCAAATGTTGGAACCTGTTATCCGACATTTGCATTCGACACTTTACGATGCTATGTTCAAGATTACATTTAAAATTTTAACATCTCATAAAATTGTTTTTCTCGAATATTTTATAAATTATTTACCGCATCGAAAAACATGTCAAACAAAATCTGTAGATCTGGACATGTTGCGTCTTTCATACTGTATTACATTTTTCGTAGAACTAACGGTTTTTTAAAAAAATAGAGAAAAATGTCAGCAACGTGTGGCCAGGCGAGATAACTGATACGTCGCTGATATTTTCCCCAATTTTTGCGAAAACCATTTGTTTTACGAAGGAAAGTAATAGAACATAAAAGACGCAGCCTGTCCAGATCTACAGATTTTGTCTGACACTCTTTTCGACGCGGCAAATAGTTTAGAAGATATTCGAGAAAAGCGATTTTATGTTATCTATGGGCACTCAAACTTTGCACCGATATTTTATGGATTATTTGGAACAACTCTGGAGGGGGCGAGGGTGCCGTAAAAGAATATGGATAGTCTAAAATTTCTTTATCTTTGTCTTTAGGCTGATGTTGATCCTTCACTGCCTCTCGTCACTCTCGGCCTGTTGTCTTTCATACACGCCTTTCTGACCCTCGGCTTGCCAGAAACGTTGAATCAAGATTTACCGGAGACCCTCCAAGAAGGCAACGACTTCGGCAAGGATCAAAGCTTCTGGTGGGTCCCCTGCATATCCTCGTAAGTACCATTCTCTATTTTGACTTTTTTATCCATTTATCGAACCATATTACTTATAAGCGGCACACTTCGGTATGAGTATTTTCAAGGTGTGGTATAGAAAGAAGTGTGGTATAGAGAAACTGAGTTTCAATCCTGGGAATTCTGCAGTTCAAAAGTTTTGTTTGATTTTCAACAATTTTGGCAGAAAGAGCGGATGTCGATAATGTAGGTTCCTATATTGTCGAGATGTCGGTAATGTAAATCTCTGTATTAGTATTGACCAATTGTAGATTTTGTTACGTCAACATCTACAGGATTGCATTAAAAAATGTTCAAAATTTTTGGTGATATTTTCGATATTTGGTGATATTTGAAACTTTTCGTGATATTTTCAGGAGCGAGATGCTGAAGAAGTCGCACAGAAAGAAAAGCGGTTTGTCGAATCCTGCGTTCGCCGGCAGTGTGCAGAAGATCGACTGCACAAGATTATAGCGACCGTTCGACGACGAATCACGTGATCGACCAGTGAATCACATCATCGACCAGTGAATCTTGTCAAAATCCTTTGTAAATATAGTTGTAAAAGCGCGAGTGTTACGTGATATTTCGTGTTAAGGTCAACTGCGAGCGTGCTGACCCAGAGAGAGTGAGAGAGAGAGAGAGAGTGATAGACAAAATGAGAGAGCGAGAGAGAGAGAGAGAGAGAGAGAGAGAGAGAGAGAGAGAGAGAGAAGTCGGCAGATTTAGGGACAGGGACCCATTCAATTACACTGACAACGAGAAAGATAAGACCGAATGAGATTCCTTAAGCAGATTTTGCGCGACTAATACTGTCGCGTTGAAATTTTTAACTTTTTAAAATGCAATCCTGTAGATTTCGGTGAGAGAATGCCGAAAATCCAAGTTTCGATGATGGGACTGGTCCAAAAGTTATGAGTATTCAAAGTGTTCGAACACTCATAACTTTTGAACCAGTGGTCTCTCGCCAAAATTTACGGAATCAATTACACTGACATCGAGGAAGACAGGGACCAATCAGATTCCTTAAGCGGATCTTGCGCGGCTAATAATACTGTCGCATCAGTACTAATAAGTTAGCTACTAAAAAGCTAGCCTATCTAGAAGTATTGACAGTAGTGATACCGACCGCGTGTAGACAGCAACGATCAATCGACATTGATCCAGATTTCTTAATCCCCGAGCATTCATTGATAACGTGGGCGCTGGCTACCGACAGTATTATCGATTATCATTGGCTGTTCTGCACATCTTATGCATTATAGGCGTTTCTAATTTAGGATTAAACTGTAACTTGGGTAACCAAAATTTTTAGCCTTTTTCTTGCGCGATCCTGTAGATCAGGCCTGGTCATTTTTGTCTCAATTGAGACAAGACCGTTCCCAACGTAGCGCCCACTGTCCCCCACCAGCATCAGTCTTTTCTATGAAGGAAGGACGAGCTACATCCGTCGCAAGCAGTGCACAGGCTTCGTGCATCGGAGCCGCGAGAAGCGCCACCGACAGGAAGCTTGGTGGGGGAAGCGTCCGTTTGAGGGACTCCAGCCGTGCCCAGGCATGCTGTAAATCTTGGCGAGAGGATGCAGAAAATCCATGTTTCAATGTTACAAATTCATTGGTTCTAAAATTATGAGCTCTCAGTTGAGCATTTTTAGTGCTTATCACTGTTAAGCGTGCCGCCACGTTGATACGTAAATGGTACCACAAGCACGCGCTGAGTGCTAATCTAGAATATTACTGGAATATGCTAGAATATTACTAGAATATAGTACAATACACTAGAATATTACTAGAATATGCTAGAATATTACTTGATGGCAATGGGGGTAGGATACCTTCAGATTGTAACTAGAAAGGAACTAGAATCTTACTAGATTTTGAGTAAAAAAAATGGGTTTGCGGGCCACGACTTTTTGTCTTTATTTCAGCAGATTTTGGGCTGGGTGAGGGCTCATTCTAAAGAGGAAGGTTCAGCGCGGAGCGCTCTGGTCATCACAGCAGTCAAAAATGTCTTTAGTGGCAGAAAAATACATTGGAATCTGCGGGTATTTTTTCTCTATTTTTCCTCTACTTTGGACACTCATATTATTAGATATAAGCATCATCTCGTTAGCATAATGACCAGAGCGCTCCGTATTGAACCTTCATCTTTAGAATGAGCCCTCACCCAGCCCAAAATCTGCTGAAATAAAGACAAAAAGCCGTGGCCCGCAAACCCATTTTTTTACTCAAAATCTAGTAAGATTCTAGTTCCTTTCTAGTTACAATCTGAAGGTATCCTACCCCCTTATAACTTTCGAACCACTGAAACTTGGATTTTTGTCATGGTCTCACCAAAATCTACGGGATTGTATGGAAAACATTCCAAAATTTGTCCTAAACTGAACAGCAGTCAAAAATTTTATTACACTGTTTAAGAGTATCTGAAAGAACCAGTGGATTTCTAATATTGAAACTTGAATTTCTGCATCTACTTGTCAAAATCTACGGGATCATGTAAAAAAACAGACGAAAATTTGTAGTCCTCTAAACCGAATTGCAAATCAAAAATTGTATTGCACTGTCTAAAAGCATCTATATGAAATCTAAACTCGCTATGATGGCGTCCTTGCCACTCAAAAACACTGTAAATCGCAGAACTTTAAACACTCATAACTTTTGAACCACTAATCTCCTAAAATTGAAACTTGAATTTTTGGCATTGTCTCGCCGAAATCTACCGAATTACATAAAGAATGGCAACAAGAATGCCCAAGTTACAGAGGAGATTTCTGATAAAGTTTCCTTCGTCTTGAACGTTCGCTCGAATGCATAACATTTGCAGGCCACCGCAAGAATAAAGTACAAAACCCGGTGAATGTTTCTATTTTATAGCTGCGCTCGTATTTACGACATTTATGCTGACAACGAGATAAAATAGTGACAGTAGATCAGGCCCGGGCAGCGTAGGGGCTCCTCAAACGCGTGTTTCGCCCACCAACCTCTCTTTCGTGCGCACACACTTTCATTCCCCCGTCGCACACTGTACCGAATGCTCAATCTAGGTGGTCAAAAATCGTACACACGAGGATTGGCTTAATGACGTTGACTTATGTGGCGTCGTTGTAAATTGTAAATCATACGTCATCCTACGTCACTGATAACGAATTAAAATGCTATTCTAGACCTCGGAATAAGATTTTTTGTAAAAAACGGGACCCCATTAAAATAATTTTAGATATAACTGTATACAATTTCATTGTTGTCGTGTTTCTGAAAATAAAGGAAGAAGATGAAGAAACATATTTAATACGATGTAATGAAATAAAAACATGTACACATATATACAGTGACTCTTATTGATACATATTTCTTCTGTTCTGCTCAATAAAAAATTACATTTATTGAACATTATGGAACATTCTATTGAATAGCATGCATAACAGTGAATTATTTTTGAATTTCTGGTAGCGATCTCGATTTTTAAAAAATCCGAAAGCATAACCACAGACACAGACTTAAGATAGGTAAAGACTGTGCATGCAATACATTTTTCACGCCGTGGTTCTGAATTACCGACCCTGTAGAAAATGCCCTAGTACGACAGCGGACTATCGAAATGGAACGGTCAGCTAGTGAACTACATGACGTTACAACACGAAAAGTGTGTGTCTGAGGATGTTAGATTTTACAGCGTTGTCAGATTTAAAAGTGCAATGTTGCCGCATTATATTCATACAGTAATCGTCGATGCCCGCATCGAAAGCGTTCGAGCGGTTTCTTTTCTGCTTTCCGGAGCTCTGTCAAAATTCAGAGTCATATTGCTTCTTAATTTAAAGTACTTATAGAATTTTCATTCCTAAATAATTTTATTAAACGATTATCTGAATATTCATTAAATCGTTAAAGAATCTTTTTAATGTTTTTAATTGTTAATGTAAATATAAAACTTTTAAATGTTTTGACATTTTTAATTCGTAGATTCTTTAACGCATTCACGTAAACCTGATTATATACGACTTCCACTTAAGTAATCTACAGAACAAAAGTATAGTTTTAAAAATTATGTTTTCTACATATATTGGTAACAAATGTTAACATATCAACATAATTAATTTAAATTTGAATACGAAAGATATTTTTTTTCGATACGAAAGTATTAAGAAAGATGTAAACAATCACGCACCGAATGCGTACGCTTTGTATATTAGAAATGACGCGCAGATTAGAATACGTCGTCGATAGTCGCAAATAAAATTTGTTCATGAACAATTAGTTTACTACATGATGTGAAGAGATATTTTTTCAGAAATTGCAGTTGGTCGGAATTGTAGAAAAAATACTAAAAGTTGCATTTTACAACTTTTTTATGTTGTCCTAATAATTTAAAATTTTAAAAATACGTTTCGTAGGTGGAATGGAGATAAAATAAACTTAAGAACTTAGAAGGCAACCAAAATGAATGCCCAGCGTCAGCTACTTTGCTCAGGCGGGGTTCTTGGGATGAGGGTTTCGGGATAATAGCGGTGCGCTTGACTCGCCTCTACCTGAAACGGAGGTACATATTCGCGTACTTTCCAAGCTCATTGTGACGCCAATTTTCAAGTCGCCACCGTTTCCAAGGGCTCATTTTGAAGGGGAAACTTCAAGGAATATAACCATATTTTTCAAAATTTAAATTATTCTGGACCCTCATCGAAAAAATGTAAAAAAAGCGTTTGTTTAAATTTTTCGACATTGTAAAGTTGATTATCGAGATTGCAAAATTTATTTTATAATAGCCCAATCCTTTCTAAAGAGTACAAAAAAATGTAGCTCAATCGGACAAACAGTTCCTGAGATACAAATTTGTAAGCGAGGCTAAAATACTGGAAAATACATACAAGTATACTCGCATTGTATATTTACAATATTACATGTTCTTCGGCCGAACAGAAAAACTATGTTGAAGTAACATTTTTTCCATAAAAATTTTTGTTTGTCCATTATTGTGTGCTGTGCGATTTTATTCTTGACATGTTATACATCCCCCGTCGAAAATACGTATGGTGATTAGGAAATACCGATTTAAGTGAAAAAATGTATTAAAATCGTGAATTCTTTAATTTAAATGCTATGATAACAGTCTAATCTGAATTTATGCACCGTGTTTAGTCGTATGTAATACAAAAATCTGTAGGGTATTCTTCTTTTATCCTTTTAATTGTCGGGCCATCTGATTCCTATCGAAAGTACTACAATTTTGACATAAAGTTCATCAGTTGAGCCATTGTGCGCCGTATGCTTTACTCGAGTATTTGACCAATTCATGTTTTTATATGTGAAATAATAGATATGAAACAATTAATTATTATAAAATTACGGGATTTCCGAAATCCGCATTTCCAGGCCGAGAACTACGTTCACAAGTATGTAGGTAACAATATATACCCCGCCGTAGAAAACACACGTTCTGAGTTCAGAGCTTGTAGACGTCGTTGCATTGCAGGTATCACAATTACATTTCAAAAATTTTTGCTGATATAGGAAACTTTGTCATTTTTTCCCATTATTCTGGAAATCATAGTTCGATTTTATTGAAGACATATTTGTAATTCCGATTGCAACCACTGTTGAACTCTACTTGAAACATATAGTCCAGTACACCTGCAATATTATTTACATTTTCTGTGTTCGCACTTCTGATTTTCTAATTTTCTTTAATCATATTAAACATAATACCTAAATTCTCTCTCTGTATTATATTCTTCTACACATTATAATGTATAGTTTTTTAAAATCAATTTTTTTCATTTATGAAATGAGCGGTGTTTAAAATTGAAGTGCCTCGTGACCTTGAAAACTTCCCATCGATGGAAACATGTATCAGTCATTGCAGGAAGTTTTTTTCTGTCTTACTTTGTTTTCTTTTTGTACAAAAGTTGTAATCGTTTTAACATATTTTTAATAATGAATGAAATAGAGACATCATATTTACTATTGTTTCTTACAAGGACTATGTTATTGCTAGTTATTTTTCATCAATAGTTCATCAATATCCATGTTCTAAAATCAATCAAAATGTATATTATACAATCTAATCCGTATATTATAGATTTAAACAAATAATTTATTGTACGTTGCCGTCTTCTAAATGATTGTACTAGGACGATCGGTCGGATACCGCCGTGGCGAGTGTTAGACCCCGTTCAGACACGGCGGAAACCGCGCGTTTCGACCACGCGATTTGAACCGCGCGGACCTTATTTACATTAGCGTCTATGGATTCGTTCACACGCAACCACGCGGTCGAACAATCAAAAACAAAAATCGCGCGGTCGAAAACGCGCGGTTTCCGCCGTGTCTGAACGGGATCTAACAATGTCGTCACAGCGTCCGCGCAAAAAAGACACAATCGATTTTTGATGTCACATCATATCGATTTGACAAATCACGTTCTTTTGTAGAAAACGTCTAGCGATTCTCTAATGTTTCATGTTTCATTTCTTTCCACACCGCCTTCAGTTTTTCCGAGAACAAAATTAATGACATTTGAAATTAATGAGATAAAAGATCTAATTTCAACTTCCATTACTAACGCAATAGAAAATATTAACACACCTGAACAAACAGAAAATATGAATAACACAGTACTTGATTTTATATTTCAAACAGAATGTAACAGCGATAGTAATTCAGAATTACAAACATATCTTCGTGAAAATCAGATAAATCACAATCTAAGTACTTTAGAATGGTGGAAGATAAATGAAAAGAAGTACCCTAGATTAGCAAAACTTGCTAGATTGTACTTATGTATTCCCGCGACTTCTGCGAGCTCAGAACGCGTTTTCTCTACGCCGGGAAATATTGTTATTTCTAAACGCAATTCATTAAGGCCTGAAAATGTAAATATATTAGTATTTTTGTACAAAAATAAAAACATTTAAATTTTATAGAATTAATCGTTTTACTTTTGTTATGTCATACAAAAATATAAATTACCTAAATTATTGTAGATTGTAGATAATCACAGTCCAACAGCCAAAAATTATTTCGATTCCCACTATTCGATTCTTATAGAGTTTTTCGCGCTGATTCCGAATCAGCCATCAATTTTTCTCCTGGACGTACAGTTTTTGAGAAACTTGAGTTTAAAAAAAGACATATTTTTCAACTTTGAACAAATATTGTTATGTTATTATAAAAGATATTGAATTGTTCTTTACAGCAAAAGATTCTGTAGACTATTAAGTAAATAAAATATTAATACATTATGATTCTTTAACATACATTTGATTTTTTAAAGACGGAAAGACAATTTGTTGATAATGCATCAATTTTTGAGGATATTTTTCAATTTATATAATGCCTCGTACAGACTTGCGCCGCGCGGCGAACTGCGCGACGAACTGCGCGGCGAACCGCGCCGCGAACGGCAAACGGAACGGATTTGTGGTATTTCCAGAATTTCTTGCAAACAACTATGAGAGCTGCAACGGCGTATACTATACAAAGAAATACAGAAAATGTTGTCAGAAATGTTGTTCGTGTAGGGCGAAGATATTCTGCTTTCTGGTTCGAAAAAAACGTCGCCCATGCAAACTTGAGAGGATGGTTTCTCAAGATAAAAGTCTGCTCTATCGCGTGGTATAGTTCGATTTTCCGCTGGACCCTTACTTTTTTATATAAATTGAAAAATATCCTAAGAAATTGGTGCAGAAGTGTTGTCTCTTCATCTTTAATCATTGTTTAAACATGTTTAAATAATCATAATATATTAATATTTGATATTACTGTATTCGGGATAGTCTACAGAACCTTTTGCTGTGTAAAGAACAATTCAATATCTTTTATAATAACATCACAATATTTGTTCGAAGTTGAAAAATATGTCTTTTTTTTTTAACTCAATTTTCTCAAAAACTGTAAGTCTAGGCAAAAAATTAAGGACAGATTCAGAATCACGAAAACTATATCAATTGTATTTGTTTAAACAATTATTATAACAATAAATTATTATTGAAAGAATAATTCAAATAAGGAATATAGAAACAAATTATAAAAATTTATTTGTTTAAACAGTTATTCTCATAATAAATTATTATTGAAAGAATAATTCAAATAAGGAATATAGGAACAAATTATAAAAATTTATTTGTTTAAACAGTTATTCTCACAATAAATTATTAGTGAAAGAATAATTCAAATAATGAATATGCGTACAAACTATAAAAATGTATTTGTTTAAACAGTAATTATAACAATAAATTATCATTGAAAGAATAATTCATATAAGGAATATGGAAACAAATTATAAAAATTTATTTGTTTAAACAGTTATTCTCATAATAAATTATTATTGAAAGAATAATTCAAATAAGGAATATAGGAACAAATTATAAAAAATTATTTGTTTAAACAGTTATTCTCACAATAAATTATTATTGAAAGAATAATTCAAATAAGGAATATGCGTACAAACTATAAAAATGTATTTGTTTAAACAATAATTATAACAATAAATTATCATTGAAAGAATAATTCAAATAAGGAATATGGAAACAAATTATAAAAATTTATTTGTTTAAACAGTTATTCTTACAATAAATTATGATTGGAATAATAATTCAAATAGTGAATATAGAAACAAATTATAAAAATTTGTTTATTTAAAAATTGTTTAAACTATAAATAACAATAAATAACAGATTAAATAATAAATATATGAGGTCGAACACAATACAGAATTACAGAATACAGAAGGACAGAACCGAAATCCAGAACCGAAAAATATCAGTTATAGAATCGAAATAATCTAAAGATAAGTCCGAACCGATATTCTATTTAGTAACAATTATAACACATCATTTCGGTTCTTGATAACTGTTTCGAAAACCAGAACCGATATCGTAACAGTTTTCAATCCCTGGAACCGAGTACTCGGGTAGTCGACTATCTCAGATACCCGGGTACCCGGGTAATTTTCGTTTACCCGGGTATCTCATAAGTCACAATGTAAACTAATTGTTCATGAACAAATTTTATTTGTGACTATCGACGACGTATTCTAATCTGCGCGTCATTTTTAATATACAAATATCAGCGTACACATGCCGTGAATGATTATTTACATCTCTTTCGTATTCAAATTTAAATTAATTATGTTGATATGTTAACATTTGTTACCAATAAATATGTACAAAACATAATTTTTAAAACTATACTTTTGTTCTGTAGACGTACATAATCAGGTTTACGTGAATGCGTTAAACAATCTACGAATTAAAAATGTCAGATAAATTAAAAATTCAGATAATCGTTTCATAAAATTATTTACGAATGAAAATTCTATACTTTAAATTAAGAAACAATATGACTGAATTTTGACAGAGCTCCGGAAAGCAGAAAAGAAACCGCTCGAACGCTTTCGATGCGGACATCGACGATTACTGTATGAATATAATGCGGCAACATTGCACTTTTAAATCTGACAACGCTGTAAAATCTGTTCCGTCGCGTAGGAACCATCCAAGTGGGTTTCTTTCGGTTAATATTTATGGTCTGTTCGTGCCTAAAGATCGTTGTCATGGGTTAAACAAACTAGGGTCATTCGGCGACCAGTCGAGGCATTTGGCTTATGTTTAGGTTTTATACGCTCTTGAAAATACGAGATATCATAAATCTAGTCCCTCCGAGGGATCACCCGCGACCGTTAAGTGCGGTGTCTCATTACCTGGACCCGTCGTCGACCGAGTCTAGGTATCGCCCCACTCCTCCTTCCCAGGGCCTCATTCAGAACTACGGGAAGGAGGTCCTAACTGCCAAAAGTGCACTGATTGGGAAATGCAGCTTTCTACAACAACCAATCAGTGCATCTTATTTCCTGCTCAAGAAGCCTGACGAACATCGCGTAAAGCCCGCGTTCGTCAGTTGAGTTTTACGCTCTAACGCCGCGCTGCGACACTCTCTAGTCGTCGGGCAGACAAGACAATGCACGAGCCGTGTGTCGTGTACAAACGTGTACAAGACATTCAAACAGTGATCTGCAGCATCCAGCAGTTTTCACCCAACGACGTTAAAGGAAGCATCCAGCCTTAGCCGCACTAACATTCAACATCGCCGTGAAGGCATTCGAAACAGTCGTCATCGCCGAGACTCATTCGAAGGCAACAGCCGATCAGAGTCATGCGCATTCAAAACACATCAGTACAAGGTAAACACATTATCGAATTTATCAATCAGGACCGTTCAATTGGCAATCTCTCACATTCTTATTCATTATGAGAAACACAATGGCTAACGCGTACGAAACGAGCCAACGTATCCGCACCTTGAAACACAAACGACGTGTCTTCAAGTCGAAATTAACGATCGTCGCGAAGTACCGCGAAGTATTTCAAGATTCCACGACGGAACGAATCAAACTTCGCGAACGCGTCAAACGTTTGAGGAAACAATTCGACTTCCTCAACAGTATTAAAACCGAATTCAGACATTTCAAAGAATTCGACGAGAACGCTACCGAACGCGAAACCGCGACCGTTTTATACGACGATGTAATCGCGGACACGGTTCAATTGTTGAAACATTAGATTGAACATCTAATAACAAACGCGAGAATCACAAACGACTCGCTCGCGTTGTCCACGTTCACCCACAACATCACAAAGTCCATTTCCAAAACAACGCATTCTATGCATGCGACACACACACACTGGATTTTCGACATCCAACGTCTCAATCACATATGTACGAATATCAGTTTCCGGAAAGGCCGAATACGCGATCGAGGATAGACCTACGACACCATCGCGCTCTTGTCTTACGTCACATGCCGGGCAATTCATTAGATTCAATAGACGACTCTATGAATTACACGCGATCGCATATCCGATCATTACGATCCCTCAGTCGATCATGGAGATACGCCGCGAATGATCTCCTCACGAGCATCGTGATCTAATCGAATGAATCCGGAAAGCGCGACGCACGAATCTAGAGACCGACCGCGAACCGTCGGTCGCAAGCACCGTGACATTGTTGCGAAATCACAATACATTATCGAAACGAAGTCATCGTTATCACCTCCGCTAAGATACGTAAACTCGAAGCAACCGGTTTCCATCATTCGAACGGAAATTCGAACGCGAGTTACAATCGAAGCAACGGTACCGATATAACAGCAATTATGTCTCGCGCCGCAGCTCGTAAAACAGGTAGAAACTGTCCACGCGCCGGTTTCTATCTGCCGCATCACGAGGTCGTAAACTTTCAACCCTCACAACAAGGGTCCGCACGGATATCTACAGCTCCGCGAATGAAATTCGAATTCAGCATTAGACACGTCGTGTTAGGACTTGAAATCGAGAACACAACAGTTCAGTTTTACACGCTCGAACCGTGACAATAATCAGTTCTTCGCGTAGCCGTATCAGATTTGATCAGCTTCACCTACAAATCGCACATATGGCTGGCAGTTGAGTTCACAACCGTTCAGTCTCACAAACTCGAACAACGTGACACTAACCAGTCCTCGTGTAAACAAGTGCAACGCATTGGCCGTTGTCTTGTTGATTATGGTATTGCTGATTGTTCTGGCGATATACAATGACCCGCGAAAGATAAGTCCATACGGCAGGACAATTAGTTTGCATTGCGTCGCGTTGTCAAATGCACGCGTACATTTTCACCGGAGATATCAAAAGGAAGATCGGCAACTCCACGTGCGTCCCAAAGACCGCGCATATGAAAAAATCTTGCAACGGAATTTTCACAGCAAGATCGCAACAACCGGATTAAAACACCGTCGATTCAGAATCGACATCACAACTCGTTTTTCGTTATCTACATTCGCTCGCGCACGACAAATAACACGAATCCGCGTGTGTCAGTAACGCCCTTTCTACCCCCAAGAGAAACCAAAAGAAAGGCTCACGTTAAGATTCTGGAGCGGAGTAATTCACTACGTCATTTGCCTTCAAACCGAGTGCCATCCTTGTATCTCACAAATACGAGCGACACAGCGTATTTCGGTGTTGACTAAAAGGTTAAACAAGTGACACCCTTCAGATATTAACACGAGCAGTGATAATTCAAACGGATCATCATCACAGATCCGCGGGCAGTTCTTACATACATGACATTCGATCGAAACTAACATTCAATCTAAACTGACATTCAATCGAAACTAACATTCAATCTAAACTGACATTGAATCTAAACTAACATTGAATCTAAACGGACATTCAGTCTACACATTCAATCAAGCTCACGTTCAATTGAACTGACAACCAGTCAAACTAACGTTCAATTGAACTGAGATTCAATCGTGGCAATACATTCGATGCAGACAAACCGCGTCAAACCGCGTCACATCGCACCAGTCAAACACACATGTCAATTCCACACTTCGAATCACGTGTTGAATCATTCGTTGATGCGTCAGGTTCCCGGTACAATTAACCTACGGTACTACCTGCGACCATACGAGACACCCTTCCTCGCGGCATAGAAGGAACCTCACGAAGAACGCCCTCTCACATACACAGAGGAGCTCTATCAACTCGCGACAGGACTGGAAGTCGAATTCACACAATTGAATTTAAGCTCATACCGTGATACTCATCAGTCCTTCGCGCAGTCTATCTCTAACATTTTCAATCGAACTTTGAGACGTCCTTACCTTGTTCTCCCAGCAGGACAAGACACGTCACAAAACAGGATCACCAGTCAAGATCCCTCGCGTACACTACTAGATCGCCTAAACAGAGCTAGCGATCTAACCACCGAGATCTTTATCGCTACTTTTCAAACAATTCGCTTAACGGTACCCTTTCAGCACATTTATTCGGACAAGGGTACGAATTTCGTCGTCGCAAACACGAACCAACGGAACTATATCAGATTCTATCGGAAGACAAGAAATTGCGACAATTTCTCGCGTCTAAAAAAATCCCGTGGTATTTTATTATTACCTCATATCGGGATTATTGGAAGCGATTGTTAAATCTTCCAACCACCACGACAAACGTGTCGTCGGCAAAGAATTGTGCACGCATTCACAATTCACTCCATTCGATATTAACATCGATATCGTGCTTAATTTTCTGCACTCGTACGTGCTTTCATCAAATGCAAACGATCAAACAGTCTTAATCATGTCCATTTCCTGATTGGTGATTCTTTAATGTGTACATAATACCTTACTGATTTCAGCGGAGTATAATATGTAAAATCGACCACATCACTACAACTTAACATTGACCACAACCTAAACTTGTAAACTAATTCATATTGATCGATCGGATCGATCAACGTGGGGGAGTATGTTCCGTCGCGTAGGAACCATCCAAGTGGGTTTCTTTCGGTTAATATTTAAGGTCTTATCGTGCCTAAAGATCGTCGTCATGGGTTAAACAAACTAGGGTCATTCGGCGACCAGTCGAGGCATTTGGCTTATGTTTAGGTTTTATACGCTCTTGAAAATACGAGATATCATAAATCTAGTCCCTCCGAGGGATCACCCGCGACCGTTAAGTGCGGTGTCTCATTACCTGGACCCGTCGTCGACCGAGTCTAGGTATCGCCCCACTCCTCCTTCCCAGGGCCTCATTCAGAACTACGGGAAGGAGGTCCTAACTGCCAAAAGTGCACTGATTGGGAAATGCAGCTTTCTACAACAACCAATCAGTGCATCTTATTTCCTGCTCAAGAAGCCTGACGAACATCGCGTAAAGACCGCGTTCGTCAGTTGAGTTTTACGCTCTAACGCCGCGCTGCGACACTCTCTAGTCGTCGGGCAGACAAGACAATGCACGAGCCGTTGTCTTGTCAATCATTCGTAATATTTGTAAATATGTTATAGATTTCGACATTTTGAACAACTTTTTCCTTTTCCAATATAGGGGGGTCGCTTTTAGTTTCCGAGATATTTGCAAAAAACTATCGCTAATACCGTATTGAATTTTTCGTATTCCTACAGGCTGTGCGGCAACGTAAGCCTGTCTCAATCTAGTCATATATACATATATATAGGGTGAGCTTCCAATTTTAAAAGAATATATAATGTATAATGTATAACGCATAACGCATAACGCATAACGCATAACGCATAACGCATAACGCATAACGATTACCCATCGACTCTGCGTACCAATCTGCAGGAGAAACTAAACATGTGATTGCCATAAATCGGTCCTTCTCGCATCCTGTTTTTCGTCTAACCGCCTTGTCGTGTTCGTAAACGTGCTACAGCGTGCATTTCGAATTTCGACACGCATAGTGCCCTTCCTGAATTGTTCAGAAAAATCTTGCGGAAAATCAGTGTCGTTCGTACCGCGGTAGAGAGAACATCTCGAAAAACGTATCATTTCAAAGCTAACGATTGCTATTAGCTGTGTTTTTGATAGTGATGTGTAAACTAATCACTAGACTGCGGATCTTTATGCAAAATGGATGTTGGCTGCTGCTGTTACAAGGGACAGGAGTCAGACAGACATTTGATTCTTACTAAAATCATTTTAACAAGTTGAAAATAATACATTGGTGTTTTCAAATTATTTTAATCTTTCCACTGTTTTAAATGCACCTACTCATTTTTCCTACAAATGCATGAAATCCGCAGTCTAGTGATCGCATTACCTGATTGTTGTGATTTGTGCAGCATTACAAGGGATATGGCAATTGTTATTAGTGCATAATTATGTGTTGACGTGTTGACAAATGTGAACTGTGATCGTGAGTGTGGAAAAATTGCAAGGCATCTGTGTGAAATAAACATACGAATTATTTATCGATTCGAAACTGAAATTCTGGATCGTCGACTTGACCGCGCATCCTTTACGCCTTAGGTCTTAGGTTTTAGTACACCAACAATCTATCACCAGCTGTGCAGTCCGTCGACTTGACCGTACGTCCCTCAGCTTTCAGTACTGTCGTATACCTGAAGACATCTGTGCAGTTCGTCACCGAGTGACCCAGTGACACACATTTCGAAGCAGCAAATGGATTTAAGGCTGAATACGTGAATTTTTAATTCAATCGGTTTCTGCTTCTTCTCTTTTTTTACGATTATCTCGTAAACTAAAGCCGATCGCCAAAAAGTTTAAAGGGAAATGTTATTCAGAATCATGGTCTTGACAACGTAACCAAAGCTCATCGAAATTGGAGAGCATTCACATAATCGAAAAACTCTTGTTCGTTGCGATGTCCCGGCGTACCGCCAACGCTCTGATGCGTGCGCGGCGCGGCGCGGCGGCCCAGGGCGCGCTCTGATTGGTCCGTGTTTTTCTTTAATAACTGTTAAACAAAGCCGCGGACGCCATTATTGCAAAGGAAAATGTCGCTTCAAATGACCCAAGGAACCTCCCATTTCCGGGAGTTACACTTATTTTGGGACACCCTGTATATATATATATACATATGTTGTGAAGGGGGAGGGGAGTAATACGAAACCGATTTTTTAGCGCGTCTGTAATATGCGTTGTCTACGTGCTGTTGCGGACATTCGTAAAGAGTAAGAAAGGGACTTCCCTAGAACGTCCAAAATTCAAACCTAAAGGACATCCATAAAGGGGTAGGACACCTTCAGATTGTAACTAGAAAGGAACTAGAATCTTACTAGATTTTGAGTTAAAAAATGGGTTTGCGGACCATGGCTTTTTGTCTTTATTTCAGCAGATTTTGGGCTGGGTGAGGGCTCATTCTAAAGAGGAAGGTTCAGCGCGGAACGCTCTGGTCATGAGGTTAACGAGATTAAGTTTACATCTAATAATATGAGTGTCCAAAGTAGAGGAATAATCGAGAAAAAATACCCGCAGATTCCAATGTATTTTTCTGCCACAAAAGACTTTTTTGACTGCTGTGATGACCAGAGCGCTCTGTGTTGAACCTTCCTCTTTAGAAAGAGCCCTCCCCAGCCCAAAATCTGCTGAAATAAGGACAAAAAGCCGTTGCCCGCAAAATCCATTTTTTTACCCAAAATCTAGTAATCTAGATTGTAACAAGAAAGGAACTAGAATCTTACTAGATTTTGGGTAAAAAAATTGGTTTTGCGGGTCGCGGCTTTTTGTCCTTATTTAAAAAAGTGTTTTGTGGCAGAAAAATACATTGGAATCTGCGGGTATTTTTTCTCGATTTTTCCTCTACTTTGGACACTCATATTATTAGATATAAACATAATCTCGTTAACCTTCATCTTTAGAATGAGCCCTCACCAGCCCAAAATCTGCTGAAATAAAGACAAAAAGCCGTGGCCCGCAAACCCATTTTTTTACTCAAAATCTAGTAAGATTCTAGTTCCTTTCTAGTTACAATCTGAAGGTGTCCTACCCCCATAAGACGTATGAATCAGACATTCCCAGAACGTCCAAAGTGTAGGTCCTAGGGACATTCATAAAACCTAAGAAACGGACATTTCTAGAACGTCCAAAATACAGGTCTTAGGGACATTATTAGAACGTCCAAAAATTGATGTCCTAGGGACATCCTTAGAATGTGCAGAATGGACGTCGGACGTTTGGACATAAACTGGACCTGAAACGTACGCCCGTAGAACGCCTTGTGCTGATTGGGAATATACCTTGAAACTAGTGGGTTATCAATTCATTTCAACAAAAAAATGATTTTATTAGAGTTTTGTTCAGAAAAACATTATTACATTAAGATTATAAAGTTGATTTGATGCGTGAGATAAATGCAAAATGAAAAACTATTGATATAAAATTATTTTAAATAATTTTATTGTAATTTTGTAATTAACAGAAACGAGATCACACTCTTAACAATATTATAAATGTACGTTAAGATATTAATGCTCATGAATCTATTACATTACATCGCTGTAGCACTTCATAATTATCAGAATTATCCTACTACATCATTTTGACCATTCAAATGCACGCGCCATGTACATTTGTAATCTTCAAATCATATTAAGTATCCATAGTAGAAATTGGGTATACAGATTATTCGGTACTTGCTAATACGTTAATATCGGTAACATTGGGCGCGACACCGAAGTGGTATTGGGGCCACTTCGGTCCCAGCAAGTACGGCGTGACGACCCCGTAAGATGAGACGTCCGTACCTATCCTAAGTCTGTGCTATTAAAGACTGCCAGCCCCTGTGAAATTCAGCGAGATCAGTAACCGGGCGCGACTGGGCGCGGGGATAACGTGGAACTTACAGTGATCTGAAATACCACATCGCTAAAAGTTCTAAATAGTGCCAAAACATCGTCTGAAATATGGCGGAGAATGTAACATTTAATAATAATCGATATGGTTTCGTGAATCTCCTCAGTGGTCTTCTTCAGCGACGAAATACCGTCGCTGGCCTTCTGTTTCTCTGGCTGGAGCCAGAATATGTCCTAGAGGGCGTAAGAAAACACCGAAAATTTGCTTCTCACCAACTCCCGTAAGGTTGGCAGTGTGGCAGTCTTTAATAGTATCTCGTCGGTGATAGTAGCCCGTCGGTGCCATTGCCTCCGTCCCACACCGGTTCTCGTGCGATCACCGAGGTAAAACAGCCTCGAGCGTGGTCGATACTTTGATGGGTGACCGCGCCTGGCGCCTGGGAACACCACCTGCCTGCATATGTTGGAGTTGTTGTTTTCTCTTCCTCCCCAACCAATTTGGATTGTCTAATATCTCCAATGTGTTGATGTCAACTCTATACTTCAGCAGGTCTTCAATAACTTTCAAATATCCTTGCTGTGTGCATCTGTGCACAATGTAGATTTGGAAGACATCTTCCAAATCTTTTGTATCGCGCTTATAACACTATTTAATGGGTTGTTAACATTTTTTTATTGCATTTTAATTATGCCTACAAAAAAGTAAAGAAGTATCAAAAAAATTGATTTTGATTTCTTTAACATCGATACAAATTTTTAAAAATTCTGGAAAAAATTAAGGACAATTGTTTCAATAAATTGTTTCAATAATATCCGACTACTGTGTCACATCTGCCGACGTGTTGCCATAGGTTATAAGCATAGTTAATAAGAGTAGGGTATTGTAACCGTAATTATTAATAATATTCGTAGATATAAATAGTCATACTCCGCTCCGATCACCACATCCGATTCTCACGTCATACCATACCTTCATTCTTATCTTAACCCTTGTATAATAATCATATCTTAACGTATTCCCCGTAGCCGTATCACGTAGCATTCCCCGCAATCATTAATCGCACATCTCATAACATCCGACACATAGCGTAGACGATAAGACACCTATATATTCGACCTCACGATCCCAAAACGAGTTCAGTTATTTCAGTTCAATTCAGACAGTGAGTCTGTCACTCTCGTTCTAACTCCAGGGAGGCTCGCCGCCTCCTGGACGTCCCGTTCAGGACTCCGACGAGAACTCACTCTCATCCGCCCTCGAGTGGTCATCTATATCACGCGCTTCTAATCCAAGCTCTTATAATAATTCTAGTTCATTGTAATCTTATTTCGTACGCTACAAATATATTCCCAGTTATTAATTTTATAAGTGAGTCTCGCTTAGTTCATCTCTCTACATCCTCGCGCTTGTGATACTCTCCTTTTTAATTCACGTTCTATCTGTTTCTGCATTTCCAACTCGCACGTCTGAGCCTACCCAGTTGCTCGGTGCATTCCTCTGGTTCCAACGGGAAACGCAGAAGCCTCTCTTTCTTTCAAACACGAGTATCACACGCCGCCCCGCGCCGGTTGTTATTATCAATCACGGAAGCTCGTGCGCGTCAACGAACTCGAAACCGAGGACAGCAGCTACGGGGTATTCCCGTCAACTGAGGACCACCAGCTATGTGATCTTTCCAGGACGAGTATGGATCATCGTTCTCCCTACAACGACCAAGCCTGATTCGATTGTAATTTCTTAATAAGTCGCTAAACATTTCCCTGCGAAGATTCGCGCCGTCTGAATTATCTCGCTCTTGTCCGCCGCTCCGGACGAATCTACTATGTACCTGTAAGCGTTAAGTAGTATACGAAATATGCATTTTCTTCGAATGTTTGGAGATTTTCAATTTTTTTAAACATGTTTGCATAATCCGAAAAGTCTGAAAAAAATCTCAGTCATGTGTGCTATTAGGAAGAATATTCATGAATTTTTTTATAATTGTTTTTGTAATTGACCATCTTAACCGGCTATACTTTAAAAATCAACGAAAAAAATTATGTAAAAAATATAAAACATATTTAACCCATGTTTTGTTTGAAATTTTTAAAAATCTAGATGCAATTTATCAAAGGAAAAGTATAGCTACTCAACTAGCTATACGAAGACAATTACTCAGTCTGAAATTACAAGTCTCTTGTGCGTTATTTCACAATATTCGATGATTTGATCACTGAATTATCAGCGGCAGGA
>CM052312.1:16986495-17012800 GCA_028455605.1 Lasioglossum malachurum | reverse complement strand
AGCTGTATACCTTTTTCGCAGACCTAAGCGCGGCATTTGATAAAATATATAGAGTAAAACTCCAAAAGAGATTATGGGAAAGATGGAAATAAGTAAGCGCTTGAGGACGAGAATCGGAGAAATTTACAAAGAAACAAGAAATACTATAACAGTAAACGGAGAACTATCATCGCAATTCTGGACGACAAAAGGGGTAAGACAGGGTTGCTAAAATAAACTATGAGAAAAAACCAAGCAGGAGGAGTCAGAATAGGAAAAGACAAAATCTGGACTCTAGCATACGCGGACGATATAGCGCTACTAGCAAATGAGCCAAAGGATCTTAAGGACATGATAAGTCGATTTGGAAAATACCTTGATAGGAAAGGGCTGCAAATGAACGCAGAGAAATCAAAGGTGCTGATTTTTCAAAAAGGAAGAGGTAAGAAAAAGAGAGAAGAATGGGACTCATCAGGCAACAGTCTAGAAGAAGTAAAGGAATTCAAATACTTAGGGTATAATTTCCAGAGAAACGGGGGCAGAGAGATGCATATAAGGGAGGTTTCAAAGAAAGCAAGAATAGCAATGGCGCAGATATGGGGAATTGGACAAAGAAGGTTTAAGAACAACTTTGAGAGAAGAATGAGAATATTTAAAAGTATAGTGAAAAGCATCTTACAGTACGCGTTAGAAATTTGGGGATGGACGGAAGCAGAGAAAGTAGAGAAAATACAGGAAACATATATAAGGTGGACGTTAGGTTTGGACTTCAATACACCAGCCTATCTAAGTTTGGAGGAAACTAAAACGGACAAAGTAAAGATAGAAACGGGAAAAAGAGCAATAAAATATGAAGATAAAACGAAACGGTTGAACAAGAATAAAATAGTACAAGAATGCTGGAGGGAAATAGACGCGAAGCAAGAAGAGAAAAAGTCGAAATCAGAGGAAATGAGAGATGCATACTACAGATTAAAAATGATGAACACACAGGAAATAGAAACAGAGAGAGTGAGAGGAAGAGAGTTTGCAGAAGAATTAGCACAAAGAGACAGGGCGGAACAGGTGCAATGGCAATAGGATAGAATAATAGGGGGCAGATACAACGTAAACTACATACATACAAATACGGGACAGGAGAATAATGGAGATTACAAAGGAAGAGATCAAAGCATGATTACAAGGTTCAGATGTGGAAACGAGAGCGAGGAAACAAATACTGGAAGGAAGAAAATGAGATATTATGCAGACTATGTAAAGGGGATAGAGAAAGCTGACAAGAGAAAATGTAACGATAAGAGAGATACTAAAGGGAGAAGAAGTAGGAACCGGGTGGATGCGTAAGGTACTTGAAAAAAGGAGAAGGGAAGAAGAACAAGAGGAAGGAGGAAGACTAATTGAAACCACAATAAGCTAACCTAGCCACACATATCTACACACGAACACTTGTAATCCCATTTTGAGGCCGAAAGGCAAAAAATAAATCTATTTACTACTAATAATTTGTTGTTACAATAATTGTTTGAACAAAATAAATGTTTATAATTTGTTTCTATATTCGTTATTTGAATTGTTATTTCAATAATTTGTTGTTACAATAATTATTTAATATTTGAATTATTATTTCAATAATTTGTTGTTACAATTGCGAAGGTTCAAACTAACTTATAAGACAGATTGGACTGCTATACCGGTTTGGCATACTGGTGAAGCACAGACTGAGCAAGCAATAACGCTGCACTAGTGCACGGTGCACTTTTTCTATTTTATCGCGCGAGATTATCTTCTCTGATAAAGAATTCAACTTCAGGATGCTTCCTACGTTTAGCCGGGGTGTGGACGCTCCGAAAAGTCAGGGTTACCGAGTCTCCGTTCCACTAATCCGATCGTCCGATATTTTTACATAAACAAGATGATGTGTCACCAGGTTTGTAGTTGTGTTATCTTATGCTACTACTACTATGAGTCATTATTTCGATCATGTAGAGACAAACTAATAATTCGAGCCGATAAGAATTATATCAATCAGTGTGTGTCATAAGAAAAAATATACTATCTGTATAGATTACAAAACATAACAAAATTGTACAATAAATACACAAATATCAAGTAATGAAATTAAAGCGATATGAATTAGAGCTGTTACTTATGAGATGCCCGGGTACCCGGGTAAACAAAAATTACTCGGGGGTATACGGGTAAACAAAAATTACCCGAGTACCCGGATATCTCATGAATAGACTGCGGATCTTTATGCAAAATAAAAATCGTTTGCATCAATTGTAAGAAACAGAAGAAATGTTACGATTACTCATTTTCTTGAACGATTTTAATAACTTTAAATTAATATATCAACGTTCTTAGATTCTTTTAATTTCTTTATTGTAGTTGTTCTTAGTAGTGTTCTTTAACTTACAAGGGAACATATTCAGATGAAAAAAGCCGATTTTGATGAAACTTATGTGAAAATTATGAGTTCTTCGAAAAATATTTGACACGTGTTTTTTTATCGGCAATCATCCACTTTGAAAGGGTGAAAACAGCCCTCAAAGTTGGGAGTCAAAACCATATTTTTTGAGATATCTGGGAAACCAGATGTCGCAAAAATTTGAATTTTTTTTTTAAATTGTGTGCAAGAAAATTTTAACAAAAGTTTTTTTTAAAAATATATTAAAAATTTTATATTCTCTTGCAGTTTCTCTTATTTATTGTTAGTTCATTTTAATGTAAACTCGGGTTGTGATATTTGATCCAAATAGGGGATACGTGTTTCAGGATTTTCTTTTTTTTGCCATTTAACAATAATTATGCATAATGAAAGATAGTGTTGCAACTGGCGTGCGGAGGAAGGAATTTTGACTTGTTTTATCGAAATATAAGCATTTAGTATAAACGTGTATAGTATTTTGAACAATACCACTAGGTTATATTTCGTTTATTGTTTTTATTACTTTATACAACCTAATCGCATGAATTTCAAACAGAGACTAAAGTGACTAAACCAGTGGTGGTTTCCAAAAGTGGAAACATAAGACTACGGGCGAGCCGCAACCGGCAACGAACGCAATATTAAATACTTTGTTGCATCACTGGACTAAACAATGTGGGTTCAATTCTTGCGGTAGCATTTGTCAAATACAAAAGCGATACGATCGGCCAGTTTTTGTTACAATTGGATTGCATTTCTCAATACATCAACTGAATTTTTGAATTTTGATACTAATGAACCATTAACAACAAAATCTTCATATTAAATTAATAAAGACAATTCTCCAAAAATACTTAGTTATATCATTTCTGTAAAATGTATATTACGTTTTATAATAGCCAAAGATTTAAAAGATTTCATTTCTAATTCTCCTATATACACACACACACATACATTATATATACTGAAATTAAATATTTAAACTCAAGATAAACCGGTGTCATTGCCTGAACTATTATAAGGCCATTGCAATTTTATACATATACAGTGACTCAAATTAATATTTGGACGCTCTAAAAAACACGATAACTTTTTTAATATTGTACTAAACGATTTGAACCTTTCTGGGAAGCTAGAACAATTAGTTTATTACAGAACGTGAAAAGAAATTTTTTCAAAAATTACAATTGATCGGAATTGTAGAAAAAATGCTAAAAGTTGAATTTACAACCTTTTTACATGGGCCTATATTGAAAATTTAAAAAATACGTTTCGTAGATCTGTGTGAATTATATGCACTGTGTTTCATCGAAATCGGTTGATGCGGAGAAAAAACGACAGACATTGAAAGATGTAAGAAACCTGTAATTTTTACCATCTTTAAACGTATGTAGCTCATTGTGACGTCGACCAATTTTGACGAAATTTTCAGAATATGTTTAATCCACAAAGATTTACAAAACGTATTTTTCAAATTTTCAATACAGGCCCACATGAAAAAGTTGTAGAATGCAACTTTTAGAATTTTTTCTACAATTCCGATAAATTGCAATTTTTGAAAAAATTTTTCTTTACAACATGTAACAGACTAATTGCTGTAACTTCTCAAAAAAGTTCAAACCGTATAGGACAATATTAAAAAAGTTATCGTCTTTTTTGTAGCGTCCGAACATTAATTCGAGTCTTTGTATATTGGAGGGTGAGAAAAGAAAGAAAAAAACATTCTTCGATGTTTGATACATGTATCTACATAGCAGCTGAAAGAAAATCGTTTTTCTGAAGGGAAAAAAGAATTAAACTGTATTGTATTACAATAATCATTCAAATAATGAATGTAGAAACAAATTTCTAATTTCCACACATTATAAGAATTTATTTAAACAATAATTTTAACAATAAATTATTATTGAAATAATGAATATAGAAACAAATTTCTAATTTCTACATATTTTCAAAATTTATTTGTTTAAACAATTATTTTAACAATAAATTATTATTGAAATAATAATTCAAATAATGAATGTAAAGACAATTTGTCTATACTTTACACAAATTAATTTATTTAAAAATTGTTTAAAATATAAAGAACATTAAATAACTACTTAAATAATAATTATATAAGGCATAAGGCCGAGCACAATACAGAATAGAGAGAGAGGGAGAGGGAGAGGGAGAGGGAGAGGGAGAGGGATATGGAGGGGGAGGGAGTGGGAGAGGGAGAGGGGGAAGGGAGGGGGAGGGGGAGGAAGAGGGAGAGGGAGAGGGAGAGAGAGAGACGAAAATTAATTTAGACACAAATATGAATATTCTATCTTAATATTCAAGTAAAGCATACGGCGCGGTGGCTCAGGTAATAATAGCTCTTATAACCCGTTGTGAGACCTCACGAGATGCTCGGGTTCCCGGGGACACGGTTGTCTTATGAGATACCCGGGTACCCGGATACTCGGCTATGTCATGAGTTACCCGGGTAGTTTTGCTCTACCTGGATATCTCATGGGTACTCGGGTACCCGGGTATCTCATATATCCGGGTAAAAGTTGTAGCGCTTTATGAACTAATAAACTCAAACCTGTCATTAAACACGGGTTGTCGATGAAAACATAGTATGACTACGATTTGACCGTGTCGATGAAAACATAGTGTCAACGAAAGTTACTGTCAGTCAAATCGTGTCGATGAAAACAGTGTCGGTGAAATGGGTTGTTGACGAAGCAAGGGTAACCCCGATAATATAATGAGAGAGGTTGGGAATCCTATCACAATTTTATTTTTTAAAAATTGATTTTGCGACTTTTGATATAATTCACTGTTATACGTGGTATTAGGTAGAATTTTCATGAATTTTTTCGTAATTGTTAGTATAATTTTAGTATATTTTTACAACTGTGTCACGTCCTCGTTGACGCGAATCGTTAATTGAAGGTAAGCCGAAAAAACTTCGTGTCATTCTGTCGAATCTTAAACGACTTTAGATCTTGATGTCCCGCTAAGACATTAGATATTCAACGCCCCAAAGGCCGATAGAAAATTTGTTTGTTTCTCCGCGCTATCTGATCCGTCGTTAATTCGTTAGCACACTCGTTGACCGTTACGCAGCTCAAACTTGTGTTCATGACGATCAGTCGACATTGAACACCGCTTGCTCACACTTGAACTTCAATTTCGCATAGTTCTCCAGGAAAGAATGAAATTAAAAATCAGTAAATGTAACATAATCAAACCGCCACTCGATTAATTAATTCGCATTCTAAAAATCAAAAGAGGAGAGAATCAGAATTAATCGAGAATCGAGGCAATGACAATAATCGAAGACATGAATTCGATATTTGTCACTTCTCGGTTTTTGGGCTGCGCTGTTCACGTGACCGTCGGTGACGACATTGAAGCAAGGTCTCGTCGTCACGTGATCTTCATGGTCTCCATGATGACCTTGTATCTGGCATGTTTATTGGGCATATGTGTTCACGTGTTGCACACACTCAGTTCGAATATAATGTCCGCCATTTTTCTTCTGTCGAGAATAACTCTTATCTATGGTTGCCTCTTCGTGGACGTGGGGTTGACAACATTGTGGAACCAGAAGATCCGCACTGTTCTCGCTCATCTAAGAAGTTTTGATCGCGCTACGAATTTTGATAATTATGCGAGACGTCGAATTGTTCGATATGTTTGTCGTGCGCTTTCGTTTGTTACGTTGATGTGTTGGTCGGTTAATGGATATTTGAGCTACAGGTATGGATTTTAAGGGTTGATGGGGTTATGTTGAACTTGGGGAACCAGGAATTTTTTACCTTTTTTTATGGGATCTTGTAGGTTTTGGCTAGAGAATGCCAAATCCAAGTTTTAGTGTTAGGAATTGATTGGTTCAAAAGTTACGAGTGTTTAAAGTTTAGCGAACCAGAAATTTTTGACTTTTTATTGCGCGATCCTGTAGATTTTTGGAAGGGGATGCCGAATATCCAAGTTTTAATGTTAGGAATCCACTGGTTCAAAAGTTATGAGTGTTTAAAGTACGACGCCTTACCTGGCAGAAACGGTGAAAATCGCAGAACTTTAAACACTCGTAACTTTTGAATCAATGGGTTCCTAACATTGAAATTTCGATTTTCGGCATCTTCTCGTCAAAATCTACAGGATTGCATTGTAAAAAGTTCAATATTTGTGATCCCCTAAAATGGATGGAATTTTTCTTCTAATTTAATTTTGGATTATGTCTTATTAAATATTTTTTAGGGTTGAGACTGGAATACTTACATCTATACTCCGTGGAATAGCATACGCCATCGTCGACGCGTCAGTGTTCATGCAGATCCTGATATTCGCCTGTTTCTCGTTTCTTATCAGCGAAAGGTTTCATCAACTTTGCAACATCTTAACAGTTCCCGTGGGTGAGTACAGTTTTCGAACATGAAACACGTACCAAAAGTATACCAAGTACCAAATCACCGTTAGATTTGTTTGACTTCCTTGGAATGTTGCACAAGCGAATTTCGGAGGATCATATGTTTGCTTATTATCTGTTCTGCGTTCCGCGAACTTGAACGAGGTTGGAGCCACGCGCAATAAATTTCTATTAAAAATTATATTGTTTAATGAAATGGAAAATATTGAAGCTTTCAATACTATTTGAAATATTTCAATATTATGTAGGTTCTGGTCGTCAACGTTGGTTTTCCGTTGACTTTGGACGAGACAAATTAACTCGACAACACGAACAAGGAACAGACAGTTTATTACGATTAACAATAAGGATGTTGACAATCTACAGCTCGCGCAACTCGCTACTCTATACAACTCTCTCTCGTCTACTCTGTACAGGGTGGGGAAAAATTAATGGTCATCATTTTAAGAGGTGATAGAACTCGTCGAGATCGCCAATATTGCATTATAAACATGGTGCCGCAAAATGAATTTTCAAGGTCATTTCCAATGTCAAATTTTTTTTATTGGCTTAGTCGATGCTACTCGTCGAGCTGAACAAAAGTCCCAAAGGGAACATATGCCGGAAATCAATATTTCATAGAGAAATCTTCGTTCGAAGTATTTTTGCCTGAAATTTCAAAAAAATCGATTTTCATGAAGTCAGAAAATAAATCTGATTCTTATAAAGTTCTGCCGTTTGTTGTCGCTCGCACGCGCACATACACGCACACATTTATACGTCACGCAACACACAACATACAGTTAGGGGGTCTTCGACCCCGCGATCCACATCCTACAATTATCCCTCAATAATATTAAACTTTCCGGCTGAATCAACGATCTGACACCCCGGGGTTGGGGGAGTGGTTGAGAGGTGGAAGAGGGTGATTCAGGAGAGAATCAACTATTGGTAATTTTATTTGCTAAAACTTTGAAATAACGATATTAGAAAAAGGAATGCTGCTGGTGCCTAATTACCGGCCGAATAAACGTTTCCCATTGCAACAAATATGGCAGCTGCACTGTACTTTGGTGAACGCAACCGAGACGCTGAATTCTGTGTACGCGGTGCAACTGTTGCTGTGGATTTCCTCCTTGTCCGTGAATGGGATGTCGAGAATTTATACGATGTACATTTACAAGTTGACTATAGACGAGTTAATCAGAGATTCGATGGTGGCGTTTACCTGCACGTGGAACCTATTTCTGATTACAGCAATTTGTCACGAGACAGCACGCCAGGTACGTTTTTAAAATTCGAGCCCATTTTCTAAATTAGATGGCATGGGATTATCTATTTTTGTATTACTTGGAAAAGTGTTGTCTTTAAGACGCCACAGTGGGACGAATGTATCGGAATGCTGGACATCGCGTTTAGCCCTTTCAGTTTTTGTATCGCCTTGAGATTTTAAATACCCACGTTTTCCGTAGTATAGAATACGAATCTGAAGTTCAAAATTTTTTTGACCACCCAAAAATTTTTTTTTTAGGGGTAATAAAGTAATTAAATGAATGACGCTAACAACTCAATAATGATCGTCGACCTCCATTTCATCGTCTGTTTCACTTTCTCCATGAAATTCTTTCTCTGTAAAGAATTTAAAAAAAAAATTATTATTTTTTAATTTAAATTTTTTCTTTGTAAGGCGTTAAGTACCTATCAGTAAGTACCCATATCAAATTTAAATCCGAGCGGAATCAGCTATGCCAGTATTAAATGCAGTATTGCTTATTTGGAGGTTCCTGCCACTTTTTCAAACTTAAATGCCGACCGCTGTCGGGTCTCGTCAGGTGTGATCACAACGAATTTCTCTCACATAATATCAAAGGAAAAAGTCCATGAAGGCTGTTTTTCGGAAAATCCCGGAAGTCTTTTTAAAAATAAAAAAAATACCATTTTCAAAAAATAAAAAAAATTTCCAAAAAAAAAAACGAAAAGAAAATTTCTTGTTGCTTTATAGACGTAGAACAAAAAAATTCGTCAAAGTTTTTTTTCTTTCCATTCACGGTTATTGTAATATAAACGTAAGAAAAATATAGAATTTTTTTCTGTTCGACACTATAAAGCCCATACAAAATTTTTTTTTCGATTTGCTATATGTGAATGACGCTCGTCAAGATGCACTAAAGCACGCACACACACATAAGTATATATGCCACCACAGTCTTATAACAAACTTCAAATTTTAGTCAATGTCGCGGGTTTTCGTACATTCTTCCCACTGTGAGACATCTCGAAAATGTCGTCTTTGAAATTTCTCGAAAAAGACGTCTTTAAGACGTCTGAAATAAGACTTAAAGTAAGGAATAAGACTTTTCGAAAGACACGTCTCTAAAGCGTCTTTAAAACGTCTTTAAAAAGACGTCTCAGATAGGACGTCTTTAAGACGCCGCGTGCTATCTAGAAGCATTAATACTTGGAAAAATTCTTTCAGGCTAATCGAGTTGGTGAGATCATTTTTTCGACGTCCTCGTCTGCTTCCATGAATGGTGTACTCGTACAGGTGGGGAAAGTAAATTTCATTACGTGATCCGTATTTTATCTGTTTTTATTCATCTTATCCATTTTTATCTTTGGACAGCTGTTCAGTTTCGGGGATCACAAATTTTGGACTGTCTTTTTGGATAATCCCGTAAATATTGACGAGAAAATGTCAACATTCCAAATTTCAATCTTAGGAATCCACTGGTTTTTAAAAGTTACGGGTGTTTAAAGTTCAGCCATTTTCACCGTTTCTGCCAGGTAAGGCATCGTACTTTAAACACCTGTAACGGGGGTGGGGGAGGGGGAGAGCCTATTATAGTAGTAGGTAAAGCCTGTTTTCAACGACAAGATTGTTTTAGAAGATTGCATATATTTTAAACACTCATAACTTTTGAACCAGTTGATTCCTAACATTGAAACTTGGATTTTTTGAATTCTCTCGCCAAAATCTACAGGATTGCATAAAGAATATTTACAAGTTTTTGGTCCCATATGGTGAAGTTTCATTTGGGCGAGATAACCGACACGTCGCTGACATTTTTCTAGTTTTTTTTTTCGAAAACCATTCATTCTACGACAAAAAGTTATAGGACATAAACGTAGCTTGTCAAGATCTGCAAGTTTTGTTGGACACACTTTTTGACGCGGTGAATATTCCAGAAGATATTCGAAGAAAACGATTTTACGAGCATTATATGTATTATAGGCGAGATAACTGACACGTTGCTGAAGTTATGGGTGTTTAAAGTTCAGCCATTTTCACCGTTTCTGCCAGATAAGGCGTCGTACTTTAAACACCTGTAACTTTTGAACCAATGAATTTCGGAATTTTCGGAATTCTCTCACAAAAATCGACAGGATCGCGCAAGAAAAAGTCCAAAATTGGTAGTCCCCTAAACCGAAGTGCAGTCCAAAAGTTTTAAATACAATATTGTCAGCTTTTCTTACGTGTGTTCGCAGGAGAATCTGAAAGCAGCGGCATACTTCCAAGTGAGAAAGGTGTATTTCTTCACTGTGGCGGACTTCATACGCGTCGATCTAGCACTTCTACTTTCGGTAAGATTTCGATTAAGACCACATATATTTCTATATTAAATGCGAAACAAGTGTTGATTAATATGTTAATATTAACGTTGAAACGTTATTCGATCCCCTTTCCTCTCTTCTCGTTATAATTAGTTTACCATATATGGTTATCGAATAATTCGAAACGATGTGTTGTTTGCAGATCGTTTCCGCCGTGACTACGTATTTGGTGATTGTTTGTTGAGCTGGGCACGGAACCACATATGTACAATATCGAAAGAGTGACGAAACACGGAAAAGAGACACGCGGTAAAATTGTATAGTGCGAACGGAAAATGGGAGAATTCATTGGCCTTTGTTCTATCGATTGATCTTTGGCATTATGTGACACCTGCGCGTCAAAAGAGAATATATAGGATGCCGTAACAGAATACGCGTGAAATTCACCTGATCCTTTATGAGAATATTCACGCGTTACCAAAACACATACCGTAATAACCATCGTGATATAAAATATATGTACTGTATAATTTTTTTCTAATTTATTTTACGTCGCTTTTTTATAACTGCTGTGGTTATATCGCGATGGGATCGATAGTTTTTATAAGATGGGTTCCGAACCACCTTGGGCATCACAATTTTAAAATGGCACATGGAATATTTATACTGTATAATTGATCCTGTTCAACCCTTAGTGTTTCTTATCTGAGAGTCATTTAGGCGGCACGAAATACCAGAAAAAAATAAGGTCGTATTCTATGAGATTCCAAAAAGACCATCTGTGACAAGTTTCAAGTCCTTATCCCAACAACAAAAGTAGTTGTACGGTAAGTACGGTTTTATTAATTGTGGCCTATTTCTTCTGTTCTGCTCAACAAACAAATATGAAAAAATTCATGAACATTATACCTAGTGGTACACATGACAGTGAATTATTTCAGAATTTTTGGTTGCCAAATCGATTTTTTAAAAATCCGGAAGTTTTCAGTATACCGGAGAATCGGCGATTTTATGGCTTCCAGATTTTTTAAAAATCAATTTTGTAAACCAAAACTTCTGAAATAATTCACTGTTATGCGTGCTATTGAATAGAATGTTTATGAATTTTTTCGTAATTTTTTGTTCACCAGGACCGAAGAAATAGGGCATAGTCGAACCCAAATGGAGAGTTTGGGACCCTATCACAGTCAGAATTGTGCTAATTCAATTACATTGTAATTCAATTACGCAATTGAATTACATTGTATTTCAATTATATAGTAATTCCACTACGTCGTAACTGAATTACATAATTCAGACCTTTCAATTAATTCAATTACTAAGTATTTTAATCAGATGTGTAATTGAAATACAATATAATTAAAATACAGCTCTCCAAATTATATCCCAGAACTTTGAAGAAGTGCGATATATTTTTGTTTTTCTTTCATGTACTTGTTTGCTGTCTGTGCGGCGTAGTTTCTATTCGTCGTCCTCGTTCATAATACGTAACGATATTTCATGTTTGTTTGAAATTTAAAAAATCTATAACGCAGAAGTTAATTTTGTTCAGATATTTTGTAAATAATTTTGTAAATAATAAATTCCTTCTGTTTGAAACCTTCACATGGATTTTTCAACCTTTTCTTACCTATTATTTAGCTTTATTATTCTTTAATTTTTAATTTTAATTTAATTACATCGTAATTCGTAATTAATATAATGTAATTACAAAATATTTTATAATTGTACTCTAATTGCAATTACGAATTACATTGTAATTCAATTACAATGTATTTTATAATTGTACTCCAATCGCAATTACGAATTACATTGCAATTTAATTGAATGAAGATCTGAATTATAAATTACAATACAACTGAATTACAATGTAATTCAATTACTTTGTAATTATAATTCCTGGAGTAATTCAATTGTAATTTTGCACAACTCTCTGATCACAGTTTTATGCTTCCGGATTTTTTAAAAATCGATTTCGCAACCAAAAATTATGAAATAATTCACTGTTACATATATCCCTAGGTAGTATGTTCATGAATTTTTGCGTAATTTTTTGTCGAGCAGAACAGAAGAAACAGAGCATAATTCATAAAACCGTTCTCACCCTATAACTACCCTTGTGGTATGGATACCGACTTGAAACTTGTCACAGAATTTTATTAAATGAAAAACGATTTCATTTTTTTAAATGGAATGAGGTATTTTTTAATACATCAATCGATGCAGCTGGACATTCGTTATAAAAAAGTACAACCTATGTATGTCGAAAAGTTAGTAGTTCAGGAGATATTTCAATTTAAATGTTGCGGATGACGAACAGGTGTTCAATATCATCTATGGCAGGAACCGTCCTGGGTAAACGAACAGAGCCACCCTAGACAAATCTACATATCTGTTTAGTTTAGTTTAGGGACCAAACATATTCACGACCAACTGGTAGTTGACAAAATACGAATGTTCATCCAAAGGGTACTGACAAGTACCACCCGTCATTGCAGGGGTATATAAGCCCTTGCATTTCTACTCTCGTGGGCTAGTACTATCGTAATCACGTATCGTGTCGCGTCGTGCTGCATCTCGGAAGTCAACTACCAGTGAGATCGGGCTAAGTTCCCCTTCAAATCAGAGTTAACCGTATAGATTCCGCGAGTTCGGTCTAAAATCTATTAGGCAGTGAATAAGGTTACTCCGAGACCCCCGCATTGCCAGTGCGTCAACACCGTACATCTCAGTCTAGGTAATACATACACATCTTCTTTCAACTCTTTCAATTCTAATTCAATTCATTCGCGACAGTTACACAATTGTATCACAGAATCTTATAATCAGAATATATCCGTGTTCTTTGATAATTAACGCAAATTCATTAAACCCATAATTATTGGCCAATATCCTAATCGAGTAATTGAACGTCCCCACACGATACAATCTTACCGCTCGGATTGTATCATTAAATTATACTAGTTACGAGGCTTACTAACTATCCTAACAGCTCCCTGATTTCTCATCAGGTTCGTCTGTACTTTTATCCAACCTCCTAGCGGCTCCCCAATTCCGCATTGGGTTCGTCCGCGTCGTTCTACAACTTCCTAGCAGCTCCCCGGTATCGCATCGGGTTCGTCTGCGTTTGACTCCATTCCTAGAGGCTCCCTGACTTCGCGTCAGGTTCGTCCTCACTGTCTATAATCCTAGCGGCTTCCCAATTCCGCATTGGGTTCGTCCGCGTACCTTTTACTAACAAATTGATATCATATTCCTAGAGTAACAACACTTCGCCGGCCACTCGTGCTGCTCGCGGCCCTGGCTCGTAACATAAATAACTCTAAAATATACCATTGCGGTCGTACTAAGACGTTCGCGTTTACTTACTTCTGTAACGTCTTAGTACGACCGCAATGGTATTTTAGAGTTATTTAAATTGAAATATCTCCTAAACTACTAACTTTTCGACATACATAGGTTAGTACTCTATAATAACGAATGTCGTTACAAACAAAAAAATGAAGGTGACCTTCATATCTCTAAAAAAAATTACATAACAATTAAAATTTTTTTGGTATCGTATGAGCCCCATTTTACCGTTTACTTTGTCCTTCAGCCATTTGACGTATCTTTAAAAACAACCAAGATATTCAAGGTGGTCAAGTTAGCTGGGACACCCTGTATACATATACAGTGTATTGTAAAAATATACACATAATGTCTGCAATAAATCAAATACATGAAATGTATATTTACTATTTCTTTCAACAAATTTTCCAATATTGTGAATGTATTTTATCCGACGCTGTTAATTAGAAACGGACAGCTCTCGACATGTTACTGTTGAGGAACAACGCGAAACAGAAGGAAGACGTTCCTGAAGAACTGCAAGGGGGTGAGAGGGGTGGAACGCAGGCGCGTGACAGGATAGCCGATGGTGCTTTGAAGCGTTACGGCGGGAGCCACGTTCATCCTTTCAGTTTATCATGGTCTCGCTTCCGGATATTCTCGCGCGGATTATTCTCGCTGCAGGTACGAAGTACGAACCCGGCTCGTCGCGGCAGCGCTCGATCGTCGTTGACGAATACCGCAAATCTTAAAGTGCCATAGTAGAACAATTTTCCCTAAATTGCCTTCGGTTGAAGAATAATGAGAAATTAAAAAGTGATCATATGCAATCAAATTATAAAATATAAATATATAATATTTTAAGTATACTATAAACATATTATAGAAAATATATTTATAAATATATAATATATATCATATATAGTATATTATAAATATATTACATAATATTTTAAATATACAATTATAAATACAAATAGCTGACTTCTCGCTGTTTTGTACTAATATCCGGCAACATGATCGTGGCGTAATGTGTTCGGTAATATTCTCAGTATTTATTGGCGAGCAGCCAATCATTTTTATTGAAAGTACTTATGTATGTTAGAGTTCTACCAGAAAATGTTTTTTTAATATCTAAATGTGGTGGACAGTGCCCTTGAGCAGAATTGTATGGACGATTCGATAAGGCATCACGAAAAAACAAACTGTGCAAAATTTCAACCCTGTATCTCGATCTGGGGGGTAGTTATGGGATAAAATAAGTTTTTCCCCTGTTTTCCCTAGTTCACAATGTTTAGAAATTCAGAGAAAAATCTGACACATGTCCTACACCCAAATACATACTCTGCAATTTATTTCAGATTTTTAAATTGAAAATCCTGCTTGTGAAAAATCAAAAATCTCGAACAAATCGAGAAAATGCAGATTCCTTCGTGGTTTTTCATTTTCCACAAGCAGAGTTTGCAACGGAAAAATCTGAAATAAATTCCCCATATGTGGTTTGGTTCCGGACTGTGCCAGATTTTTTTCAGAATTTTCAATTGTCGATCAATGGGGAAAATGGTCCGAAAATTTATTTTCAAAAAGCTCGAACAAATCGGAAGAATGCAGATTTCGTGTGGAAGTTCTGGAGCGACCACATTTATATATTTACAGTAGCGATATTATTGTTGTCGTTATTGTTTATGCATTTTTTCAGATTTTTAACTTAAAAATCCCGCTTATAAAAAATCAAAAACGTCAAGAAAATCTGTATTTTTTCCATTTTTTGGAGGTTTTCGATTTTTCACAAGCAAGATTTTCAATTTAAGTTAGATTTTTCTCCGAATTTCTAAACATCGTTAACTAGGGAAAACAGAGGAAAAATTGATTTTTCGATTTTCCTCATCGATTTCTTTTCCGTGTTTTTCATTTTTCACAACCAGAGATTGCAATTGAAAACTCTGGAAAAAATCTACAACATTTCGGATACTAAGTCGCATATCAGGAATTTTAGCAATTATTTACTGTAAGGGCTTCCTCACCGATTTTGATGATCTTCACATATGTTGTCAAGGTCATCATTCTGAATAACTTTTTCCTATACGTTTTCGAGATATTTGCAAAAAACTATTACTAATGCTGTATTGAATTTTGTGCATTCTTGGACGGTCCGTGGCAACGTGTGATATATATAAATATAAATATAATATAAAATATAGAATAATAATATATAATAATATATATAATAATATAATATTATAAATAAAAATTTCAGCATCTCGAAAAGTGATCGGAGTAGGTCTGGGTTAGATTTGAAATTGAAATCAATAATATTATATAATATATTTTTTTATACATATATAATATATACACAATATACATATAATACATAATATACAATATATAATATACAGTATATAATATATAATATACAATATATAATATATAATGTACAATGTATAATATATAATATATAATGTACAATGTATAATATATAATGTATAATATATGATATATAACGTAGAATATATGATATATAATATATATTATGAGAGTGAGACCCTGTTTTCTCTCATCTCCACAGCGTGTGTAGAAGCCAAATTTAAACAAATGCCGCGCCGCGCCGGACAGCCTTACGTTGCCGCAGAGCGTGCAGAAATACGAAAAATTCAATACAGTATTAGCGATAGCTTTTTGCGAATATCTCGAAAACTAAAATCGAGCGGCGGTAACATGTATAGGAAAAAGTTGTTCAGAATGATGACCTTGACAACATATTTCAACGTCATCAAAATCGGTGAGGAAGCCCCTAAAGTAAATAATTACCGGAATTTTTATAAAACTTTTCCGTTTGTAAAATTGTAAATTGTAAAAAATGTGTGAAAAACGAGAAAGACGAAATCGAAAAGGTAAATCAGTTTTCGGCCCACTTTCCCCATTGAATGACAATTGAAAATTCTGAAAAAAATTTGACACAATCCAGATACCAAACCGGATATTAGGAACTTTTTCAGATTTTTCCGTTGCAAACTCTGCTTGTGAAAAATGAAAAACCCAAAGAAATGTGCATTTTCTCGATTTGTTCGAGGTTTTTGATTTTTTACAAGCAGGATTTTCAATTTAAAAATCTGAAATAAATTACAGAGTTTATGTTTGTGTCGTGGACTTGTGACAGAATTTTCTCCGAATTTCTAAATATCGTTAACTAGAGAAGACAGGGGAAAAACTGATTTTATGATTTTAACCCATAACTACCCCCGCCCCGATCGAGCTACAGCAGCTAACCTAGAAGCGGTGTAAACAACGACTCGACAATGACGTCGACATCCACCGTGGAGTACGACAGCTCGGACAACAGTACCAGCACAACGACCTTGGACATGAACACTACGATACTGCAGTACATCTACAACAATCTCCACGGCGAGCCCAATTATTTGTTGATCGTCCTCTATGTGCCTGTGATGGTCGTCGCCGTCACTGCCAACGTCCTCGTCATCGCCGTCGTCTTCAAGTACCAGTACATGAGGAGGTATGTACGTACTAGGGTGGATCTTACCGCATAAAATCATTTTTCTCCAATATCTTCAAAACTATTTGCCGCATCAGAAAATATGTTCAACAAAATCTGTAGATCTGAACCGACTGCGTTTTTCATGCCCTATTACTTTTTGTCGTAGAACGAACAGTTTCCGAAAAAATCGAGAAAAAGATCATCGACGTGTCGATTACAGGGCCGGGCGAGATAACTGATACGCCGCTGACGTTTTTTTCAATTTTTTTCTGAAACCATTTATTCTACGACAAAAAGTCATACGATATAAAAGACGCACGCTGTCCAGATCTACAGGTCTTGTTTAACATGTTTTTGGACACGATAAATAGTTTAGAAGATATTCGAAAAAAACAACTTTACGAGTTTTAAAGTGACACGTCACTGAGTTTCTCTCAATTTTCTCGACAACCGTTCGTTTTACGAGAAAAAGGAATACGAAATAAAAGGCGCAACTTGTCGAGATCTACAAATTTTGTTGGACATGTTTTTTGACACGGTAAATAGTTTAGAAGATATTCGAGAAAAACGAAAGAAGTCGAAAATAAGAGCCACCCTCGTACGTATTCTTGCTGGAATCGAAAATATTTGAGAGACGCGTAGTAGGTGATAATAACACGTGGTGGTATCACGTGGGCTTGCAATCGCACGTACGGAGCATCGTGTAAACAATAGGCCGCGAATGGAATTCGTCGATAGAAAGTACCAGCTCAAATATAGAAGCGTTACATAGCGATATTATTTGTAAATAAATAAAACCACCGCACAGTGTACCGAATGGAATATCGAAAATTTGGAAGTACATTTTGAACAACAGTACTTTTAAACAATTTGTAACTATGTCTCATCCCTTTTAGCTGAAAATTCGGAAAAAATCAGGTACACTCTAGCTATTAGGATGCACATCTATGAATTTTTTCAGAATTTTCAGCTGTGAGACCGATTTTCAAAAAATAAAACAAATTTTGAAATGCCGCTTTCTTGGAAAACTTGTGGAACATAAAGTTTATATTTTTACAGTTTCAGCACCTCGTTATGGTAGTTAACGTAGAATTATTTCAGATTTTTCAGAGTGGGGGTACATACTTACAAAAATCAAAAACCGGTAATTTCCACTTTTAGGTATTCCACCTTGAACGTTCTTGGACTGCGGATTGAGAAATGCATCGGCATGTTCTTATTTCCGATACCTGTGCGGGCCGTCGTGCAAATAAGCGATCGGCACGATGCGCGTCTGAACGTCATAGCTCGTCGCTGTTCCGACGTTTATTTGTGAGGTAGAAATTATTGCTCCAACCCACGACGCCCCCATCATCCACGAAATCCAGAAATCGTATACGCCCGTGCGTTTTCAAGCAAACTCCTCTCAAGTTACTCCCAATAAATTGTCCGCGAGAGCCAGCCCGTGTACAGAGTGATTCTGAAAAATCTGAAAAAATTCCCTAATATGTGGACGAGTCTCGGAATTGTGTGTTAGATTTTTTCAGAATTTTGAATCGTCATAAAATAGGGAAAATGGGCCAAAAACTGATTTCTAGATTTTTCTTTTCGTTTTTTTTTCATGTTTTTATTTTTTACAACCAGAGTCTGCAACAGAAAAATCTGAAAAAAATCCCTGATATGTGGCTTAGTGCCGCAAATGTGTCCGATTTTTTTCACAATTTTGAATCTTCATTAAACGTGGAAAATGAGCCAAAAACTGGTTTTTCGATTTTCCTCTGTAACTACCCTCACAGATGATATATCGACCTGAAACTTGGCAGGAAGGTTTCTCTTTCGATAGACTATCGAATGGTTGAAGCTCTATTAAAATCGAGTCGGGGGCGATTGTCACCACCCAACCCTTTGTCGGTAAAAATATCAATCTTTTGTCAGTTTCAATAATTTTCTATCCTTGCTCATGAAATTTTTTTTCCAAAAAAATTCTCTATTTTTTCTAACACTTTACTTGAATTGCCCTCCATAGTCTATTCTTTGCTGAAGAATTATTGTTAGTCATAGACAATGTGTCCATTGAGAGTGTCCAAGAAGGAAAACTGCGGAGTAAGTGGCCCTTTGTCACGAAGAAACCCTTCATTCGTAAAAAGACTCGTTTGTCGTGAGAGCTTGTTTCTCCGCATAAAGCGCAGTTTTCATTGGTTCAATATTGATCGTCGTATTAATGTATTATGATTGGCGTCGATATTTATACAACGTCGACAGAAAATATTGCACACGCAGCACTCAAAGCAAATGGCGAACAAACAATGCAACAAAGGACGTTTATGATTGACGCTGAAAATGATTTCAGCGTCACCAATTACTTCGTGGTGAACCTGTCCATTGCGGATCTTCTCGTGACTACGATTTGTATGCCAATGGCTGTCAGCCAGGCGATCTCCATCGACTGGACCCACGGAGAACTCATGTGCAAACTGTCCTCCTATCTTCAGGGTAATTACTTACTCAAGTTTCATCAAAAACGGTGTAAATCGCTCAAATTCAAGCACTCATAACTTTCGAACCAGTGGATTCCTAACCATAAAAATGGATTTTCGGAATTGTCTCACCAAAATCTACAGGATTGCATTTAAAACAAGTGGAAAATTTTTGGTCCCGTATGGTTATGTTTAATTTGGGCGAGATAAATGACATGTTGTCCGTCCTACGACAAAAAGTGATAGAACATAAAAGACGGAGGTTGTCAAGATCTACAGGTTTCGTCTAATACACTTTTAGACGCGGTGAATTGTTTAGATTTTAGATGATATTCGAAGAAAACAATTTTATGTGCATTAAATTATTTCAGTGTTTTCTCAATTTTTTCGGAAACCGTTGGTTTTACAATAAAAAGTAATAGGACATAAAAGACGCAGCTTGTCAAGATCTACAGATTTCGTTGAACATACTGTTCGACGCGGTGAATAGTTTAGAAGATATTCAAGAAAAACTAGCGTGACCAAAAATCATTTTCAGGTGTTGCAGTTGCTGCTTCGGTTTACACGATCACCGCGATGAGCATCGACAGGTACCTGGCGATAAGAAATCCCATAGCGTTCCGACGATTGTTCAATCGCAGAAGCACCGTCTTCGTCATCGTGGCCCTTTGGCTGGTTGCTTTAATCATCTTTGCTCCGGTCTTAAAAGTGGTTAGTATACAATCTAACTCGAACATAAAATCCTAGACTAGTATCTTATCGTACTTTTTCCAACAGCGGATTCCTAACATTGAAACTTGGATTTTCGGAATATACTCGCCAAAGTCTACAGGATTACATTTTAAAAAGTGGAAAATTTTTAGTCCCCTAAATCGAACATTAATTTCTATTCTAATATCACATTAATCAACATTTTTGTTAGATGACCCTCCAGACTCCCAGCATGAAGCTCGACAACATAGTTTTCCGCGGACTGTTGCCAATAGCCGCGAACTCTTCGCAGAAACCACCCGTCTTCTATACTTGTAAAGAGGACTTCAAGCCGCTGGGTATTCCAGCGCATCTCTTCGGAGCAGTGTATTTCGTATTGGTATACGCTATTCCGGGTAAGGCTGTGTCATTTGATTAATAGTAAGTCTCATTAGCACCAGATGTACCCCTAGAGAGGTCCAGAAACTCGATCGCCATGGAGAGTAATAGGTAACATAAAGTTGTACAATTAAATAACGCAAGAAAAAGGCAAAAATTTCTGGTTCGCTGAACTTTAAACGCTCATAACTTTCGAACAAGTGGACTCCTAACATTCAAACTTGGATTTTCGGCATTCTCTCGCCAAAATATACGGGATCAAGCAAAAAAAAGTCCAAAATTTGTGTTCCCCTAAACTGCAGAACGATTTTTTTTATCTTTCTCAAAGAAAGAAGATTCTTCCTATTTGTGAGTTACTGTACTTATCTTCGTCCGTCTCTCTTCTATCCGCTTATGTATTAGGTATTCTTTGGTTTGGTCACGTGTTTCCTTTAGGTTTCGTCGTGATACTGTCCTACTCGATGATGGGCCGGACGCTGTGCTCCCGTAAACCGCCGTTCGATTGTGATAGCGTCCGAGGAAATGCCAGCTCACAACAGGTAGGTTACAGCGACGTCTTTTAATTCGGCAAAACTGTTTGATGCGATTAACGTCACAAATCAGACGTCTTCAAAACGTTGCATTTCAAACATTCAAGCGACGTCCTGTTGCGGACGCCTTCAAGATGTTTTTAAGGCGTTCAAAGAATGTCCAGTTGGGGATGTCTTTAAGACATCTTTAAAACGTCTCAAGACGACCAGTTGTAGACGTCATTAAGACGTCTCATTTGAGATTTTCAAACGACGTCCAGTAGGGGACATCTTCAAGTCGTCTTATGTCATGTATTCAAACGACGTCCAGTTAGAGACATCTCTTAGACTTCTAATAGATATATTGTATTTAAGACGTTTCTAATATGTTCCTAAGACGTTTCAAGATGTTCATAAGACGTCTTATTGCAGAAGTTCGAACGGCGCACAGTGGTCCGGTAGCTCGCTTTTTGTGGCCAAAACTATTGTAGTGTTATTTCAAGGTATAATGTTATGTTATTATAGGTCGTTGGATTCGTCTTGATACCAGTTAGAATATTATGAAGTAAAAAATATAGGTTAATATTTAAAAAATTGACGTGACCTTGATTTTTTATTAAAAAAAGATTTTTTTTTAATTTTTTGTATTGAAGTTTGTAGAAAAGTGAATACTGATCAACTTTCATTGGAAACGTTTTTTGTCAGATCATCGGAAATATTGAAAAAATCGTGTTAACAATTCTCACAATGCATACTATTGTCTACAAATCGCGATAAAGTAGCTACGATTAAATTCTTTATAGGAATTATGCGAAATCTAATAATGAGGGGTTTCAGGGTCTCTGACTGACGCAGAGAAAACATGTACATATACAGGGTGTGTCCGTTAAATTATGTCATCATTTTTTAGGCATTTCCGGTAGTGCTATTAAAAAATGTTTTAGATAAAAGTTTGACAGTACTTAGTGAGCTACATGTTCGCATATTCTTAAATCTGAAAAAATGCTTTTTACGCAAAAAAGTAAAGGTCACCTTGACTTTTTCAAATGGCACCATATGTTTTGAACGTCATAGGATTATTGCTGATGTAATTATTGCTGATAAGACGAATTCAACAGTGTATTATACTATGACCTTGAAATTACCTCAAACTCAAAAATTTTATTTGGTGTGGTATTTTAAATGGTCACTTAATCGGATTATATTTCTTCGGAGAAAATTTGACAGCTGCACGATATCTTAACTTTTTGGAAAAGAAACTTCTACACTTATTCCAAGACATTTCACTGAATATTAGGAACGATATGTACCTTCAACAAGACGGGTGTTTTGCCCACAATGCTATTACAATTAGAGGATATCTTAATAACAAGTTTAGAATTCCTTGGATAGGAACGTATGGTCCAATTCGTTGGCCACCACGTTCTCCGGATCTGTCACCGTTGGATTTTTATCTTTGGGGATATCTGCAATCTGTCGTATACGATGCAACAATCAATAATGTTTAAGAACTTCGGAATCGCATAACAACTGCGTGTAATAACATAAACCGAAGCGCCCTAATTATGGCGACGACGAAAATTCTAATACAAAGAGCGGAGCTCTGTATCGTAGGAGATGCGGATCGCAGTTCGAACATCTCATGTAACTTGCTTTGTTTTGTAAGAAATAATTTTTCATTAAAGTTACGTTTGCACAAAATTTTTGAGTTTGAGGTCCCATTTCAAGGTCATAGTGTAATACACTGTTGAATTCGTCTCGACGTCAGCAACAATCCTGACGTCCAAAACATGTGGTGCCATTTAAAAAAGTCAAGGTGACCTTTACTTTTTTACGGAAAAAGCATTTTTTCAGATTTAAGATTATACGAACATTAACTCACCAAGTACTGAGAAACTTTTGTCTAAAACATTTTTTAATTACACTACCGGAAATGTCTAAAAAATGGTGACATAACTTAACGGACACACCCTGTATAATACATACCTTATAATTCCAAGCTGCTATGCAAGATTCAAGTGGCACTGCGTATCCAGGCGTCGAATAACCGCGGGCCCTTATTTGTTAAAATCCGTTTATAGTTCAAGGTTAAAATTTACGTGCTCTTCTTAGTACATGTTCAATAATATAAATTATATCAATTGATATATCATATAAAACAAGTCCGATGCTTAGCATTCTTAAGTATTTATGTATAATTCTTTTCAAAGTTTGAAATGCTATTAATTTACACTATTCGTGTACGGACTAAACAATGCTTAAAACTGGATTAAATATTTGAAATGCGCTTACTAACATATATAAAACCATCATTAAAATCTGTTTTCTGATATTCGATGGTTGAAACCTAAAACGTTTCATTTTACTTTGAATTTTCTGACTTTGTCTTCAGAACGCTGTATCTCATCGTAGAATGATCTAAATCCAGAATGAATAATATTTTGGGTTTGGGAGCTCTCACTCTCTTTGAGAGGTTGTTACTTTATAGGAAAAAAATTTTGTAATATATAAAAGTTGAAAAATTGAACCACGAAAACGGGGTTTTCAGACCACTGTGCGACGTCCGGTTGTGAACGTCTTCAAACTTATTTCATACGTTCATAGGACGTCCAGTATGGACGACTCTTAGACGTCTAACAGATGTTAACATTTTTATTATGTTTTTACGACACCTTACTTCAGACGTTCGAACGACATCCAATTGAGGTCGTCTTCAAGACATCTATCAGACATTTTTTAACCATTACTAAGATGTTTTTAAGACGTCTCATTTCAGATTTTCGAACGTCCTCCAGTTGGGGACATTTTCAAAACGTCTCATTTCAGACGTTCAAACGACGTCCAGTCTTTAAGACGTCTCAAAGACTTCGGAAGAAAATATATCATAATTTCTTCCTACCTGAGACCGAGCATTGGGTACACCGTGAGCCGGGTTCGAGTGCGAATCGATTCTCGACCTCCGGTTCGTTAAAGCCCATTCACTGGTAGTCTAGAAATAGCTGGGAACGTCACCTCTTCATAACTTACCATCGCGATGGACTTCTCGTTGTGTCTTTCAACTTCAATTCCACCCTCCGCGGATCGTTTGCACGATTCTTTTTACAATGGTAGCTTTAGTCTTATCCAACGAATCGAGAGTAACGACGTTTAAACGATCAAAAGAATTTCTATGATGTCCGTCAATGTTCGGGCACGTCTACAATTGACGACCGTGCGCGACCACATTCTATTCGCAGAACTCCCGGCTGGTACGTGGGCGAAGACGAATTGCTTGGATATTGCTCCTTCTGGCGGTGCTGTTCGCTTTGTGCTGGCTGCCCTACAATGTCTTAACGCTCCTGATCGATCTGGGCGCAGTCGGTGAGTGGACGGGCCATCGATGAAACCACCACAATCGTCGCGTGCACCTCTTAATCGAAATCCCCTGTACTTACGACAGCCAGTTATCACGACCAATCATTTCATATAAGATTGATACACAAGTCCTGTCGGTTGCGATTTAAGCGCAAAGAAAATTTTTTAAGTTTCCAAAAAAGGAGAAACACTGTTTAAGACTCTTTTGGGCGGCACTTCGGTTTAGGGGACCACAAATTTTGGTTGGACTTTTTAAAATGCAATCCTGTAGATTCTGACGAGAAAATGTCGAAAATCCAAGTTTCAATGTTAGGAATTCAGTCGTCCATAAGTTACGAGTGTTCAAAGTTGCAAACACTGATAACTTTTGAACCAATGGATTTCTAACATTGAAACTTGGATTTTCGGTATCTTCTCGTGAAAATCTACTAGCTTATATTTAAAAAAGTCCAAAATCTGTGGTCCTGTATAGTGAAGTACAATTTTCACCTGTTCTGCAGGATACGCATACATTCTCAGTCAAATTCAGTCATTTGTTTATTGGCTACCCGTCGTCGAAATGTACAGGGTGTCACAAAATTATATTACTACATACATATATGTATAGTAGCTTTCATTTTGTGCATCGCAGTTTAGTGGGTAATAATTGTTCGCAGGTGAACGAAACGCGACCAAGTACGCCCACACCTACTCTCTATTCTTGGGACATGCAAACAGCGCGCTGAATCCTGTGGTCTATTGCTTCATGACTCGTACTTTTCGACGCAGCGTGGTTGATATCCTTTGTTGCGGTTCCGACGGGCTTGTCCTCAGGAGGTCTCGTCGCAGAGTAAGTGTCGGCAGCTCAGAAAACACTGAAAATCTCTCAACATTAAACACCCATAACTTTCGAACCAGTGGATTCCTAACATTGAAACTTGGTTTTTCGGAATTCCCTCGCCAAAATCTACAGAATTGCATTTTGAAAAGATGTAAATTTCTGGTCCCCTCAGCTGAAGTGCAGCTTAATCTAATATTAACTTAACAAAAATTGCAAAAAAAAGGTATAACTGACTACGTAGTCCAATATAGAAGTGAAATCACCACCAAAAAATCAAAAGTTGATTTATTGTGTTGCAGAGTATCCAGGGAACCGCAGTGATCGACGACGCATGCGCGGGTTGCAGCACCGGCAGGAACGGTTCGATCAGAGGATTGCTGCGCAAACGGAGAAAGATGGTCGGCTGCGGTTGCGGGCTGCCAATAGGCGGCGATCCCGGGGTTCTAACTGTGCGGCGTACAGCGACGACCAGCAGCGGCTACGACAGCTTCTACAGCAAGCACAGTACTCACAAGCACTGCTACATGCTGCGCAGCCTTCGCGGAAGGCCTCGGATATCTGTCGAACAAGTTGCACACGCAGATAAAACTCAGGGCCCCTGCAACGAGAGGGACGCCCCTGACCAGCACGCCACGGACCTAAAGGACTGTGCATGATTCTGAGGTTGTGAAGCAAGAGACGGAAGGGGTATCAACTTGTCGGCCATCTTATGTGGTTGAAACTGTGGCACGGTCTATAGGCGACTTGAAATACTAGTGCGACGCCTGTAGGATTCACTCGGTCACCGTCAGTCATCGTACAGGGTGTATAAAAAGTAATGGTCATCCGTCTTAGGGGTGAATCTACACCTCTGGATCGGTGGACATTTGTAAGAGAAACTTGCCGCAAATTTGTTTATAACAAAGAAA
>CM052312.1:16948404-16981544 GCA_028455605.1 Lasioglossum malachurum | reverse complement strand
CTGAATTAATTTACTGACATTCGTGCTATTGGGTAGAATGTTCATGAATTTTTTAGTAATTTTTCATTCAGTAGAATGGAAGGAATAGAGCATAATTCATGAAACTGTGTTCACCCCGTAAATACTCCTGTTTACGAGTTATGTGATCAAGAAAAATATTTTTTATTTAGTTATTTGATAAAAAAATTACGAAAAAATTCATGAACATTCTACCTAATGGCACGCATCACCGTGAATTATTTCAGGATTTTAAGTTTGCAAAATCGATGTTTAAAAAATCCGGAAGCATAGAGTTACCGATTTTCGGGTACTCTAAAGACTTACAGATTTTTTTAAAAATTGATCTCGCAATCAAAAATTCTGGAATAATTCACGGTGATGCGTGCCACTAGGTAGAATGTTCCTCAATTTTATTCAGAATTTTTTTCCAAAAATGACAAAGCAAATGAGTTTGTTTTACCTTGAGATCCCTGTGTATGACGTTGCCCGAGTGTATGTATTTGATCGCCTTAAACATCTGATACATGATGAACACCTTGTGGATGTCCTTGAGCAGGTTGCCCTTCTTGATGACGTTGTGAAGATCGATTTCTGGGGGAAACGGGCCGAAACGTGTTTCAGGCCGAAAGTCTGAGAATCGCCGCGCGGACACGTGACCTTCGTGAGAATTCTTCTTCGGACCGGGTTTAACTCACCCATGTACTCGAACACGAGATATATGTCCCGGTCGTTGTTCGCCTTGTGCAGACCGATCAGTCGTATGATGTTCTCGTGATTCGCGAACGACAGTAGGAACATTATCTCGCGGAACGTGCGCTGCGCATCGGTCTGGTTTCGAAATGCGTCGAAGATCTTCTTTACCGCCACAGTCTCCTTGTTTTTCCTGTCGATCGCTTTCCACACAATACCGTAGGCCTGGCAAACAATACCAGAATTATTCCGTGCCCGGTAAAAAAAAGATAGCCCCCCCCCCCCGGCGCCCTCATCACTTTCAGAATTATGTGATTTCAATAATTGCGATGAATTCTGAACGGATGGATAACACAGTACGTCCGTAGAACGTCCATGTTTTATGTTCCGATTACGTCCATACTTCCTAGGTCCGTTTCTTACATCCCAAGGACGTCCGTGAGATGTCCCTATCTTACGTCCTAGGTACTTCCGTTTTTTACATCCGAAGGACATCCGTTTCTTACGTCCATGGGACCTAAATATCGAAAGTCCCAGGTACGTCTATTTTTTAAGTCTTATGGCCGTCCCCAGGACGTCTTTAAGACGTGTGAAATATTACTTCAAAACGTCTAAAAAATGACGTTCTTAAGATGTCTTTTACAACGTTCTCGAAAAAAACGTCTGAGGTAAGGTGTCTCTAGGACGTCTGAACTAAGACGTCTTTAAAATGTTTCGAAAAGGAAGTCTTTAATACGTCTCTAGAACGTGTGAAATAAGACGTCTTTAAAACATTTCGAGAAAGACGTCTCTTATTTCAGCCGTTAAAACGACGTCTCAAAAAAGATGTCTTAAAGACGTCTATTTAAGATGTAAGACTTATCAAGCTAAGCGTCACATGTGTAGGATGTTTGCCCACTAGATTGTATATTGCACATTCGATACACAAGCGCGATTGTCGTTGTTGTTTCCGGTACTCGTTGTCACGACTCTAACTGCTCAAGTATCGATTAGCTATATGGCCATAATACTTTCCCTAGATATACCGCAACAACTTTTATTATATACTAATCATATCTACATATATATTTCTGCAACTTTCTAGAATTGTTCACCGTTCCGTATATCGATCGACATTAACGTAGTTTTAGTCCTACTTTATAGAACGGATATCATAATCTAATGATACATATCACAATTAATGTGATGTCACCGAAAAAACAAAATAAAGTTCGTCTATAGTCTTCGTAAAATTTCAATTAAGATTTTACAATAAACATCATGAACGCTGTATGTTCAAACAAACATAAACATGAACTTTTATATTCTCACAATTCCAAATTATACTTAACATCCCCAAAGTAATGTCAACGAAAATGGTAAAATTAATGATATTAGAAAAATGACAAGATCTGACAGTGGATGTTTATGCAAAATTAAAAATTGTCCACCTGAATTTCAACAAACTAGAGTGAAATAGGAATTTGTTTTCCTTCCGAATATGTTTAATAAGTTAAAGATAATGAAACAGTATTTTTCTATTCGTCCAATATTTTCTGTCTAACATTTCTGTTATGAATGCATTTAAACCCGCTGTCAGCTAATAATAAACAAACACAGTTCGAAACGAATAAGATAATTACTCCCTTGCCGAGCCGTCGGACAATGTCATAATGTTTGCTGACGTGCGTGTCGATCTCCAAAACCTTCTCGGTGTTGTGTTTCCCTGACATTGCGGCGAGGAGGCGAGGAGGCGCCTTGGACAAAGGTGGTCGAGAGCTCTTTTTCGTTGACCGTCTCTCCGGTGCAACCCGGACGTGTGTTTCTGAACCAACGGAAATTTTCAGACGGGAACAATGTTCACGGGACGTAACACATTCACATCTTCGCACATCAGGAAGGAAAGCTCCGCTCGGACAGTCTTTTCATTCAGCCATTGACACATCGGTGCGGTCTGTGTTTATAGAAATTCACGGCAGTCGCCATGACGACAATGTTCAATGCTTGTTCACAGTTGCCAACGACGCACAGTGCTTGTTCCCCGATCATGCTATGAACGATCATGCTAACTAGACAACACCATCTCTTTTATCCTTTGTCTTTCGAACTTAATGAAATTTTTCCAGTAACGCTATATGTATATGCATTTTAGACAAATAGAAAAAAAATGCAAAAGGGAAAAATATTATTTATATAATACTTTTCTAAAATATATTTTAAAATATTTATTTTGATTTTATTCTATTTATTTTGTCCTGTACAACATTGTTTGCATTTGACTTATTATTGTTCATTCCTGGTTCTTCCATCAGCCAGTTTACCACCCCCGAAGCAATTTAAGAGTTATATCTATAAATTATAAATACATTAAATATTCTATGGACGCAAGAAGGTGTTACACATTAGATTAGATGCAAAAAAATATCCCCTCCACTGCGGAGCAACGCCGCGCCGCACAGGGGCGAAATCCAAACAAAAAAACGATTTTTAACTTTTGTTTAAAAAACCGAAATCAATTATTTTACGTCTTTAACAATACCCTAAAGTTTATGAAAAACAAGTAAAATGAATTAAAAGTTATTAAGTATATGTGGATATTTATATTTAAGTATTGTCGTTAAAGCTCATCCCTTTAATTTCATAATATTTTTGTCTGTTCACAACCTCCTCGTACACAGCTAGAGTTGCATGTAAAATTATAAAAAAATTTTCTTATATAACTCTTTATACATTGTACCGATAAAAAATTTTTAATATTTTTTTTAAGTATGTTTAACAATTATTTTCAAGTTTATTAATTGACCAGCGTATAATCTCGATTTTGAATTAAAAAAGTAATTTTCGATGCACAATTTAATTAGACGGCCTCATTAGGCCTGAACGGGACTAGGGTAAATCTTTTCCTTAAAGTATCCTTAAAGTTATGAAACAAACCCTGTTTGCCTATTTTTGCCTATTGAAAAGGTATTAATAATATAATACTGTATGTATTTTCATGCAGACAGTTAAGTGCGAATACCCAGAATCAAGAAAGGCTATTTTATGTGAATCTGTTGTAAAAAAATAGCTTGAATTAAGTTTATTTCATGTGTTAATAACATTTTTAAGTTAATAACGAATTGTTATTAACAAATAAATATATTTAAAAATAATTAATTATATTAATTAATATATATTATGTGTATATTACACATATATATTATATGCATATTATACAATTACATATATTGTATAATTGCATATAATTGTATAATATGCATATAATATATATGTGTAATATACACATAATATATTTTAATTAATTAATATATATATATACACATAGATATATTGTCTTCATGAAATGTCTTCCATACTAGATTCACCATTGTTTATTTTACAATTTTAATTTGATATTCGAAATAAGCTACCCCAAAAACACACATTGGACTAGCAATATTCAAATAATTTCATTCAGTATTCAATGAATTAATAATTTCGAATATAAATTCAAAATTAGCATCCCCAATAACTCATATATATCAACTTTCAAAAAAATCCATTCAGTTTTGATTTTTCGGTCTGCCATATTGAATCGACCATTTTGAATTTGATCATTTTGATTAAAAATTTGAAATCTACGTCCAAAACAACCTAGAGATACCAATTTTCTAAAAATTTACTGTAGAATTAACAAAGCTTGAACTGCCTCGGTCGCCGAGCAGTGTAAGCCAATGTGACCAGATGAGGGGGTCACGCAAAATTGTGTACCCCTCTCTGATGACCAGAGCAGTTGCGCGACTGCGCGACCAGTCTACGGTCTTATTGTTAGTGGGGGACGTTGGAGTGTGCGCATTGCTGGAATAGGATAGTGGAAGGGGTAAGTAGGGGAGTACTGTGCACCCGTTTGGATGCAATCTGGTCAGGCTGGTAGTAGGAACTAGGATTTCCATCTGCGAGTCTCGCCAGGCCCCTTACCCTTCCGCCCTTCGCCCAGCTGTGCTCTGAAGCCTGTCTTTGCTTCCCCCACTCTTCTCACTAACGCTGACGTGTACGGTACGCGTACCAGATTATTAGTGGGGTTAGTATTATTAGTATTAGTAATAGATTATAATATTATTAGTGGGAAGAGTGGAGGAAGCAAAAGCGGGCTTCGGAGCGCAGCTGGGCGAGGGGCGGAAAGGTAAGGGGCCTGGCGAGACTCGCAGATGGCAACAGTAGGAACTTGCTTAGAAACATGGCAGCGATGGTACAGGAAAATCTGGAAGACATCTCTGTGTTTTCCAGATTTATGTATGTACTTTCCCATAAGGGGAAAGCTGTTTATTTGGGCAAGCGAGCTGGAACTCCTACATGAACACATGGTTCCAAGAAGGGAGTAAAAGTGACGTAGGCAAAGCCTCCGTATGTAACAATACAGTAAATATTCGATGGACGTAAAGCAAAACATTGCGTACCAATGAGACCGCTTCATGCAATAAATGAAACTTGTTCGTTTTTACTTGTGTTTAATGAAATTTTACCAACATATTTGTGACATTTTTCTGATTAAAATGATACTGAACAAGATATATAATTTGACCCATATTTACTGTACCCACATGTAAAGCATAATTTATGTTCATGCCGTCAATTAAACCACTAAATATAGTTGAAATTATATCGTGTTTAGTGTGATTTTAATCAGAAAAATGCCACAAATAAGTTGGCGAAAGTCCCATGAAGAAATAATGAAAAATAACGAAGTTTTGTAATTGGATTAGTAGTGGTTCACACCGATATACCCGACCCGAGATCAGATTACGCGGCATGCTTACACCAGACTGACCAGATTGCATCCAAACGGATGCACGGTAGTCCCCTACTTACCCCTTCCACTATCCTATTCCAGCAATGCGCACACTCCAACGTCCCCCACTAACAATAAGATCGTAGACTGTGCTAACTTGTGCTAGGTTGTGCTAAGATTGTGCTAAAGTATTACTTCAAAAAAATAATAAATAAAGAAATTATGGTAAATATATCGTTTTGGACATCTAATTAACGTTTAAGTCAGTAACAATCATCCAAACAGCATATAATCGTATATCTGAGTTGTGCTAACCTAACATAAGTCAGCACAACTTCTGATTTCTCCAGCACAACGATTATAAGGGCACTTTACTCTTGTCCGCGGCCCTTCGCGCATCGATATAATATGATTAATTGGGCTTTCCGGTTATCCCAGAGATATGATATTGCATATCCGAGTTGTGCTAGGCTAGCAGAACTCAGATATACGATTATGTATATGCTGTTTGGATGATTGTTACTAACTTAAACGTTAATTAGATGTCCAGAACGATTATATATTTACCATAATTTCTTCATTTATCATTTTTTTGAAGTAATACCTTAGCATTAGCACATCCTTAGCACAATCTAGCACAACTTTGCACAATTGAGAAAATTGAAAAAAATGAAAAGTGGGGGGCTACTCAAAAAATCGTTTTTCTTAATTTTTAGTCTTTTTTTTATATTACAGCTGTAATATTCAAGCACAATGTAGCACAAAGTTAGCACAACTCAGCACAAGTGTTGAAATTAGTTAATTCGACAAGTGGGGGGCTAACTTCTAGGAGGCAATGTATTTGCCTTTAGCTTGTTATTGAGCATGTATTATATTGTATACTACGCGCTCCGCCCCCTGTTCGCTTCGCTCACCAACCCCGCGGCGCATCTATCTCTTTCTCTCTCTGTCTGTTTCTGTCTCTTCCTCTCTCCCTCCCTCTCTCTCTCCCTCTATCTCTCTCTTTCTCTGAAAAATACACACTGTCACGTCGTCCAGTTTTCGGTTCCCGTCAGAAACTCAGAAGGCTTCGCCGCTCTGAGTTTTTGCGTGACAGAACTACAGAACTATTTTATATGTATAATAGAAAGATATACAATTGAATTATGTATTTCGCAATTCTAAATTCATGGAGTAATTCAATCGAACAGGATACTAAAATTACAAATTCCATTGCAATTCAATTGAACGAAGCAGCTGAATTTCGAATCACACGGGAATAATTGAATACAGTGTGTAATTGAATTGCTCCGTAATTAGAATTCGTGAAATAATTCAATTGAATAAGAGACCAGAACTACAAATTATCTAAACTACAAAGAACACTTCCTCACTATAACTCTCGAAATAATTTAATCATAATCCAACGAAACTCCTTTCTGAAACAATCCGAAAATTGTTAGCAAACCGTTATCCTCGTACATACACATACAAATATACATCGTTGCAAATAAATTGCGACGCGTACAAGATAAAGAGAAAGGAACGTCCCTGACGTCCTCCCCACTACTCACATCCGTGTATACGTGCTATGTATATACATATATTACAGCGCCGGCCGCCATCGAATTACATAGTGTGATCGTTGTCGCAGTGGAACGTGCAAAACATATTTTCCACGGATAATCCAACAAAATCATCTGTTCACCTTTCAAATGTCGAGTCCCGACGAATCGAAACTGAAGGGCGGTCATCCCCCTGCAGGTAGCAAATACAATCCTTGATAATTCATCGAAACAGGACGAAAAAGGTTACCGTGTTTACATACATGTTATCCATGAAATGACGTAGTATGTACGCACCTGCCGAACATTTCAAGGTCGTCTGATCCATCAACAATTATTTTCCAATTGTTAAATATATTCTTTTGAATTTTCTTTTATATATTCCTTTATGTATTCTTGTATATATTCTCAAACAATTATTTCCCCATTGTCAAATATATTCTTTTGTATTTTCTCATATGTATTCTTATATATAATTCTTTCATATTTATTTATTTATTACTGTCATGAACCATGTTTGGTTTATACATTCTTTTATATATGTATTCCTTCATATATTCTTTTTATACATTCTCTTTTGTATTTCCGATGCAGTGAAAGCAGGCGGAATGCGAATCACGCAGCACAAATCGCCAAAGGAGGACCGCGAGATCAAGCCAATCAAGGATGCGGACGATACTAAATCATGGAGCAGGTAAGCATTAGTATTATTGTCTAGTACATGTACACATAGCAAACTTATTGTACGCATAGTATAATGAAAATTGTAATTGACGAAAGAAAAAGAAAAATGGATAGATTGCGAATAGCAAAACATATAGCGTGTCTCACTATATCTGCTATGTTCTTGTAGTAAACATTGTGCACAATGTGCGCAGAATTATTGTGTCCTCCTTGCGCTGCGATCGATATTGATTTTTATGTTGTTAATTCGAATTTCTAGTACACATAGCATAATGAAATCTGTAATTGGCGAAAGAGAAAGAAAAATGTAAAGATTGTGAATAGCAATTGCAATTTTAAAATCTGTAATTCACAAAAGAAAAAGAACAATGGAAAAATTGTGAACAGCAAAACACATAGCGCGACTCACAATTCTCTTCATAGCAAAGTGAACATACGCGTAGCAATAGAATCTATCGTTGACGAAAGAGAAAGAAAAATGGAAAGATTGCAAATAGCAAAACATGTAGCACGACTCACTATATCTGCTACACTCTTGCAGTAAACATTGTGAATAATGTGCGCAGAATTGTGCAATATGGTGCAGTGAAATGCGAACTCTCCTTGCGCTGTGATCAGTATTATTTTCACACACATTGTTAATAAACCACGGACGTTTATGCAATTTGCAATTTTTCGAGACGATTTTGAAGAAGTAGAAACCAAATGGAATATTATTTTCAGCGCCAGTAGCCTTTGTAGATCTGAATTACATCGAAATTTGTGTAGACTCTGTCGAAGGATATATTCTGGCATTTTTTTAACATTTTCGGAAGCCATAAATGCATAAAAATGCGCAGTCTAGTTATCGACTCTAATTTCAGTCCACCAAAGACCATAATGATCAGCGGATTCTCCGGGAAGGGGAATGCAGACTTTCCACCGGAGGCTGTGCAAGTCTTCCATGAGAAGCCCACGCCAACCCACGACGCACGCCCCATCCACAGTTCGCGTCCTATCGTCATCCAACAACCCAGGAAGTGAATGTCACAGACATAATCCACAAAGACAGGGCTAGAGTTTTAATATAAACAGCCCATTGTACGCATTAAACTAAGAAATAAGGGATTATAGGTACGCGTTAGGTTGTTGCGTACAAGATGCTCCATTTTTATACGCAACATCCTAACGCAGAAAGTTTCACTGCGATTGTGTGTACATGAAACATGTGACTCGTTTGCGGAGGAACTGTGGTTTTCTGTGAGACGAGAGGAAATACCTCGCGAGAGTTTATCACTGTTATCAAGAGAAAGAGAGAGAGAGAGAATTTATTTTTTATCGCAACGCGGCGCGATTCCAGTATTTGCATTTAGGCGATCGACCGATGGGCTTCGCCTTATCAGATTATTATTATCTCTGGATCATTCCATGCGAAATCGATCACCTGTTCACGTGACCCTCGTCGATTGTGTTCCAAACGAAACATGTAGTCCATGTGAAATTAAATAATTTTTCCAATCCTCGATAGTCAACTTCATATGAACATATTTCTCAAAAATTTCAATCACTCTGACCCATCGTCGAAAAAGAGAATTTGTTGCCTTTTTTCGACGTTATAAAATTAATTATCGAGGTTGAAAAAATTATTTTACAATAGCCCGATCCTTTCCGAATAAACCAGAACAAAATGTAGCTCAATCAGACAAACAGTTCCAGAGATAAAAATTCCTAATCGAGGTCCGTTTTCGCCAAAATCGACAGAAATTACAAATTTTGAAGGACTATAATTTGTAAAAAAATGTGAAACCGGCAAAACGATGACTTAAACCCCCTCTAATTTCGCATGGACTACAACATGTCTCATTTAGAACAAAATCGACTGTGGGGTGACGTCAAGAAGTGATCGATTTCGCATGGAATTACCTCTCCGGAGACACTACGCACCTTATTAGAAAAGTTATATTGTAAACCGTACGTAACTGTTCTCGGGACCAGAATGCGTTGCAAGATGCAGCGTTCGAGGTACTAACACTACTCCGCGCTGTATTTTGTTTCTAAGTGTGCGTGTCCCTGCAATGTAGTTGATCTTAGAAATTCAGTTGATCCACGCGACATTTCGCGATTCGAAAGAACGTACTGCAATATACTGCGTGAAACGAGTGTCGTCACGTTGGCCACAGTTTAAAAGAGACGTGAAAAGAAGAAATATACGTTCTTGTACGGAAATATTCTTGTACGATACAATAAATATTCGTATACTAGGTTTTTTAGTTACTCTGTCCGCTGTCCTGTTGTCTGTGCCCTGATTTATTATTATCTTAGATAGTGTCACAATCTTGGAAGGAGAGGTTCCAGAAAAAATTCTGGCGCATTATACTATCGGTCAATTTAGATCGTTAACTTGAAAACAAAGATGAAATTGCAATTTGTTCACTCTCGATTTTCATTTTATATTGTCTTGAACAATCATTCCCGAAATTTTCTTCCATCTACAACCAAATATCATGTGTATTAATGAAAACACATACATTAAATTACGATTAAGCACATACTACATATAGAAACCTGAATATAAATATGGATCACCTGCTCTTAGAAATCAATTTTATTAAAGAAAAAATTTACGAGAACAAAATAATTAATTAGTTCCTTTCTGCTTCTGCTCCTGGTACATATAATGAAGATCTTTGCAGTCCTCGTCAGAAATGTGTACCCAACCAGTCGACTTAACATGATAGACTGTAAAATAAATTTGTTCAATTACATCTTACTATTAGTTATATTTTAGTATTAGGTTTAGCTTCGACATACCTCTCACAATACCACCAGAGTAAGCATCTCTGTGAGTGGCATGATAAATAGACCTTCTGCCGAGTTCATAAGCTTCCTCATCAGATAAATCCCAGTGGTATCCAGAATCTAGTGCTCCGAAAGCATAGATAGATCCAGATCCTACGCTGAAAATTTTTCCTGGAGTGCGAGTGCCTTCGGAATCAACATAATACAGACCGGGTCCTCTCTTATCCCAGCCAGCAAGCATCATACCTACATTAATAAATAATAATTATTAATAAACGCATTATTAACTGCAAGATAAATGTACTAGCCTATCATACTATCTATATATACAATTGCCAGTCTCTGTCCTTCGTAACGGTTAAAAATTTCGAAACACAGAAAACATAGAAAGCTGAAATTTGGAATTACACAGATAGCCGTTAGGCCAAAAGGGTGCACGAATATGTTTTTATCCCGGAAATCCTTCAGGATTAATTTCTAAAAATAAATTAGTGGCGTACCTCCAGAAATAAGTTAGCCGTTGATTTTTTAATGGGAATTTTACGCTAGTATAAGAAGAATAACTAACCGATACTCAGTCCCATTCCTTTGTAATTGTACACTATGTTCGACAGGAGCTTGCTTGCAGCTGCGATGGAGATCCGTTCTCTGTTTCTCAATTCGTACATGCGACACTCCTTCGACAGTACTCGGTCCCAGTAGACGCAATCAGCTGCACCACCGGCTAACGTTCCCAGAAGATAATTATTGATCTCTACTATCTTCTTCATCGTGGACGAGCCTGCAAGATTAAATCTCGTAAAACGTTCCTGGAAAGTTCAAGCACTTTCCGTGCCTCACAAATTGTCCGTCGGGATGGCATAGAGGCAAAGAGTGTGACGTTACACACTTCAGCTAATAATTCAGCTAGAATCAAATGTGTAAGGAGTAAAATGACTCAATCGGACAGCTTTCTGCTGCGTTCCTTTTGAATTCCTGCCACGAGATAAGTTAAAAGGCACAGAGAGTATGTCTAGTTTGAAATGTACCAATGAATTGTCCTCCCGTTGCACGAGAATCGACGGCAAGGATGATGCCACCTTTGTATTGGAAACCCAAAGTGGTAGTTCCATGATCGAATTTGATTTTTATCTGCCTTCCGGTCTCGTCAGTTCCCTCTGCGAGACGAGCTAAGTTTTCCGCTGGCTGTATATGTAAAAATGTATTCAGAAATTAGTTAGATCCATAGATATATACAGGGTGTACCAAATAAAAAGTGTTACAAGCTGTTTTCTTGGGATTTAACGAAGATATTCATTAATTCGAATTAATTTTTGGTTTCAAATTGAATGGTTAAGCAGGACCAATATTTTTAGTATATATTACATCTTTTTTGGGGGGTAATATTTCGGGTGAGATGTCTTATAATTTTTCAATATTTTTTCCAATAAGAAAAAATTGATAATACTTTCCATTTAAAAAAATGTTGGAAGCTCCCTTTCTCCCTCGAAAAAATTTAATAAATACTGAAATATTTGCCCTCGTTAACGATTTAAGTTTTTAAAATTAAAATTAAAATATAAACAGCTTGTAACATTTTATCTGGTACACCCTGTATATATAATATCAACTTCTAACCTGTACGTAAAATTTTGTATTTTGTTGATGTATATACCGGTGATAGATAATTTTCATTTAATTTACGTGAAGGGTTCGTATAGATTGGAAGACTATATTGTAAATACTTTGAGAAATGGTTGAAGAATTATTGTGAATAATTGGATGATGTTGCAAATTTAAATGCAGTTACCAAAGAAAGTGAAATATATTAAATTTCTACTTACGTTTATATATGGTGGTAAAGCTAGTTGAGTGTTATTGATGAAGTTTCTACTGTACGCTTCAATTTCACGTGAAAAGTCATCTTTTTCACGAGTCGCATTGAAATCAACAAACGACTTGAGACCGCAAACTTCGGCGAGCGCCATTTTTCTGATAGTCTTCACAGTTTTCACTGTTGAATGCTTGTCATCTTCGTGATTCACTATATGCGTGATAGTTGGCGCTAGTGATGGCGATATATTTCCATTGTATCGATACAGAATACATATCGATACATATATCGATACTTTCATAATCAATATGTATCGATACAGAATACTGTATATGTACAGAATATGTACCGATACTTTCATAATCAATAAGTGATATATTGGACATGAAGTATAGAAATCACAGGTATCGATGTGTGCAGATGTGTGTTATCCAGACATCAGTGGTTATCCAGTGTTATCTAAAACAACAAGGTCATCCTGGATTTTTATATTGAAATTTCACGATCTTCGATATGTGTTATCATCTATAAATATAAAATTAACAATGCACAGTATTTAATAATATACCCAGACAGCACACCGGCTCGATTTGGGCCGGATTTTTATGCGCGCAATGGCCCGGATATAGCCAGGAAGGGGCTCGAGCCCAGGGCCTGCCGACCGTGCCTGATTTCAGCCAGATTCAGCCCATTTACAAGATTGCAAGGGTGCGGGATTTGCGTTCTCATTTCGTAATAATACAAACACGGGTTTTTTCAGTAGTCAAAAACGCCAGATAAAGGTCAATCTAGGCAGTAAACGCCCTCAAAAGTCTTTTTTAAGACAGACTTAATAACAGTAAAGTGGGTTCTGTTTCCTGCTAAAGATGGTGTAGCCTACACCGTGTAGGTCCAGGCCTGGGCACGGGTGGGGCCCCTCAAACGCTTGCTTCCCCCACCAAGCTTCCTTTCAGTGGCGCTCCTCGCGGCTTCGATGCACGAGGCATGCGCATTGCTTGCGACGGACGAAGTGCGTCCTTCCTTCATAGTAACGGCGGATGCTGGTGGGGGACACTGGGCGCTACGGTGGGGACGGTCTTGTCTCAATTGAGACAAAAATGCCCAGGCCTGGTGTAGGTTCTGTTCCATGCTAAAGATGATGAAGGAGCTGTTTCAGGCTAAACATGATTAACATGATGTGGAGAGAGAAGATGTAGCGAGAAAAGTTGGGCTCAATCGAAGCACTGATTGGCCACATTAGTGTGACCGTGCTGCCCTCTCAAAAACAGGCTGAAATTAGGCACGGCCGGCAGGCCCTGGGGCCCAGGGCCTGGGCTCGAGCCGATCCAAGCATTGAGTTAGCCTGTAACCTGTAGGTCGGGGGCACTGATATATATACTATGGATACGAGATTCCCATAAGCCAACCGTACAGCCGTTGAAGCCAGTAGAAGAAGGCACTTTCTTTTGCCAGCGCCGCCAAATGTCGATGCCGGAACACTGATATTATTTTAGTGTGCGTCTCACTGATGTATATATATATCAGTGATGCGTCTGCGCGTGGCGAAGTGAGGCAAAGCGTAGAGCTCCACGGGTGATCGCGGGATGCGGAGGGAAGCATAGTTCATAGTCTGACATTTGATGGCGCCTCTTGCAAACTGGCAAAATCTTCTTCTAACGAGCGTCAAGCTTCTCGTATCCATAGTATATATATATATATCAGTGGTCGGGGGCCTTGCAGGTTTGGTCAGGTGGTGGGCTCGGTCAGGCTGTGCTATCTGGGTAATTTCATTTGCATAGGATTCGTCAAGTCGATTTCATATTGGCGAAGATATCCTCTCTGATATCAATAGTCACAGGGTCGATGTCGATAGAGGTGAAATATCGATATAAGATTTCGATTTGAAATTATCGATGTGATTCCTGAGGATAATCTTTTCCTTTACGAAAATCTTCATTATTCAAGAATAACACGGACCAATTAGAGCGGTGCTCATACTGAGCCTGGTGTTGGCATTGGCCGAGCCGAAACACGTCCACGCTCTGATTGGTCCGCGTTTTCCATTAATAACTCCTAAATGAAGCCTCGAAGAAGATTCTCGCAAAGGAAAAAATTGCTTGACATCACCTCAGGAATCATATCCCCTTTCATATTTTTCATGGTTCATATTCTCCTATCCATCATGGATAATCCATGATTGATTCGTTGAATGATTTGTTGAATGATCACCGTGTATATATATTGATATATGTGTACGAGAAGACGAGAACCTATATATGTATTTACAACCATATTTCCAGTACTACTTCCGTATTTCGTATACAAATTGTAATATGTATAGGTACACACATATATATGTTTTATCACAAAAAAGAGACAATAAAAGTAACAGATCGTATAATACACAGTTCTTACACCTAATAAGAATAAAATAAATTAATATAAGAATAAAAAGAAGAAAACAATCGTCATTATTTGTTACATATACAATGCATACATTTTATTCGCATTATTTACGAATGTTTAATATCGCAAGAATGAAGAAAAGCATTCTCCAACGATTCATCGAGATCTCTAACAAAAGATAGAAAGAAACAGTTGATTCCCAGCGACACAGTAAGCAGATATAAACAGTGTTGCATCGTTGCATCGCACCTGATCGCACCTATTTACGGGTTTCATTCACACCGAAAATTTTGGTGAATCCAAGCAAACATAAATATTACTCAACGAAACTGTGCTACGCTGCTATCGAGTTCGCAAATACAAAACCCACTACATAATTAATTACACGTATTTACATCGCAGTCGATTAACGCGACCGTAGCCGTCCGTTAACGTGATTGGACATTTTTGTACGGCGATACAATATTTATAATTATTTATACTTGCACCGTTAACATTTGTAACATTTATTATATTTCCAAGGTTTATTTGCAGAGCTTTCTCTCGAGTTCAAATCGCATATTCAAATTGCATGTTTGTCGAAGTATTTCATTTCTGAGGTAAGTCCTTTCTACGACAATATTTATTTAGTTATTATATTTGTAAATTGTAATTTTGACGTTGGAGAATTATTGAAAAAAAATTATTTTCTTTTCGTGAAGAGAAATATGTATATATAAATATGAATTATTCGTAAATTGTAATTCTGATGTTAGAGAAGTATTTTAAAAAGATGTATTTTATGCACTTTTTGTGAAGAGATATGTGGCTCTTCATCTACGTTATTTAGGAAAGTGTTCGAATTAAGAAAATCGTGATTTAGGTAATTAAGAATATTGGAATTTTATAGGTGCATGGACTGCGAAAAGTCAAAAAGGTATAATGCAGGTCCAACTAGCAGCAACACCTCGGAAGTTGCCAGTGTTCGTGTTCCCCCAAAGCATCACATTCTTCCTGGACGACCAGTCAACGCACAAGCAAGTTCTGACTCTGTATAATCCGTATGATTTCGCTGTGAAGTTCAAAGGTAAATATTCAACATGTATGGAAGGTAATAATTAAATCGACTGCAAAGTTTAAGCATTTGCAGCAAAATTAAGTGGATGAAATACAAAATCATTGGATAAATTTGAAAAATTGAATATATCAATATATGATTTCTCCTCCATTAGAATCGTTAAGGGAGGAAATAACATTTAATTTGGTTTCCATTTCTTGCAATCGATGCGGACAATTTTTATTTTGCGTGAAGATCCGCAGTCTATTCATAACTTTATTACTAAACTGCGGATCTTTATACATTTGTAGCAAAATTGAGTGGATGAAATACAAAATCGTTGGAAAATTTGAAAAATTGAATATATCAATATGTATATGCTTTCTCCTCTATTAGAATCGTTAAGGGAAGAAATAACATTCAATTCGCTTTCTATCTCTTGCGTTCGACACATACAATTTTTATTTTGCGTGAAGATCCGCAGTCTAGTTATTCAATTGCACTGTACAGCAACGAATTTTGTCAACAATATAATCACGCAACTATAATTGTTCCACACGAAAACAGTTTAAACGATGGAAATGTCGTTCTCATAGAAACGATTATTATTGCAGTATTGTGCACAGCGCCGAACAAGTATAAAGTAGTGGATCCGGAAGGAACGATCAAGGCGAGATGCTGCGTGGACATTGTGGTCAGACATATAGCGCTTCTGTTGAACAATTGCAATGTTGTTGACAAGTTTAGGATACAGATGCAAGAGCATCCGACGAAGCAGGTAATTTCTGAACGTAGCGATGATCTGGTAAAACTGAGGTTCTACCATATAATAACGGTACCAGACTTCACTGTATATTATCGTAGTAATATAATTGAAGACTGTGGGAATATTGACAGGCTATAGGAAAGCGAGACGTCGAAGCTAAGCTTGTTTCTGGGACAACGGATACAGCTGGTAGATCCACGCCTGATCCAGAAATGTTTCAACAGCTTCCTATAAACGAATCTAGACAACAACAATCCTACGCGCTTATAGCTCAAAATAAAGCAATTGACAGTAAGTAGATGTATCTCTAGATGTTTAAAACTAAAAATTAACTGCCTATCCGAACTTAGAATAGAGAAGTTCTAGTTTACTTGAAAACAATCATTGCGTTTACCATTGCAGAATGCAAATCCAAGATATTGTTAAAATGACCAAAGTTGCGAAACCATTCGTTTCATCGAGACATTCAAGATAAACGTGCGAAAACAGTTCTGTCGTTAGATAGGAAACAAAAGAATTATATTGTCGTGGACGAAGGTTATTATTTCAGTTCTTAATTTATCGTTCGAAAAATCGATCGAGAAGCTCGCCATAATTTAAAGCAGAATAAAAGCATGCTCTCTTCAAATTTGTCGTACCCTTCGTTCATGTTGTACTGTAAAATAGTTACAGATAATCGAATAGACATAGCATCTTAAATATTTAAAGCACTCGTGCTTGCTTCTACGTGCACAAATTGATTTCTTAATTTCCAGGAGGAACGAATTACGTCGCGTTGCTCGCTGGAATCGTGTGTATAGTTGGACTACTTCTTCCTACGGAGGGAGAACAGAACAATAGAGTGCCTGACTATCTCCATCTCTCGATAAACTTTAAATTAATATTCTCCTTCGTGTTAGGTGAGTACACAGACAAACGCAACAATGCGATAAAACCAATTTCTGGGACAACCTAATACTTATTTAGCAATATTAAAGGAACACATTCCGAAAGAAACTTCTGAGACAACTTAATATAATCTAATAAATATTCACATTTGTTGCAGGCATGGTTACCATAATTATTTTAAGGCTATAATTCTGGGGTCTGCGTGTGCGAAAGAAAGGAAGAAATCTTGAAGGATCATTCGAATCGACTTTGTACGATGAAAAAGGCACAACTAATATAAGGTTCTTTGCTATTAAGTCTCTCTTTTTGATACCGGATATACTTGACTCTAGTCTGTAAACAATAAGCTGTCGCGTTGCGTTACGAGTAACGTTAATATTTATTGACACATGTAAAATCTTCTATTCTTTTAAGACATACAACTATGAATTCTTATACAAACTCCTCGTGTTTAATTCTGAAGATTTCACTGTCCTTTTCTACGAGAAGTCATGCTTTTTGAGATTTACCTAAGCATTCTGTGGAATATACGATCTCGTGTACAAATGTGTAAATATATATTGTGTAGAATGAGTTATTTATTACAACCAGAGTTTGAGAGGAAAAATCCGAAAAATTCCCCAATATGTGGCTTAGTGCTGGTAACGTGTCAGATTTTTTTCAGAATTTTGAATCGACAGTAAATTCAATTTTTTTTTTCGTGTTTTTAATTTTTTACAACCAGAGTTTGAAACGGAAAAATTTGAAAAAATTACCCAATATGTGGCTTAGTATCCGAAAGGTGTCAGAATTTTTTCAGAATTTTGAATCGTCAGTGAACGGGAAAAATGGACCAAAGTGTAGGAACGAGTTTTGGAATCTAGATAGCTCCGAATAAAAATCGTTGAGACGATAAAGGATTTTTCTATTTTCGTATATAATGGGTGTCTTGTTCTTTTCTTATCAACATGTATTTATTATTTACATAAGTTACAATGGAACATTTCTGAATAAAATGCACTTCCGAGTGAGAGACGTCCATTCGAATCTTTTAGTCGTAAAATATTTTTCTCCTAAGAAATATCTTCTCGCACGTACCGATTCGCTAAAAGAACATTTAAATAGTATATACAGCACTGTAAAATGTACTTCCATGTAGGTACAGGGTGTATAAAAAGTAATGGTCACCCGTCCTAGGGGTGAATCGACACCTCTGGATCGGTGGACATTCCTACATTATAAAATACTAATGTAAAGTATAGGTGCTTACAAATTTTTCCGTATTTTCTGTTCCTCCTTTGGATCCACAGCGTACTGCCATTTACGCGAATACGTCTTAATAACTATGAAGCACGGAATATCACGCTTCTACGCGATCGCTAAACATTACGCAACACGCTTTCCGAAATCGCAACAGCGAACGCGAACGAGTTAGGACCGATTCATATCTCAGCGGAACGATTATCGGATCGGTCTTGCGTGTTCATAGTTTATCGTTCCGGTTCTACGGCAACCTGAGAAAGGTTTGAGATGCTCGAACAAAGGCCAAGTGCCGAAGATCGTGTCATTTGCTACCCTCACCCCATGGGTTCCCACCTTAGCCCCAGGGGTTCCTAGAACCTCACCGACGCGAAGGAAAGTAGCGTAGCCGAATCGTCGTTACCGCTCAGATATGAACTGTTTCACTTAAAACCTGGATAAGAATTTCGGCCCGTTTATCGTTACTGGTGAGACATGAATCGACCCTTACTCCGGCCACGATCAAAATAGTTCCGCGATCGTCATCTCGGGTGAATTCAGCTGGGGAAATGTAGCGGTTGTTAATTGGATGCAGGTGCGTCGGAAGGACTTTAGGTCGAGGTGTGGGAAACTATCGAGGAAATTCCTTTTCGTATTGTTTTCGGCTGCCGATGGCGTGATTTATAATTGCGTCAGTTATAAGTGCGTCCGCTCGTTGGTTCGGTGGGTCTGTCGCACGTGTTGTCCATCTGTCGGAGCGCGGTGGTTGTAAAATAATCGGCTGGATCGGAGTTGATCCGTGCGCGTTTTTTGTCTGCTGTAACTCCTTTTCAGGTATACCGCCAGTGGTCGGGCCTTTGTGCCCGCACCAATTATACGAAGAAGCGGCACGCGACTGGACACAGATGATGCTCGAAAAATCAATATCTTCTTGGAAATGATTGTTTTTGTTTCAACCGATCGGCGATCGAATACATTGTATGATGCGAGGGCAGAGTTTTATCGCGAAACTATTTTGATCATGGACGGAGCAACTTCTTCTTGTTCGCTGTTACGATTTCGGAAAGCGTAAACAGGTACATTTATTTGGACGTGTTCGCGCTAGTGAATAATAGCGTGCTGTGGATCCGATTGGAGGAACAGAAGATTCTGAAAAATTTGTAAGTGTACTTTACATTAGTATTTTATAATGTAGATCCAGATGCATAGGTGCGATGAAGATGTATACCTCTGTCAGTTTACCTCAGGGTTCTGTCGCGAAGAGCTGGAACACAGCTGAGTTGACATCGGACAGTATTAGAGCCGATGAACGTTCTTTAAACTTTCGTTATGGGTTTTGTACTCCATAGAGGCATTCGCTGGAAGATGTAATACTCTCCTCAACGTGTCTCTAATCCGTGCTGTGGTTGCGTAATCTGATGCGGTTTTGTTCCACACGCATATTATGTCTTCCTGAAAGAGTGACAAGATATTAATGTAATTAATGCATTTCTGAATGGATTGTTTGAACTTACTTGAAATCTTATGGACACCACAGCTCCGCAGATCTCTTCTCCAACCATAAATTGCTCCCCTAACATGGCTAATATCAAGTTTTCCCAACATCTAGACGCTAAACCCTTTTTTAATCTCACCACCCATTTGCCTCCTTTCTGGTTCGCTTCGTCCTGAATCGAGAAATATGTTATCATTAGACTGCGAATTAGGGTGGCTCTTATTTACTTTTGTAAAATGTTTTTTTTTTTCAAAATTATTTTGTTCGAAACGAGCCCCAAATGGATTAAACAGTAAAATAATGTTGATAAAATCGTTTCTCTCAAATATCTTTGAAACTGTTTAGCGCATCGAAAAACATGTCAAACAAAATTTGTAAATCTCGACATGCTATGTCTTTTATGCTCTATTACTTTTTTTCATCTCTAATATAAACAAGTTGAATCTGTTTTAAAATTAGTTTGTCGTTGGTTTGCTGTGCGTTTGGTAAAACTTTTCAGAAAATTGTTCTCTTTTCATAGAAAAACAAAGTCATTCTGACTTTCTAAATAACGATCTGATTTTTCTATTGAAATTTCACGATCTTCATTTTCTATTGAATATGTATTTGATGGAAATTAAATTTCTAAATGGAAGATCGAGTATCGAAGGCCATAGCATAATAAATTACCAAATCTAAACAAGTCGAATCTGTTTTAAAATTAGTTTGCCTTCGGTTTGATATGCATTTGGAAAAAGTTTCTAGAAAATTCTCCTCTTTTTTTAATAGAGCGACAATTTCGCGATCTTAATTTTGTATTGAATTTTCACTATCTCAATTTTATATTGAATACTTATTCGATGGAAACTCAGCTGCTCTGCATGGAAATGAAATTTCTACATTGAATATCAAGTATTGAAAGCTATAGTATACTAAATTGTCAAATCTGAACAAGTCGAATCTCTTTTAAAATTGCAAGCAACGCCATTTAAAACAGTCAAGATCATCTGGACCCTCCAAAATCATTTACAAACTCTAGTTAAACACAAATCCACATCTCAAAAACCAGAACCAAACAGAACCATTTCTTCGTCCTCCGAGAAGCCTGAAAGACTACAATTCCTATTACAGATCACCAAAATACAAAACAATACGTACTTCCCACATCGGTTTGATCCCGACTTTGAAAAGATGAAAGTCCGTGGGCGCCGTCAATTCCCATGGCCGCACCAAGTGGCTGTAAAGACTCCAGAACTGTTCGACGCTGGCGAACCTACCCACCAGCTTTAAATTCTGGTCGTAGCTCTGTATGCTGGGTTGTTTGCCAGGACTCCGTTGACTGTACCATAATGCATACGCGTATTGTAATTTGTGCTCATTGGGATTGATTTCTATACGAGGCTACAATAAGTACGTACTACCGTTAACAATTAAAAACATGTCGATCAACGGAAAGGCAATGTTCTTACTTACTAGCGGATCTTTCTCGGACTTTTGATTATCTTTCGACTGGGTTTGATCGTCCACACTTTCGCTCGCCTTCAACCTACAAGCACTGCTATCGTTTATACCATTAAATCTCTACGTTTCCGTTGCCTGCCCAAGCTGGGCTTCTCGGAACAGCTTCGAAAGCGATTTCTACTCGGCGAAACCAATGGATTTGGAAATTAATCTGTGATTCGGTTGCTTCACAATTTTAATCAGCAATTTCAGATAATTTTAATCAGCAATTTTGGCAAGATTGAATGGATAAATAAAATTTGACAAATGTCGAGAAACTTTTCTTCGCTCCACAGAATCTTTTGAAAATTATTTGTCTAATTAAACTTTCAGGCAATTTTAATCAGTCATTTCAGCAAGATTGAATGGAAAAATAAAATTTGAGCAATGTCGAGACACATTTTTCGCTCCGCAGAATATTCTAAAAATTATTTGACTGTGTCTAATTAAACTTACAATAAATAAAACTGATAACAAAACTTGTAAAACGGTGTTCGATTAAATCTGTGTTTGATTGATTGATCGTATATAAGACAAAATACAATGAAATTTTGATAAAATTGAAAATTGTATTTGATCGAATTGGTTGTCCATTTAAAACGCAACTTAACCTCAAATCTAAAGACAAGAAATAAGGAGAAGGTTATTTAGTTTTAGATTGCACTTACGCTTCGAATTTATTGGACATGTTTTTTCGGGCTGTGATTTATAGTTTATATAAATTGTATAGAGAATAGTAAGTAAATACTATAAATGGTTTATATATTTCAATAAATATAAATAAAAATATAAACGCTTCTCGTTCTCTGTTCCCTATGAATGTTTTCGAGAAATTGTTGTTCTCCCCACCACTCTCTCTATTTTCTCGAGATTTGACGTCGGGAATTTTGTGTTCAAACGTTGGCTATACTGACGATAGCAATATTATAGGGTTGTAGCAGAGAGGATATGAGAGTGCTCACGCCCGGGTTTTCGATGCCTCCGGTATAGTGCTGCCCCCACACAAAATCTTAGCCTGGATCAGCTCCTATGCGTACGGTAGAGCGGACGCTTAGCCTGGATCAGCTCCTATGCGCACGGTAGAGCGGACGCTTAGCCTGGATCAGCTCCTATGCGCACGGTAGAGCGGATTTCCCCCTCCCGCATCCTTCCCGTTCGCCGGCTTACTTGATTTTTTTTAACACTGTTCCACCAAATGCACACTTCTGAGATTTTTATACAGAATAGGTTAGCATCATAGCAATATTTTAGAATTTTTTGGTAGGTGTCAACCCAGGGGAAGATAGTTAAAAAAATTCTCAAAAAATTAATTTATTATTTTCAACTATAAATAATTAGCAAAAAATTCTGAAAAAATCTGAAATATAGAGAGTATCTATATCTTTTGTTTGCCGTTTATCCCATGTCGATATCTTTTCTCGTTTTAGAGCAAATTGCATTTAAGTGCGGGGGAATTTACCCCTATATCATGCTCATCATACCATGCTCATCCAGCTATACCCTTTAAAGCTTTGATACTTCCATTATTATCACCTCCGACGTTCCTGAAATCGAAGCTTGGAATGGGATCGAGTAACAGCTCCAGTCTGAACTGGACTGCATCTACTGTATTGTGTCGGGGAACGCGTGCGTTTTCGTCGGGTGCAATGGGTGCAACATTTGGAGGACTCGAAACGTAGGCAGCCACACAAAAACGTCGAACATGGTTAATTGTAAGATCACAGTGAATCCGACTTCGTCCGAGACGCAGAGTTGGGCATTATTTATAAAAATGTATCTTTTATTCGACTCGTTATTTAAATAATTTTATTTGTCGAGAATTTATTCGAATGAAATTTCGAATAAAATTTTCATCTATTATTTTTATTTATTCGAAAACTGCGAATAACTTTCGAATAATTTCGGCCAGTTCCAGACTCTAATGAACACGTATCGAGGACCGAGGGTTGAGCCCCGAGGCCTGTGCCCAGAACACAATAGAAGTACAATAAACACGGCTGGGCAACATCGCTACATCTTCTCTCTCCACATCATGTTTAGCCTGAAACAGCTCCTACATCATCTTTAGCATGGAACAGAAGCTACACCATCTTTAGCAGGAAACAGAACCCACTTTACTGTTATTAAATCTGTCTTAAAAAAGACTTTTGAGGGCGTTTGCTGCCTAGATTGACCTTTATCTGGCGTTTTTGACTACTGAAAAAACCCGTGTTTGTATTATTACGAAATGAGAACACAAATCCCGCACCCTTGCAATCTTGTAAATGGGCTGAATCTGGCTGAAATCAGGCACGGCCGGTAGGCCCTGGGCTCGAGCCCCTTCCTGGCTATATCCGGGCCATTGCGCGCATAAAAATCCGGCCCAAATCGAGCCGGTGTGCTGTCTGGGTAGTTTCCGTACTCAACTTATGACGAACTTTTTAATCTTACAGTTCAATCACATTGTGTAAGACGTAAGAGCTACGATTATTTTTCGTGCAACAATTATAACTTCGTCGCACATATTAAGAACATTAATTAATTATGAATTAATTGATGAATTAATTAATGTTCTTATGATATAAATGTATGTCGATTAAGTGACACACACGAATTCGAAGTAAACTGAAAGTAAACATTCTACTCCCAATATTAAATAAAGATTTATTTTATAGTTCTATATTTACAAGTTCCTCAGTACGGGAAAAATCCTGTTTTACACGTCCATAACGGCGTACTTTCTGAGACGTCGTTTTGTCGGTTGAAGAAAGGTGCTTTTTATGCGTCTCATTTCTGCCGTAAGAACGACGTCTCCAAAGAGGCGGCTTTTACACGTCCATAACGGCGTACTTTCTGAGACGTCGTTTTGTCGGTTGAAGAAAGGTGCTTTTTATGCGTCTCATTTCTGCCGTAAGAACGACGTCTCCAAAGAGGCGGCTTTTACACGTCCATAACGGCGTACTTTCTCAGACGTCGTTTTGACGGTTGAAGAAAGGTGCCTTTTATGCATCTCATATCTGCCGTAAAAACGACGTCTCCAAAGAGGTAGCTTTTACACGTCCATAAAGGCATCTTTTCTCAGACATCGTTTTGACGGCAGAAATAAAACGCATAAAAGGCACCTTTCTTCAACCGTAAAAACGACGTCTGAGAAAAGATGCCTTTATGGACGTGTGAAAGGCGTCGTTTAGGGGCGTAAGACGTAAAGACGTAAAAAAGACGAGAAAACGACGTCTGTAAGACGTCCTGTGCTATCTGGGTGAGAATACAATATACCTTCAAACTATATAGTGGGTTATCAATTCATTTCAACAAAAAAAATGATTTTATTAGTTTTGTAAATTATCCTAAATAATTTTATTGTAATTTTGTAATTAACAGAAACGAGATCACACTCTTAACAATATTCTAAATGTACGATAAGATATTAATGCTCATGAATCTATTACTTTACATTACTATAGCACTTCATAATTATCATAATTATCCTACTATATACATAATTTTGACCATTCAAATGCACGCGCCATATATGTACATTCGTAATCTTCAAGTATCCGTAGTAGAAATTAGGTATACAGAATATTCGGTACTTGCTAATACCACAGACTTAAACAAACATTGCAGACAATGCATTTTTCTGTCACCGGTTCTGAATTACCGACTCTGTAGAAAATGCCCTAGTACGACAGCGGACTCTATCGAAATGGAACGGTCTTGTGAACTACATGACGTTACAACACGAAAAGTGTGTGTCTGAGGACGCTAGATTTTACAGTGTTGTCAGCTTCAAAAGTGCAATGTTGCCGCATTATATTCATACAATAATCGTCGATGCTCGCATCGAAAGCGGTTCGAGCGGTTTCTTTCTTGCTGTACGAGGCTGTTGAAATTAATTTAAAGTCTAGATTTTTTAATCGTAAATAATTTTCTTAAACGATCGTCTGAATATTCGTTTAGTTGTATAACAATCTTATTAATTTTTTTATTTGTTTATGCAACTATAAAATTGCTAAATATTTTGAAATTTTGAATTTGTAGATTTGTTAATACATGCATACGTATACAGGTTGAGTCCGAAGAAACAGAACACCTAAATATCTCCGTCACTTTTCGTTGTACAAAAAACTTCTTAGGACAAAGTTACAGGTCATCGATGTTTTTTTAAATGGAATCATATATTTTTTATACCATAGATCGATAGAGTATCAAAGTCTGAGTATAAAAGTGTTGACCTTCATATGACCTTCATATGACCTTTTTTTTTTTTTAAGAGTGAGGGGGAAAATACCATTACGCACACCCCAGAAGGGAGTAGTGTGGGGCTCGGGCCGCGGTTGGTCGGCGTACCCATACCCACTAAAAACCTAACCTCACCCGGGACGGTCGATGGACTGACCCTCTACATATCTGCTGATAATCGGTGTTGAAGTCCGGGGACCAACTCTTCGTATTACGCCCGGAAGACTTTCATATGACCTAAACCTAACAGTTAACGAGATAATATCCAAAGAATATAGACAATTGTTTCGGTTAATATCTCGTAAACTATTAAATTTAGGACATATGGAGGTGAATACATTTTTACTCAGAATTCGATAATTTATTGATTCATGATACACAAAGTAGGTCTTTTCTTTTAAAAAATCAAGGTGACCTTGAAATCTCTTCTATGCCTCCACCCACGCAGAAAATGTTTATCTCACAATATGCCCCCGCTACACCGTGCAAATTCTGTTCATAACATTTTGCCATATTATTACAAATAACGGAGATATTCAAGGTGGACATAGTTATTGCCCTACTCTGTTTACAAAACTTACACGGTGTAGAGGGGGGTCACCTTCATTTTTTTTACTGGAAACACCTACTTTCTGTATCATAACTCGATAGGCTGTCGAATTCTGAGTAAAAATGTATTGACCTCCATATGTCCTAAATCTAATAGTTTATGAGATATTATCGAAACAACTGTCTATATTCTTTGGATATTATGTATCTCGTCATATGAAGTGGAGCGAATGGGAGACATGTGCGCTCCGCGCGCGACCAGTTTACTACGACTGTGAGGCGTTTCAGGGGAAGGCACCGTGGAGTGCGCGCGCGCGGTGCTGGAATGGAATAGTGGAAGGGGAAAGTAGGGGAGTACGGGAGCTCGGATCCGAGCTCAATCTGGCGACACTGCTTGTTTCAAGGCCTGTCTGGCGACACTGCAGGGCACTCTCTCAGACTCTCAGCTAAAAATCGGAAACTAACTACATACAACGTATATGTGTGTGGTGATCACACAAACGTGTACTCACACATAGTTAACCTCGCATGTGTGTGTAATCGTATTATTCGCATGATTATTCACTAGCTATTGAAGGTTATGAGTCTGTTTTCGTAGATAAACTAATTTTCTACGTATAAATATCATAAAAATTATTATATGTATTATAAAAATAATCATATAAATTCTAAGAATTAAATATAGGATGCGGAAGAAATAACTCGCACATTTCAAAGGAGGATTGAAAATAGTGGTATATACGAGGTATTACCAGAAACTTTATTTCCAAAATAAAACAATGATTTTTCTAAATGTGGGAGTTATTTCTGCCGAACCCTGTAGAAAGAATTCACAAGAATAGTCAGAAATCGCAAATATTGCGTCCAGCGATGTCGATGAGCACGTGTGCTACACGCTCATACACAATACACGCTGCTACTGCTATGCTACACTCTACACACAATCTCATTTACATGTACACGAAGACTGGGATCCTGTCCAATATGCCATCTGGTGGCGACCAGAGAACTAGGCCCTATCTATCACACTTTTCTGAGGGAAGTCCGAACACCTCTATAATACACCGTGGTCTATGCTAATACGTTACTATCGGTAACATTGGGCGCGACACCGAAGTGGTATTGGGGCCACTTTGGCTCCAGCAAGTATGGCGTGACGGCCCCGTAAGATGAGACGTCTGTACCTATCCTAAGTCTGTGCCAAAGATGATGTAGGATCTTCTCCAGACTAAGAGATGATGTAGGTTCTTGTCCAACCTGAGAGATGATGTAGGTTCTTGTCCATGCTAAGGGATGATGGCAGCCAAAAGTGACACGGGCAAAACCCGAACGTGAGCACTCTCATATACTCTCTGATTATAGTATTAGAATTTGTCAGTGGTGTTAGTTTTATAGGTGATTGTGTATTGTGGAAGATTATTATGAAAAGTTGATTAACGGACGATCCTTCAAGACAGTATGAGACGAAAATTAAAAAAAAAATGGTGTTTTCGATGGATTACAATCATCAAATCGATGCCAAAATCTGATTACAATATTTTAGATACGTAAATTCGATCTGTAGAAAGTTAGTTAAAAAGTAATGGACATGATAATTTGTGATTTCATTAATTATATTTTACAGACGATGCAATATGAGCAAATTAAAATTCTCTGAGGACGCCCAAGGATTTTAGAACCCGATATTGGGATACCGGAAAAAATCAAAACTTTGAAAAATGGTGCAAACTTGTTGCATAAAGAATTGTAAGGAACGACAAAACCGTGGTACAAATATATCGGCCTCTCTGTTGAACACCCGAATACATACTCTGCGATTGTTTTCAGAATTTTAAATTGAAAATTCAGCTTGTGAAAAATCAAAAACCTCGAAAAAATTGAAAAAATGCAGATTTTACATGGAAATCCTAGATTGATCACATCTATATTTTTATAGTACCGATATATTGTTAATATTATTGTTCATGAATTTTTTTCAGATTTTTGAATTGAAAATCCTGCTTGTGGAAAATCGAAAACCTCGAAAAAATGCAGATTTCACATGGAATTTCTATAGAGCGACCACATTTAACAATTAATCTAATAAGAGATGAAAAAAAATGATTTAGATGAAAAATATAACAAATTCCAACGTTTCTTTCTTACACTTAATTGTGTCTGTGTTTGCACTGTAATATAGATATGAATAATAAATTAAAAATAGTATATTCATTATAATATAATAATAATAACGTTATAGAGAGCATAGTACAATTATATATATATATATATATATATATATATATATATATATATATATATATATGTATATATTGATATAAATTGGTAAATTAATTTGATTCGTCCTTAGCTCCAGCCACCGAAAATTCCAATTTCAATCTTCTCATAATCTCCTCTCTTTGGTACATCACTTCCCTATAACACAATTCCGAAAATATAATCGGACATTCGTATTGCACCGTTTCGATACATTTCGTGTCGTTCGCTCCATCCCTATCGAATCTGAATTGCGAGATCGATTCCACTGAAATCAGAATTTCAAATGTACAATTTCAAAGTCGTCGCTTCAAAAATCGAACTTACAGCATCCGAAGTTCGAGAAGAAGCACGTGTTATGCTTTGAGGTGATCAGGTATCCGTTATTATCCTGTCGAATCGCATAATGGCCCTGCGCGATATTTCGGATAATCGGCACATGACTCAAACGTTCCGAATACTCCACCGAATATTTCCAATGATCGTAATTGCCGCTTTCCGCGATCACGTTGAACTCCTCTCTAAAATTATAAAAACGAATACTATAATAAATAAGACAAATAATAGATAAACGGAAAATAGTAGAATATATTAGGGTGTTGCATACGAAATGTCCGTGTTATACATAATTTTGAAGGTACAAAGCTTATCTATAAGGTCTCACCTTCCATTTTTTACTTTTAAATAATAATTTCAGTGCCGATCAATCTGATTACCGGGGGTTCTTTTTGTGCGAGTGGAGAAGTAACATATTTGACGACAGCATTATGCACTATTTGTCGATGGTAAAGAAGACTAAAAAACTGAGATGATAATCTTGCAATTGAAGAACGCGAATGACCAAAAAATTCCATTTCCACCGTGATACGATCAAGAGACTCGTAATTGAGAGAATATTTGTAATTGTAACTTATTTAGATGTTTGTTCGATCGGACATTTCATACGCAACAGCCTAATATATTGAAAATAATTAATAATTATCGTTTCCGCACGCACATCGTCGGATTCAATTTCTTCATGTTGCTGAAGTCGGCTACGTACTCCCAAACGTAAATGGGATCCGCGTTCTGTATAGTCCCTTCAAAGTTCGCATGATACTTCTTCTTATAAATAAATAGTATGTAAAAGCTAAGTAACGTTAGTATTAAATACAGCACGTTTCTGGTCTTCCACCTCATCGGGTTCAGTCCCATAATTCAAACGGAAGCTTTACTTGTATTTTACAGAAACGAACCGGAAGCTGAACACGTTCTTTATTCGAAGAAGACGTTAGAAGATTCGTGTAAATAGAACCGTCCTAAATCTATTTAAGACAAGAGAACTGTTTTGTGTTTCGTGTGTTGTACACTTACTTGGAAAATTCAGAACGAATTGAGAAATGTTTGTTTGAGCTCGTAGATTTTATTTTTAATTTATTTAACGTCGAACGAAACAGGTTTCTGTGTCACTTCGTGTTGGAAGAAGTTCGTATTTGATACTGGAATCTGCTGCCGGTGATAAACCGGGACGCAGATACTGTACTGTTTTCGTTTGGAATATCAACAAGCATTCACTATAGCGTTGGCCGTTGGCACTGTTAGCGCCACTACCGAGTATTATAGCACAGCCTACGGCCTACGTAATAATACTTACTTACGACAATATCTGCAACATTCGAAACCTTACGTAATCTGCAGTTTTTCAATTTTCACAGCCAGAGTTTGGGACTGAAAAATCTGAGAAAAATTGCTAATATGTGGTTTAGTATCAGAAATGTGTCAAATTTTTTTTGGAATTTTAAATCGTCGTTGAGTGGGGAAAATGGGTCAAAATGTGCCTTTCCTCTTCGATTTAAAAAAAAATTTTTTACAACCAGAGTTTGCTACGGAAAAATCTGAGAATAATTGCTAATATGTGGCTTAGTACTGGAAATGTGCCAATCTTTTTTCAAAATTTTAAATCGTCATTGAACGTGAAAAATGGGCGAAAACTGGTTTTTCGATTTTCCTCTACAACTACCCTCGCAGATGAGATACAATGAAATAACAAACGGCTTGTGAGAATAACTTTACAGGCATGTCTATTATAGATTTCATTTAATTTTCAATTCTTACATAATGCTTCGATAAAAAATTGTTAAATTACAGGGAAACGCACAGGTTTACGAAACGAATAATCTGAATTAATTAAAACATCTTTCGGTATCAAATGCTCGATCAAATCGAGTATCAATCGATATGAAATACCAGAACGGCTCTAATATTTTAATTACATTCCTCAATTTTCTGAAAAAGAAATTTCAGCGGGTATGAAGTGAATTTTCACAAGCAAATTGTCCCATTATCGACTTATAGTAAACGTATCTTTAATTTACAGTATAATGCTATACAGTTAGAAGACACAATTACCGTTGATCCTCTCGAAAAGTAGAAAGAAAAAAAAAAGGGAAACTGTCACAGAACTATCCATGAATCGTAATCTACATTTAAATATCGGTGTGAACGTTATTCGATCGGTAGCAAAGTAGATCTGGACGATCCACAAGTTGAGGCGCTAACTATTTCCTCCAACAATAACTCCGAAAGTACGATATTAACACAAAAATTTTCGAGATAGAACAATTAAACATTTTACAAGTGTTTAAAGTAGAGCGGACCAAAAATGTTCGCCTTTTTCTCACGCGATCCCGCAGATTTCGGTGAGAAGATGCCGAAAATCCAAGATTCAACGTTAGCAATCGACCGGTTCGAAAGTTACGAGTGTTTAAACTTGAACGATTTCGGCGGTCAAGAGCGCGCCTATATTGGTGCTTGTTCGGCCATCGTTCGGCGAGCGATTCGCGCGGACTGGCAACATGGCGGCACCCTTGCCCGTCGAGACCGCTGAGAACTGCTCGACATCGAAACTCTTGAAACCCGTATCTACAATTACGCTCCGCAGTATAGCATCGTGCCCAACGAAAAGCCGCCTTCTTGAACACCGTACGAAACGAATGAAACGCGGCGCGTGCGGTAGGAAAATCATATAAACGTTTCGTACAACAATCGTACAAAAATCGTACGAATCTCTAGCTCCCGCTGAACTTCGCTGGCGTTCTCCGTGAACGAGAAGCGCGTCGGATGAAGAACCGCGATCGCTCGGTTCGACGATACTAATCTCGCTATTCTTATTATCGATGTCCCGTGATGTCATCCGGAAGTGTTTATTTGTCGCCGCCAGGTTTAGCAAATACGCTGAAAGATATTCTCGCTGTGGCCGCTGTTGTCCGATGCAACATTCATCTCGAAAACTTATCTACTACCATCGTACTTTCGGAGTTATCGTAGCTGACTATAGTTAGCGCCTCGCCCTGTATAACAAGGTTACCAAGTTAGTCTTTGGAGTGCTGACTGCTCGAGCTGCTCGAGCGTGAGCGGCGCTTGAATTTCGGCTGATTGTTCGAGTCAGACATGTTGTCGCTCTTCCTACGGTTCTTATCCGTGTCGTAATTGGTGTTCGAGTTGTTTGCTCTTCTGTAATCGTTGCGTCTGTCGTAGTATCTGTAGTTTTCTCTGCCCGGTCTGTTCATTCTGTAAGAGTCTCTTCTGCGAGGATAGTAATTCCTCCTGTTTCGCCTGTCCCGACTGTTTCTACGATCGTAATCCCTGTCTCTGGATCTTCTGCGATCGCGGGATCTAGATCTACCGCTCCCGCGCTTTCTACTTCTGTCTCTGGAGTCGCGTCGCGAGGATCTATCGCCGTACGATCGATGAGAATCGCGTTTAAGTGATTTCTCGTTCTTATTATTGTGTTTTCCGTCGATTTTTTCCTTTGTTGTCAAATCATTCAAGTCGGAATTTGTGTTCAGGTTTTCTGGGTCTTGATCAATGTTTTTGTTTTCGATGGTTTTTTCTTCTAATTGGTCATTTTCTTTGTTTTCTAATTCTTCGGAGACTCGGGTTTCCGTGTCGAACTTGTCTAGGAGTTGATTCTCCTCGTCGGGGTTCTCTGTGAACTTCTTGAGCCTATCTGCTTCGCGTTTTTTGGTCTCTTCTTCTTTTTTTAGACGCTCCTTCTCCAGTTTCTGCGGTACAATATTCTATATTATAGTTACAGATAGTTGTATGTATAAAGGGAACTGTTAACGTCTAGTTTTCAAGAAGAGACGCGTTCCAGGTCGGAATTATACTCTTTTCTTCTGTTCTGATCGACAAAATATTATGAAAAAATTGATGAACATTTTACGTAGTAACATACATAACAGTGAATTATTTCAGAATTTTTGGTTGCAACGTCGATTTAAAAAAAAAACCGGAAGCATAAAATTGTGATAAAGTCCTCAACCTCCCTATCTAGGTTAGACTATACACACGAATTATGCTTTATTTCTTCTGTTCGTAACTGCTGGAGGTCTTGTTCATATATTGAAATATAATATATTGCATTTTTAAGTTTTTACATTATTTTTCTAAATACAAAAATGTTCAATATTACATAATACACCCACAAAAGGTAAAGAAATATCGAAAAAATTGAGTTTTATTTTTTTCAAGTACGATTTATATGAAAAATTCTAAAAAAATTAAGAACAATTGTTTCAACAATATCTTTTTTATAACACTGGTTCCCCAA
>CM052312.1:16929884-16948304 GCA_028455605.1 Lasioglossum malachurum | reverse complement strand
TTAAAAAAATTGAGGTAACCTTCACGTGACCTTCAAATGACTGTTCAAGGTTAAACCAAAGACACCATCTTATAGCCCTTACGGAACCATAAAATACATGTCCGAACCAGTTTTGTCTAAAATGATTTATTTTTGAGATATTCGACCGTTTCCAGACTTTTCCAACACCCTGTATATGTAATAATACAATATTATAATAGCATAATATTATAATGTATAATAACAAGGTGTCCCAAAATTCCTTCAACAGCCGGAAATGGGAGGTTCCTGATGTCATTTGAACCGATATTTTCCTTAGCAAAAATATTATCCGCGACTTTGTTTAGGAGTTATTAACGAAAAACACGGACCAATCAGTGCGCGACCTAGACGCGAGTTGGCACAGTCGGCCAATAGACAGTTGGCGCGCCGCATGGTGGGCGAGATCGACGCGCTAGTTTATGCCTATTTCACCATAATTTCAAAAAATAAAGACTACATTAAATATATCGTTGGATTCGTCTTGGTGTCAGCTATAACATTATTGAATAAAAAATATATAGTTATAAATAAATAATCAAGGTGAACACAATTTTTTATTAAAAAAAAAATTATAGAAATTTTTTGTATTGAGATTTGTAGAAAACTCAGTACTGATTACTTTTTGTAGGAAACATTTTTTTGTCACACTATCGGAAATGTCTGTACTCCTTTCTATTTTGGCTACGATTTCGATCGAACTCACCACTGTGCGCGTGTCACGCGACGCTTTAAACTATCATAACTTCCGGGTCTGGATTGGTCAGGATCTGAATTTTGCACGATCTTTTAGAGGAGATCTTGCCGAAAATGTTCCACTTTGTTAGAACACACGAATCAACACGAATGACAACTTTATCTCCTGTCAAAGGTGAAAAACTTTGACGATTTTCCTTAGTAGACTAAACATTTTTTTTTATAATAAATTATGAACAATAATGTTTAGTTCCTGGTGCGTTCTCAATATAGATATACATTCTTTATATAAAAAAAAATTGGTCACTTAATCTTAAGTAGGTTTTTCAGCACGCCGTTATGAAGAAAAGGAATTTTTTCGGTGATAAATCGTATCTGAAAAAGTTTGATCTTTGAACGCTTATTGCAACAAGAGTTTTTAATAATTTTAGTTAATATTATCGTTTTCGAATGTAGTGGACATTTAAGAATCACTGTGCATTGGTTAAAAATCGATATGAGGACTTTGATTTTGGAATTGATTGAAGGAAAGTGTTTTTTCAAAGTGATCCCAGGAACCTCCCACTTTCGGATGTTGAAGGAATTTTGGGATACCCTGTATAGTGAATGCGGAAAATCCAATCAAAATTCAATTTTCATTGTTATTTGCACAGCTTTTTAGCTTTTTTCCAACAATCCAACATTGAGAAGGACATTTTCATGGATTTTCTCAGTTATTTGCACAGCTTTAATTTTCTTTCCAACAATCCAACATTGTGAAAGACATATTAATACTTGAAGGAAAAAGTCGAGTTGAATCTCGATCGTACGGTCGATAGTATTAAATTAATCCTTCCAGTCTTTTAACCAGCGCGTGACAGACACGCGAAGCAAACGAGGAATACGTAAAAATCGATACCTCGATTTCATAGCAGACAACGATCGAAATCGACTAGGTAATCCTAGACAGTGCAAGGTGAGTATTGCGTCTCCATTGGTTGAGCAACGCTTCGTCTACTGTAATTTCAAGATCTCTAATCGCCTGTAGCCGTCTAGCTCTCCGGGAAACATTAATCTAGTCGCATATTAAGGATCTGCCCGGTTATTACAATTTATTGAGACCAGTGAAAAGAGCATTTTTCATTTTTTAACTGTTTGCCATTGTGGAAATTACGATGGGAAAATTCTGAAAAAAATCAGGCATATTCTTGATGTTAGGATGCACGTCTATGAATTTTTTCAGAATTTTCAGCTTCGAAACCGGTTTTTGAAAACTAAAATAGATTTTTGTTTTATTATTCACGTCATTTTAATATAGTATAGTATTTATTTTAGCTACTATGCCAAAAATGCACATTATACATACGCGCTCACCTGGAAGCCAAGCACGATAATGTTTTGTCAGTGAGCGTGATAACGAGTAGGCGATTAAAATTCGTGAAACGTTTTATCTTGGACGGTTACTATCACCGGGGAAACGCAACGCTATGATAACGATCTCGGCACGGTGTTTGCACGCGTATAATTACGATAGTCCGGTCTAGAGTCGTAAATCTAATGGCCATTAGTTTCTCATATGAACCACTGTTTTAAACTGAGTTGCCGGAGAAAGAAAAATGTAACAAGTCGAGGCCATCGTTTCTTATCTCGCCTCGCGCTGTGAAATATAACGCGAACCTTTGAAATTCACTTTCTAACGGAACTAACGTGTACGAATAACAAAAATAATTGGAACCTATGCAAATCGCGTTACCACGTTTTTTGAAGTTTGCCGAACATAGAGAAGGACAGCGCGTGAACGACAACGAGATGCCGCGCCGATGTCAAGCAAATAATCACAATTTTACGTTTCCGGATTCTTAAAAAATATTGATTTTGCAACCGAAAATTCTGAAATAATTCAGTCTTGTGTGTGCCACTAGGTATAATGTTCATGAATTTTTTCGTAATTGTTTGCCGAGCAAGATAGAACAAACAGAGCATAATTAGTGGGACCATACTCACCCTGTAACTACCTCGAAGTAGTAAACAGACCTGTTTACGAGTTATTTGCTCGAGAAAAATAACGAAAAAATTCATGAACGTTCTACCTAATGGCACGCATAACAGTGAATTATTTTAGAATTTTTTGTTGCAAAACTGACTTTTCAAAAATCCGGAAGTATGAAATTGCCGATTTTCCGATGCTCCGAAGACTTGCAGATTTTTCTATAACTCGGTTTTGCAACGAAATTGCAACGAAAAAATTCCGAAATAATTCACTGTTATCTATGCTATCAAGTAGCATGTTCATGAATTTTTTCATAATTGTTTGTCTCGCAGTATAGAAGGAACAAAGCATAATTCGTGTGCAGTCTAACCCAGATAGCGAGGTTGGGGATCCTGTCGCAAATGTATGTTCCGGATTTTTTTACAAAATCGACGCAGCAGCCAAAAATTCTCAAATAATTTACTGTTGTTTGTTGACCCTTGGGAAATGTTCATGAATTTTTTCAACAGGCGTTGAATGTGTAGAAGGGAGAAGTAGCGTAGAGAGTGCCACGGGCATGCAGACACGTGTGGGTGCGTGTGCGCTATTGCCATGGAATGCCAGAGTAGGGCGTGGTAGAGCTGGTGGTTAACTTTCCTCGGCAAGGCCGTACGTGTCCTGGCAGCAGACTGTCAGTGACATGTTTGTCCTTTCCACTCGCACCGCTGCGAGCGGTTCGAGAGAAAGTGGGAAAAGGTCGAAGCAGTTACAAAATTGTAACGCCGTTACTGCAACCACCAGGAACACGCTGGAAAACCGCCGATTATAGACCGATCATTCATAATCCAATATACAGTCTTACCTCGCATAGTGTCACTTTCGTCTCCACGGTTAGTGTTACTTTTTCAACGCGCTATAATGTAACCAACCTCACTATCTGGGATACGCTAGGATTTGTATCTTCTGTTCTGCTCGAGAAAAAGTTACGAAAAAATTCGTGGATATTCTATCTAGTGGTATGCATGACTGTAAACTATTTCAGAATTTTTGGTTGAAAATTCGATTTTTTATAAATCGAGAAGGTTAACATTGTGATAGTATCCCCAACCTCAATATCTGGGTTACACTATGCTTTATTTCTTCTGTTCTACTCAATAAACAATTATGAAAAAATTCATGGACATTCTACGTAGTAGCATACATAACAGTGAATTATTTCAGAATTTTCGGTCTCAAAATCGATTTTTTTAAAAATCCGGAAGCATAGCATCATAATAGGATTCTCAACCTCACTATCTAGGTTACGCTATGATTTATTTCTTCTGTTCTGCTCGAGAAAATGTTACGAAAAAATTTATGAATGCTCTACAAGGGGGAACAAAAAACAGCGAATTACTTCAGAATTTTCGGTCGCAGCGTTGATTTTAAAAAAATATCCCGAAGCATAATTGTGATAGGATTCTTAACCTCACTACTTGGGTTAGACTATACACGAATTATCCTCTGTTTCTCCGTTCTGCTCAGCGAAAAATTACAAAAAAATTCATAAGCGTTCTACCCAATGACACAGACGTCTATGACTTGTGAACTTGTGATAGAATCCCCAACTTCGATATCTGGGTTAGACAACACACGAATTATGCTTTATTTCTTCTGTTCTGCGAGACAAACAATTACGAAAAAATTCATGAACATTCTACTTGATAGCATACATTACAGTGAATTATTTCAGAATTTTTTGTTGCAGAACCGAGTTTTCGAAAAATCCGTGAGTCTGCGGAATACCAGGAAATCGACAATTTTATGCTTCCGGGTTTTTGAAAAATCGGAGTTCAACGAAAAATTCTAAAATAATTCACTGTTACGCGTGCTGTTAGGTAGAATGTTAATGAATTTTATCATTATTTTTTTTCGAGCAAATAACTCGTAAACAAATTCGTTTACTACTTCGAGGTAGTTACAGGGTGAGTACGGTTCCAGGAATTATGCTCCGTTTCTTCTATCTCGCTCGACAAACAATTACGAAAAAATTCATGATCATTCTATCTAGTGGATCGCACAACACTGAATTATTTCAGAATTTTTGGTCTGGGTTAGATATAGTAAAAAGGTGTGTATCAAGTTTCAAGAACTGTCGACACACGCTGCTGTGCACGTAGAAAAAGACAGCCGACTAGCATATCGGTAATAATCTTTCTGATATTTAATCGCACATAAGAGGCGAATAATACTACTTTCTAACGTAAGACCCCGGTTGAAACCGCAGACGGATTATTCGCCTCCTCTGAAATCGAACACCCGTGCCTGGTTGTTAATTTGTGATCAGTAATTCGTCTTAATTATCGTAATAATAGATTCTCCCATTTTAATCTAATTCCGTGAAAAATATCGCATTAAAACGTACACCCGCAGTAATGGGTACATTTACCGCAGTAATAGGTACACGTAGCCATTTTGGAACTGAAGTGCTTAATGCCACGCTGGAGTATCTCGCCGAACTTAATCTCATTGGGGAAAAATACCGCAGCAAAACGTGCATCCGCAGTAATAGGTACATATGCCGCAGTAATGGAGTCATTTTGGAACTGAAGTGCCTAACGTCACGCTGGAAGATCTCGTCGAATTGGCTACACTGACTCGTTGCCTGCAGCGTTCCTTTGACTCGGCAAGAATTCCACTCGAAACGCTATCTTTGCCGGCACACACCTCTTTTCTGCATTCTAACGTTCCTCGCGATCGTCCCGGTGCATCTGCATGCATGCGTCTTAATGTCTGTACACAGTCTCATCGCTATTCCATATCGCGCTCGTCTACATGATCTCATGCATCTCTTTCGGCGATCTCGCGAATTCCACAATGGAGCGGGGTGATGCACTTGTTTTAATTCACTCTCTGTTGTCTCCCTTTTGACATAATTATATTTTTTAAACAATTTTTAGAAAAATTGAAATAGAAACAAATTTTCTCAAGGTCACATTTCTCGGGATTTCAAAGTCATCCGAGTTTTTTTAAACTGAGACCACTTCTTATGTAGTCTTAGTCTTATAGATACAATAAATAAATAAATTTGAGGACATGCGATCTGTTGACCTTCGTGTGACTTTCAACCAGAAAATCGTGTTTGCATGGGTTGAAGGTACGATTTGTTTGTTTCAGTGCAAAATATAAGTTTGTAAGGAGTTCTCATCGTGATAAATAAATTTCATTTCTTGACCTGTTAAAAAAGCATAATTCGCTGAACTTTAAACACCCATAACTTTTGAACCATTGGAGTCCTAACATTAAAACTTGGATTTACGGAATTTTCTCGCCAAAATCTACGGAATAGCATTTAAAAAAACTCCAAAATTTGTGGTCCTTGATGGTGAAGTTAATCCAAATCTGATTATATCAAACGAATCAATATTTTTATTTCAATTATATTTCATATCAATATTACTTTATAATTACAATTACAATTTGTAGTTACAAGTATAATTACAATTACAATTTATACTTGCAACTATAAATTGTAATTGTAATTACACCCGTCCGGGGGTGTTAACTTCTCAGATAAGCATATTCGGTAAAAATGTCTAGAATAAAAGTTACAGGGATTAATGGAGGACATATGTCCATGACCTTGTATTTGACCTCCGGATCCGTTATCAAGGTTATTTGGAGATCAGTACGTATTTTTTATGGCCTCTAGAAGTCATTTTAATCTCTGACATAAGTACATATCTGAACGTGAAATTCCAAGCACTTTCAGAATCCGTAGTCAAAAGTAAGGGTTCCCATTTAAAAAATACGGACTCACCTCCAAATAACCTTGAAAATGGTTCCGAAGGTCAAATACAAGGTCATGGACATATGTCCTCCATTAATCCCTGCAACTTTTATTCCAAACATTTTTACCGAATATGCTTATCTGAGAAGTTAACATCCCTGGACGGGTGGTTTTGGACACCCTGTATATATTATATTACAGTTAACCACAACTCTCATATTCGATATTTTTATCTTATCGGATCACCGTGTGCAAATGGAAGAACCGAGTTAATTATTGAGCAATCATTATGTACATCGATAAATAAAAAAAATTAGTTTACATTCGATTATATCGAACCGTGCATCATTATGTAAATTTACATTCCCGGCCGCTAATCAGCTAAGCTAATAATATAATCGATCTGAAATTTATTTCCCTCGAACGGATTTAATTTAATTGACACTAAAATCGATATCTCGTTATATTCGATCGAAAGTCCTGTTCGATTTTGAGAAATCTGCAGTTTAGTCATTTTATTATACGCACGATATATATATTGAAACTTCAACGAAAGCCTGCCATCTGCCATTATATCGTTGATAAGATTCCACTACTTTTCAACATGAGGGTAAGATTCGTTCGAGACTACACATTCATACAAATTTACAAATTCAGCAAAAAGGTATTTCTCCCTGATAATATTTAATTCATTTTAAATTCTTCAAATATATGTATATATTTTTCGCATAACTATTCTTTCCATGGGCTGCAATTTAACTTGGGTAACCAGAAATTTTTGACTTTTATAAATGCAATCCTGTAGATTTTGGCGAGTAGATACTGAAAATCCAAGTTTCAATGGTAGGAATCCACTGGTTCGAAAGTTACGAGTGTTTAAAGTTGAACGATTTTAAGCGTTTTAAAAACCGCTGAACTTTAAACTCTCATAACTTTCGAACTACTGAGTTCCCAACATTAAAACTTGGATTTTCGGCATTTCCTCGCCAAAATCTACATCAACAGAAAGTTAAAAATTGTTGGTTCCGTCAAGTGAAGTTCCACCCAAAGATGTAAAATGGGATCATCAGCAATTTTGTAATCATCTGAAATGATTATTATTGAGATCTAATTACTACTCAGACCTTTTTTTTCTTTTTTATATTATCCCCGGGCTCTTTAAACCACTCTCCTGCTCCTGGCAATTGAAATTGTTATTCAGACCTAAAATGGACGTCTTTAAGACGTCTTATGTTATCTCTCTTTGGGATCTGAATGAAATGAATATAAATGAATTAATTATTTGGAAAAATCTGATTGTTCAAGAGTGGTTAGTGAAACCCTGTTACAGGTGTAAATGAGAACGTTAAAACGGGTGCGATAGCTGTTGACATTATTTTTAGACCACAGTACAGGTAATACAAGGTAGGTATGAGTGGTGTAGGCAACCGACCGTAGTAACTGAGCGCTCGGCTCGTTTATCTGAAATAGAAAACGTCGGATCTCTAACAGCTCGTTGCAACGATGATTTTAATGACTCCATCCTGGGGTAATCTTGAGGATAGACCCTAACAGTATTTGTTAAATTGTTAAATTTTTAAATTCTCGCATTTGAAAGACAAAATTTTTAATTTCGGAACAGAATTATTACAACAACACAAACGTTCATTATCAGTTATATGTATATTAAGCCGTCTAACTTTTTTTTTAAAAAACGGTAAAAATCGTTGAACTTTAAGCACCCACAACTTTTGAACCAGTGAATTCCTTAACATTGGAACTTTGAAAATTACATACATTGAACTTTTGTGTAAACATTCAATCTTATCATTGCCTAATACTGTACAATATTATTGCTCTATTAAAACATATACACGTACACATAGATAACGCAAGATTAAAAAAAGCTCAACATTTTATGTAGCCATCGTTTACTCTTTGAAGACTTTATAAAATTTGTTTTATTTTTTTGAAAATCGGTTTCGATGCTGAAAATTCTGAAAAAAATTCATGGATGTGCATCCTGTACCTACATATACCTGATTTTTTCAGAATTTTCAATTGAAGAGGATGAGACAAATTAGGGGAAAACCTGATTTTCTTCGTCACCCCAATCGGCATTTCAAAATTTATTTCATTTTTTAAAATTCGAATTCGAAGCTAAAAATTCTGAAAAAATTCATAGATGTGTATTGTAGTAGGTGTAATGTACCTGATTTTTTCAGAATTTTCAATTTTGAAGAGAATGAGAGAAATTATTAAATTTTATTAATTTTATTGTTTTGTGTAAACTCCGCCCTTCCCCCTCCGCGACGTCGTTCCCCCTCGCTTCCCCGCGGACCAGTCACGTGACGTGATCTGCCCACACGCGTAGAGGTTTCTCTACGCAGGTACAAAATTCTGTTAGAATTTGAATGATTTTCGTCCGAAGCGCAGAATGTGTCGCTTATCTTGGAGACATTAATACTTTTATAGTTTCGCTGATGTAGAAAACAACGAATTATTTCACGATGTCGTGACTTGTGATTTTTTCCTTGGTTTTATTTTTTCGAAATCCGAAGGACATTGATAAATCTTTAATAGCCAATCACGTATTTTTAGTATCGTGTCATTCAAGCTGCTATACAATCCGAACGACCTCGATAGTGAAAAAGTCATAATGATTCGACAGCTACTGACAAAAATTATTTTTCTGTTTTCAAACGTTTTATTTTCAAACGTTGTTGTTTAATGTTAGGAACTTGTACTTACTTGTTTTTAGCACTGTTATTTAGGGAAATAAAAATAATATTGATTCGTTTGATGGGATATCAGATTTGACTATCACAATCTCATGATTCCGGATTTTTTAAAAATTGATTTCGTAATAAAAAATTCTGAAATAATTCAAAGTTGTGTGTGCCACTAGGTAGAATGCTCATGAATTTCTTTGTAAGTTTCTGTCCAGCAGAACAGAAGAAATGGAGGATAGTCTAACTCAGATAGTGAGGTTGGGAATCCTATCACAATTAGGGATGGGATCAAGTACCTCGCAAACAGGTTCGAACCTTGATTGATGGAATTCGAACTCTCTATAAGTACTTCGAAAAAAAAAAAATAGTATGTATTCCCAAGTGTACTTGAACCTTTGTCAGATAGTTTCGAACCCTTCACAAGTACTGTGGTAAACGTAAATAACACTTGCAAGTACACTCGAATCTTGGTCGAACAGTTTCGAAATTTTCGAAATTTTTATGAATACGTCACGAATTTTCGTATTCTTGCAAGCCAGAGTTGGGCAAAAATTTAATCAACGATTGACGACTAAATCTCTACTTCAATCGTTAATCGCAATTAACAATTTATCTTCTAGTTTAGTCGTTAATCGCGTTTAACAATTAATCTCCTAGTTTAATTTCGATTAACGATTACACTGTCCAACAAATTTCAACTTTTTTTATGTTCCCAATATACTGTTGGGTCCTTCTTATAGAGTTTTTTGCGCTGATTCCGAATCTGTCCTTAACTTTTTCCCTATACGCACAGTTTTTGAGGAACATGGCTTTGAAAAAAAAACATATTTTTCAACTTTAAACAAATATTGTGATGTTATTATAAAAGTTATTGAATTGTTCTCTACAGAAAAAGATTCCTTAGACTTTCCCGAATCCAGTGATATATAATGTTAATACATTATGATTGTTTAAACATGTTTAAACATGTTAAACAATCATTAAAGACGGAGAGACACCATTTTGCACCAATTTTTGAGGATATTTTTGAATTTATCTCAAAGAATAAGGGTCCAGCGGAAAATCAAACTATACCACGCGATAGAGCAGACTTTTATCTTGAGAAATCCCCATTTGAGGTTATATCTTCGCCCGACACGAGTTGACGCTAGTGGCGCTCGGGACGGGATACGGCGCGGCGCACAGTGGACCAGATCGACGCGCTAGCTGTTCATGAGCGAAAAAATCAAAGTCCTCATATCGATTTTTAACCAATGCACAGTGATTCTTAAATGTCCATTACATTCGAAAACGATAATATTGATTAAAGTTATTAAAAACTCTCGTTACAATAAGCGTTCAAAGATCAAACTTTTTCAGATACGATTTATCACCGAAAAAATTCCTTTTTTGCATAACGATGTCCTGGAAAACCTACTGAAGATTAAGTGCTCAATTTTTTTTTGTATGGAGAATGTGTATCTATGTTGAGAACGCACCAGGAACTAAACATTATTGTTCATTATTTGTTATAAAAAAAAATACTTAGTCAACTAAGGAAAATCGTGAAAGATTTTCACCTTTGACAAGGGATAAGTTAAAAAGTTAAATGAATTGGATGCTCTAACAAAGTGGAACATTTTCAGCAAAATCTCCTCTAAAAGATCCCCAAAGATCTCGTCCCGAATCGTCCCGAACTGGAAATTATGATGGTTTAAAGCACCCGTAAACACGCAATTTCGCGGCCAGTCGCGTTGCACGAGTCGCATTGACGACCACTGAGAGCGGCTCTTAAGAGTGTAAAGACCTAACCCAGACCTATCTTATAAATTTTTTAGATTATACGATCATTGATAAACATTCGAACTTCTTGCTAGCTTAGTTGAATCATTTGTATTTGAGAGATCATAGTAATAGCATCGTACTATAGCATCACAGCAGTTTTTCCATATTTAAAACCTATATTTTACCTTTGTTAAGAGGAATTATAGTATACATTTTTGTTTATTAATACATAAATACAGTCATAAGCAGAAAATCCGTATGATCAATTGATTATAGTTAGTAACTTTGTAAAATATAATACATAATCTTGTTTGAATATTTGTAATTCTTTAAATGAGAGAGTAATAACACATTTTTGTTATTTCATTAAATGTTATAAACTTCATTCATTCAAAAATTATGTATTACTCTTTGTTTGAATGCCTGAATAGCCAGTTTTCAATTATTATTCCTTATTCACACGATTTTTCAGACATTTCCGGTGGTGTGACAAAAAAATGTTTCCTACAAAAAGTAATCAGTACTCAGTCTCCTACAAATCTCAATACAAAATATTTCAATAATTTCTTTTTTTTAATAAAAAATGGTGTTCACCTCGATTATTTATTTATAACTATATATTTTTTATTCAATAATGTTATAGCTGACGCCAGGACGAATCCAACGATATATTAATGTGATCTTTATGTTTTGAAATAATGGTGAAATAGGCGTGAACAGCTAGCGCGTCGATTTGGCCCACTGTGCGGCGCGGCGCAGCGACGGGGTAAGGAGCGGCGAACGACCGTTCTAGTGGTGTATAGTAGTTGTTTAAACATGTTTAAACAATCATAATGTATTAATATTATATATCACTGGATTCGGGAAAGTCTAAGGAATCTTTTGCTGTAGAGAAGAATTCAATATCTTTTATAATAACATCACAATATTTGTTTAAAGTTGAAAAATATGTTTTTTTTCAAAGCCATGTTCCTCAAAAACTGTGCGTATAGGAAAAAAATTAAGGACAGATTCGGAATCAGCGCAAAAGACTCTATAAGAAGGACCCAACAGTATATTGGGAACAAATTTGGTGTTGGACAGTGTTATTAATCGTCAATCGGATAATTAATTAATGATTAACTCTGCTGAAATTTCGAAATGAAATACGCAATCAAAACTGTATGAATACTGAAAAAATGTAAACTGAATTTAGGTGTATTGTCATTTGGTCTATATATAATCAGTGTTGTGGGCAATAAATAAATTTAGTTAAATAAATATAATTATTTAAATAAAAATTTAAATAACACACAAGTTATTTGTTATTTGGATATTCAAATAAAAAGCAAAAATAATTATTTATTTTTTGAGCAAGTCTAAATGAATTATTTAAAATAATAAAGTTGATTGTTATTTACAAATACAATTTAAATTATTTGTATTGATAAATGTTGAACTTTTTACTTGATACTAAGTATATACTAAATATTAATAATTACACTGCGGATTTATATATATATATATACAGGGTGTCCCAAAATTCCTTCAACAGCCGGAAATGGGAGGTTCTTGAGATCATTTGAAGCAACATTTTTCTTTGCAGAAATGTTATCCGCGGTTTTGTTTAAGAGTTATTAACGAAAACCACGGACCAATCAAAGCGCGACCTAGACGCGAGTTGGCATAGTCGGCCCAGTGCGCCAACTGTCTATTGACCGACTGTGTCAACTCGCGTCTAGGTCGCACTCTGATTGGTCCGTGTTTTTCGTTAATAACTCCTAAACAAAGTCGCGGATAACATTTTAGCTAAGGAAAATATCGGTTCAAATGACGTCAGGAACCTCCTATTTTCGGCTGTTGAAGGAATGTTGGGGCACCCTGTATATATATGTAGAATATGATAGCCGGTGCACTTGCACTCTATCAGCAATGTATGCTAGAGGCTTCCAGATCACGCACTCAGCACAACGTCTTCGGTACAACACACGTTTTGCAGTTAGCCGTAAGACGCATTGAAACGCACGCAAACACATCCAGTTATAAAAACGCTACCAACCGGCTCAGGGGTGCCAACCTAAGCCTGGATGATGATTATTTCTCACAACAAATAATAAATTAAATTGTATTTTTTTATAGGCAGCTAGGGGCCCTCCGGACGGGCCCGACCACTGGCGGTATACCTGAAAAGGTTGCTATAGCAGACAAAAAACACGCACGTGTTCATTGTACATATATACAAAATAGAAGAAATAAGAGAAGACCAAAAACTATTTATGTATGAAGTCTGTTCTCCAAGATTCGAGTACTACTTGTGAAAGTTTCGATTACTTTCAATATCGAAGTACTTATAAGTATCTTTTCGAAACTTGTTTGTACTCATTCCGAGGTTCGATAACTACTTGTATATACAACGAATACTTTTCAAGTATAATCATTGAAACTTTTATTGCTTTCAAGTAGTAATCGAAACCCATGAAATGAAACTTGGTTATTGAACTTGACTCGGATTCGTGAGTACATATTGAACTTGATCCCATCCCTAATCACAATCTTATGGTTCCGAATTTTTTTCAAAATCAACAATTCGACCGAAAATTCTGAAAAATTCACAGACGCCTGTGTTATTAAATAGAATGCTCATGAACTCTTTCGTACTTTTTGGTCAAGCAGAACACAAGAAATAAAAAAATCCGATCACAATTTCATGTGTCCGAATTTTTTAAAAATCGATTTTGTGACCAAAAAAAAAAAAACAGAAGAAATGGAGACTAATTCAAAAAACCGTGCTCACCCTATGTGGTGGGGGTAGCGACTTGAAACTTGTCATAGAGACTAGAGAACTAATTGTTATTCAATTGTGGATATGGACACTAGAGACGCGATTATATCGCAGGAAAACCTACAGCAGTAAATTAACTGCTGACTACCTAATTATAATGCTAATTAGACGATAGCTTCAATTATCGCTCACCCGTAGCTTTTGAAAAACAGCAGGCTTCACCTGTCGGTGTCAGAAACCTGGCCTATATAACTTATCTACCTCGCACGTATGCATATGTGCACTTACAGTCAGTTTCAAAAGCATGAAAAATACACCTACAAAAAATGTAAAGAAACATCGGAACAATTGACTATTATTTTTTTTTAACTGTGATGCACTGTATACAAAATTCTGAAATAATTCACTGCCGTGTGTGCCATTAGGTTGAATGTTCGTGAATTTTTTCGTAATTTTTTGTTGTATAGAACAGAAGAAATAAAACATAATTCGTGTGTAGTCTAACCCAGATAGCGCGGTTGGGGGTCCTAACGCAATTTTATGCTTCAGGATTTTTTAAAAACCAATTTTGCGACCGAATATTTTGAAAAAATTCACTGTTATTTGTCCCCCCCTTGTAGAACGTTCATGAATTTTTTCGTAATTTTTGGCTGAGCAGAAGAGAAGGAAGAGCATTGTGTAATCTATACATATATGTAGTGACCCAGATAGCACAAAGACGTCTTAAAGAGATCTTAAAAATGTCTGGTCTCAGACATTCAAGACGTCCTACCGATGTCTTGAATGTCCTACGAACGTCTTCCGAACGTCTTCTGAATGGCTTATGTTACAGAACTGTACGTCCTAAAAACGTTTTAAGCATGTCCATTAGACGTCTTAAAAACGTCTTTTAGACGACTTTAAGACGTCTTTCAGACGTACAGTTTTGTCTTAAAACCGCCCACAAAAAGAAGTCTTTAAAACGTCTTATTTCAGACGTTGAACCGACGTCCCGAAATATCGTCTTTAAAACGTCTTACTTCAGACGTTGAACCGACGTCCCGAAATTTCGTCTTTAAAACGTCTTATTTCAGACGTTATACCGACGTCCTGAGATAGACGTCTTTCTATAGGACGTAAGACATTCAGACCTAAAATGGACGTCTTCTAGACGTCCTGCGTTATCTGGGGAGGTTGGGGGATTCTATCACGGTAACATTCTAAGTAACCTCAAGAAGTTTTGGTAATTATTTTGAACAACTTTTTGCTTTTCACATATAGAGGAGTCGCTTTTAGTTGTCGAGATATTCGCAAAAAATTATTGCTAAATATATTGAATTTTCCATATTCTCGCACGCCCCATGCAACGTAAGGCTGTTCCGGAGCGGCGTTTGTTTACGTTTTTTTGTAAACACGCTGTGGAGATGAGAGAGAAAACAGAGTCTCACTCTGGTCATACATATGTACAGGGTGTAACAAAATTTAGTGTCATGGATTTGTTAAAAGTAATTGCCGCAAAATTGACTTTGACCTTGAAATTCAAGGTCAAATTTTTTTATGCTTGTATCACATTCTACTCACCATGAGGACCAAACTTGTCAAAGGAACCATAGGTTGCAACTCAACCGTTCTCTTATAAAAGAGTGTTACAGGTTTTAACGTCGTCTTCCGTTCCTCAAGTTTCTCGTTCTTTGCCATACAATAGAACCATCAAGATTTATCGCTCTTAATAGTCGTGCTTGATCACCGGCTTCGATATGGCCACCATTATTTCGTAAACAGATCCTTTGTCTTTCTTCCAAATTTTTACGAACTTTTTCGTGATTTCAATTGCTGCAAAGTTCTTATTGGCGGTCCTGACCGGTTAAAAATATGCTTCACTGCTCCCCAGAAAAAGAAGTCAAGAGGCGTAAGATCTGGGGAACGTGGCGGCCACAAATAAGGTGCAGGTCTTCGCCCTATCCATCGACTTCCAAACATTTCGGTTAAAAATTCACGTACCGGTCTAATATAATGTGGTGGTGCTCCATCATGCACAAAATAAATTTGGCGACGCCTGTCTTGTGGTATAATTTGCCTCAATCGATTTATGAAACGCGAACGAAGAAACTGAGGATAATGAGTTCCATTTAATGACTTTGGCAGATAAAAAGGGCCGATAATATTATCCCCAATGATTCCTGCCCACACATTAATCGAGAAGCGGCCTTGATTAAACCTTTCGATCATTGCATTGGATTTCGATAGGCCCAGATTCTAGTATTTTGGGAATTCCGAATATTTGTGTTAGAAAAATTGCTCTCATCTGTGAAAATCACATTTCGAAGAAACTGTGGATTGCGTTCTAATTTCTTCAGCATCCAGCGACAAAAGCTGCGTCGTAGAAGGCGATCACCGTGATGAAGAGCTTGAACTTGTCGAATACGGTATGGACGTAATCCTTCATTGCGAATTAAGCGTAGCACGGTCATGTGCGACATGCCAACCCGACGTGCAATGCCGCGTAAACCCAAAAGAGGATGAGCACGAGCAAGTGCAATTATATACTCCTCTTTCCTCCAATGAATACGAGGTCGGCCTGCCCTCCGAAAACGTTGGTCCAATCTTTGAAAATCCCTTCTGTCTGGCATATTCCTAGGATATCCTTGTCCGGTATTGATTAAATATTCACGATATATATTGCGAGCTAAGGTGTAATTTCCAAATGCTTCATCAATAGCATGAAGCATCTGACGCACGTTATAACGACGCACGTTATAATATCTTTTTCTACTTTGCATAACTGACGTCTAACACTCACTACACGAAAGACCAGAAAAGACTGTGATTATTGGCAGTGGTCATCTGAAAGTTGTGATGTTTACTGTCCTGTATTTGTTTACATCCGTTCCGTTTACAAAATAATGGTGGCCAAATCGAAGCCGCTGTTCAAGGACGATTGATAACAGCCATAAACCATGATGGTTCTCAACTCAAGGAACGGAAGACGACGTTAAAACCTGTAACATTCTTTTACAAGAGAACGGTAGAGTTGCGACCTATGGTTCCTTTGACAAGTTGGAACCCCATGGTAAGTAGAATGCGATACAAGCATAAAAAATTTGACCTTGAATTTCAAGGTCAAAGTCAATTTTGCGGCAATTTCTTTTAACAAATCTCCACCGATCCGAAGGTGTACAACCACCTGCCAAAGCCATGACACTAAATTTTGTTACACTCTGTATATGTATAAGGTGAGCTTTCAATTTTGAAAGACTACTCTTGGATTTTCGTACGCGTGGTCGCATAATCATTGCATTGTAGCTGTCATCCAGAATTTGAACTAGTAATGGAAAAATCATGCGAACAGTGTGGTTAGGTCGTGAGAGGGGTAGGAGAGGGCCGGCTGTTAGGCCGGCTCGACCATGCAGACGAAAATCCAGGAGTACTCTCAAAATTGAAAGTTCATCTTATACAGGGTGGGCCATTTAAGATTTGGAATTTTAATCGGCTATAAAAAAAAAACTAATGAATATTTTTTCAAAGTTATGAGTTTATTAGGAAGATTGAACCTTTCCATTTAGGAATGGAAGACAACATCATTCAAATGACTGCCACGGCTAGCCTTACAATATCTCATTCGATCAGTCCAATTTTTCAGTACATTTTCGATTGTTTGGGCCTCTATTTCGTCAATGGCAACTTCGACTTCATGTTTCAAGTCGTCAATCGTCGCTGGATGGTTAGCGTAACACTTGTTCTTAATGGCTCCCTACAAAAAAAAGTCCAACGGAGTCAAATCGCAGCTTCGAGGTGGCCAATTGACATCAGTATTTCGGCTGATTATGCGATTTTCGTGTATCCAACAACGATCCAGTTTCACGAACTCGCCTCACAAATTAATCCACAGACTGCATTTTTGGCACATCCTTTCTGTCAAATTTTTTTCGTAAATTTCTTACAGTTTGAGTAGAAGACTCACCACTTTGGAAATAAGTTTTTAATATTTCCCTACTTTGTTCAAGCTAAAAGCGACCCATTTCATAAATGTCAAACATAAAACTAACTTTCTGACACATCGAAAATGTCATCAAACATTCCAACCTCACAATAACCTATAGTTCAAATTCCAAACGTTAGATGGCCCACCCTGTATATGAATGACCAGAGTGAGACCCAGTTCTCTTTCTGATCTCCACAACAAAGCTGCGGAAAATAGTATTTGAAATAGTAAATAGTAAATAATTCCATTTATTTTACAGTGTCTGTACAACTTTGAAAATAAAATATTTTATTTGACGCAGTAATTTTTGAAAACAAAATATTTTATTTGATGCAGTAATTTTTGAAAATAGTATCTGAAAATAGTATTTTAGGTAATTATTTACTTTAAGGGCTTCCTTACCGATTTTGATGACGTTGAAATATGTTGTCAAGTTCATCATTCTGAACAACTTTTTCCTATACATGTTACCGCCGCTCGATTTTAGTTTTCGAGATATTCGCAAGAAACTATCGCTAATACTGTATTGAATTTTTCGTATTCCTGCACGCTTTGCGGCAACGTAATGCCTCGTACAGACTTGCGCCGCGCGGCGAACTGCGCGGCGAACCGCGCCGCGAACGGCAAACGGAACGGATTTGTGGTATTTCCAGAATTTCTTGCAAACAACTATGGGAGCTGCAACGGCGTATATTACACAAAGAAATACAGAAAATGTTGGCAGTTTATTGAGTGAATTAAAGTTTCAAAGTGAAATGTTCAGGTCTGTACGAAGCATTAAAGACATCAGAT